>OZ007502.1:10708288-11235271 GCA_963931805.1 Microdon myrmicae
TCAATGAGTTCCACCTCATGTTTGATACTTGTTTCCTTCGAATTACCACATTCCCCTAACTGATCGATATCCTTTTCCAGTTGTTTCTTCTGTTCGTGGTCAGATGACTTATCCAATTCATTTCCAGTGAGTTGATGAGCTACGTGTCTTTGAAAATGCACCTTTTTAGTGAATCCTTTACCGCATTTTTTGCAACTGAATTTAGTTTCGCCATTATGGGTTCGAAGATGCTTCCTCAGGCCGTAGGAATATCCAAAGCTCTTGTCACAAGTCGGGCATTTGTAAGGCTTTTCACCTGTGTGGTTGCTTTCGTGGTTCTCTTTGACCAGGTTGGTAGAAAATCGAAGATCACAGTACTGACATTTGTATGGCTTTTCACCAGTATGTACTCTCACATGCCGCACTAAATGCCCTCTAATCACAAAGGTTTTATCACAATGATCGCAACTGAAAGGTCGCACATTGTTGTGGCGTCTCATATGAATATCAAGCGCACTTTGATTCCTAAAACCGCGATTACATATCTCACAAATCTTTAATGAGACTCCCGTCGATGGCTTCGGGATTTCGCCATTTGTGGCTTCAGAAACGGTACCATTTTCTTCGTCAATGCAGGGTGTGCTCCCAATGTCGAAATTATCGCCGATTAAATCATCCTCTACAATCTCATGTTTGATGTTAATTTCGTTTGAGTTCGTGTTTTCCTGTATTTGGAAGATTTCTTTATGCAGCGATTTCGTTTGCGTGTGTTCCGATGAGTTATTCAATTCAAATCGATTTAGATTACGGTTTGCGTGTTTTTGAAAAAGCTTCTCTCTCCTGTATTCTTCGCAAGGGGATTTACTATGGGTTCGAAGATGCCTGCTCAGACTATAAGAATATCCAAAGCTCTTGTCACAAGTCGGGCATTTGAAGGGTTTTACACCCGGGTGCTTCCTCTCGTGGTTCTGTTTGATCACGTTGGTAGAGAACCGGAGATCGCAGTACTGACATTTGTAAGGTTTCTCACCAGCATTTACTCTCACATGGCGCTTTAATTCCCAACTAGTCACAAAGGTTTTATCACAATGATGGCAACTGAAAGGTCGCACATTATTGTGGCGTCTCATATGAACATTGAGTTCATTTTGAGTCGCAAAATCGTGATTACATATCTCACAGATCTTTAATGATACTCCCGTCGATGGATGGATTCGAAGATGCCACTTGAGGCCTTTAGAATATCCAAAGCTCTCGTCACAAATCGGACATTTGAAGGGTTTTTCACCCGGGTGCGTGCTCTCGTGCATCCGTCTGTAGTCGACCCGAGAGAACCGAAGCTCACAGTACTGACATTTGTAAGGCTTTTCACCAGTATGTACTCTCACATGGCGCTGTAATGCCGGACGAGCCAGAAACGCTTTGTCACAATAATCACACCTGAAAGGTCGCACATTGTTGTGGTGTCTCATATGAACATTGAGTGCATTTCGAGTCTTAAAATCGCGATTACATATCTCACAAATCTTTAATGAGACTCTCGTCGATTGCTTCGGTTGGACTCTACCATGCTTCAGGGGTTTTTTATAATCAGACGTTAAGCTTGATTCTTCACTTAATATTTTTTGCCGACCTCTGGATCGCTTTGCCATTTTAAAATTTATCTTCTGTCTCGATTTATTATTTAGTGCCGTAGTGTTACTATGAACATAGGAATCTGCACGATCTTCCACAATAGGTTTGGATTCAGTACCAGCATTATCTTCTAAGTTAAGACAGGCTGTGTTCTCACAGTCATCATCAACTCTAGTGTTGTCCATAACTTCATCCTTAATGCAGATGCCAAGAATTGAGTTAACTGTGGTTGAACTCGTTTTCCATAAGTCTTTTATTTGAAACTCTTGGTGATTTGTATTTAGCAGTGCTTTGATTATCGATTCCGATTGCTCATAGTTTCGATGGAATTTGTTGACAACGTTGAGGTCGTCGAGGCATTGCAAGCAAATGCTTTTTGGTTGATTTGTATCTCTTTTAATCAAAATATCCGAGTATTTCATTATTTTATCACCAATCACGATTGAATCTTTATCTTTTGCGAAAATACAACGATTCTCGCCTTTTTGTAAACAAACTAAACATACTCTTTCCCACTCAATTACGCGTGACATGTTTTACAATTTGATCGTTTACTTTTAAGAAATAACTCACGACAATTCGATTTACTTTATATGAGATCGAGTTTTTTATTTGACATTTGCCTTACAGTGAATTTTTATTCATTTTTTTTTTCAGTTGATGAGCTGTTCGATTTGTTTAGAGAAATAAAGAGTTTATGCTGTTTTATTAAGGTTTGGATGTTGTTAAAAATCTGCAATAATATGCTTTAATGTAAGATGTGTTTTCTAGCTGAGTCGTATAATAGCTCTTATACTACACTTTTGATTTTCTAGATCGAGAGGGAGTCACATGACTAACTACCGAGTGATCAAATGTTCTTCCATACTTTTATTTAGATATATTTCTGGTGATCTGTTGCGAACATTGGGATTTGTCGACGTGGAGAGCCACAACTTTTAAATCCAACATCCGAAATAAGAAGGAGATATCCGCGATATAGCAGTCATCTGAACAACAGGAAATCGGTGGCGTGTCTCACATATTCACACACAACACGTAAACGAATAGCGCAGATCCCAGTTTTCAAATGTGCATGCTTTTGTTTGAATCGTACGCTTTTCACTACCGTCGCAAAACACTATAAATTCCCTTATATAAAGTAGACACCACAAGCGCAGAATACCCACCCAAGGCAGAGCAGAAACAACAACGAAATCAACCGCGAGAAATGAAAGACCCCCGCCAATCTACGTCAAAAACCTGACCAGCACCAAAGCTATAATTCAAACCCTGCAAAATGGTCTGGGTCACCGGAATTTCAGCACAAATATAAAAGGATCTAGGACTTCCATAACAGTCAGATCATTAGACGATCATGAAAGGGCAGTTAAAAAACTGTTAGAGGAACAATATCAGTTCTTCACCTTCCAACATCCAAATAGCAAACCAACTACCTTTATTATAAGGCACATCGATCCAGAATGGACCAATGAAGAATTAGGACTGGAAATTGCTAGGATATGTCCACAAATAAAAATTAATAAGCTGGACTACTTCCAAACACCATACATGAGGACTAACAACATAAAAAGCCTCCGGATCATACAAATCCCACCAAATCAGGATATCAACCAACTTAAACATATTAAATATTTGTTTATCCAAAAAATCGCAATCGAGGAGCCACACAAACAACAAATTCTACATTGCAAGCGATGCTAAGACTCAGGACACTTGGCGGGCTCATGCCACCAGCAAAGACGTTGCGGCAGATGCCCAGAGGAACACGAGATCTATGTATGCAAGGTAAATCCACAAGGCCTGGAACCAGAGACAATCCAAACCGCCAACGCTGATGGATCCATTACCACAAAGAAGATTACAGTAAAATGTTGTAACTGTGGAGGGCCACATCCAGCAAATTTCTCTCAATGTCCTCAGAAGCTAAAAGTTCTGCAAAGACGGAAATTAGCAATGTCAACAGTTAAACCAACTACAGCGAAACCAACAGTATTGCAGGAAGTAAAGTTAACCCGAGCCGGAATATCTTACGCGGATGCAGCAAAAGGAAACCTCAACACTACCACTCCCTCTAACGACAATATTAAAAATTTCAATCTGGAGATCATGGGTTACATCCAAAGACTACAGGCCATGCTTCCTCCGCTGAGGCATATGTCAGAAACAGAAAAAAAAGGTCAGATTCTTTCACTAATAACTTCCCATATTCTTTCCAGCTCTCTTTAAACTAACCATTATCTCTCTCAACACAGAATCCATTTACTCTAATATACGTAAGCAACACCTCCGGTTGTTTGTTGAAAAATTTTCCCAGATATCCTCTTCCTTTCAGAGACCTGGCTCAAACCAAATTCCCGAGTTTCCATTCCCAATTATACTTTTGTTTCTAACCCCAGAACTAATGGATCTCACGGAGGTACCGGCATCTTAATACACAAAAAATTTCAATTCAGTGAAATAAGATTCACTAATATATTCAGCATTGAATACATGGCAGTTAAACTTTTTTGTGAGAACAATAAAGTGCTCGTCTTAGCATCCATTTATATTCACCCTTCACGACAACCAGATTTCCCAGATGCTGACATTTCTCAGATAATCCAACAGTCTGTCTCGGGGGAGACTGGAATGCTCGTCATACAGCATTCAATGATAATAAATGCAACAAATATGGTCGTCAGTTGCTAGCCCTCCTTCCATCTTATCCATATACATACATTGACTCCCCATTACAGCCAACTCGTGTCACTAGCACAGCCAAGTCAACAATCGACTTCTACCTCAAGTCCGATGATGTTCACTCAGCGGGTCCACCTACAGTCTCCTTTATATTTCCTTCTGATCATGGTTCCGTTCACGCCACGATCCAAATCCCCTCTCTCGACCCACTCTACTCGTCAAACCCTGTCCCAAACTTCACCAAAACAAATTGGAGAAAAGTCAATAGGGACATAGCGATAAGTTTCTCTGACTTGTATATCCCTGAAGCATCTAACTTACTCCCTAGTGAAATCGATCAAGCATCTTGAAGAATAGAGCAAATTCTTAAGGAGGCTCTCAGCAAAAACACCCCGACAACCATTCCTCATAACTATTTAGGAAAGCCTTTGCCCAGCATCCTAACCAAATTATTGCGCCTTAAAAAGCAGCTCCGCCGTAAACTTCATACAAGATACTGCCCCTTTATTAAAAGCCAAATCCAACTCCCATCCACTTTGATAAATGAGCAGTTGAAAAAGTTCGCAGATGAAAACTACATCTCCACACTTAAAAATATCAAACCAAATCGGGATCTTTTCAAAAACATCAACCAATTAACTGGTCGTAAATATAAACCCCGAATTGATCATCTCATCAACCCAATCAGCAATAATATTGCCCAGTCCGATACGGACATAGCAAATTGCCTCGCAGAATACTTTGCAAAGATTCATGAGCAAAATAATTCTCTCTCAACTCCTGGCTTCGAGAACACAGTAAACGAATACATCTCTAACAGATTATTCCCATCTTTTACTCCTTTCATCGGTGAATTTAACAACACAAACATAGCTTCACACCCCTTAGACACTACAAATTTTCTAACTGCAGACGAATTATCCGAGATCGTAAGATCAGGAAATAACAAAAAGTCAACTGGATTAGATGGAATCCCACGTCTTCTATTTAAAAGGCTACGCCCATCGAATCTACTTCCCATCCTCATTCTTCTTAATCATATAATTAATGCATCGCACTTCCCAGAGAACTGGAAAACTGCGGTAGTAATTCCTATTAAGAAGCCCGGTAGTAGTAATAGCCCTTGCAATTATCGTCCAATATCCCTATTAAGTACACTAAGTAAGATACTGGAACGCAAGATCTACCAAAATCTTCTCTGATTTGCCAATGAGAATGCCCCCATTCCTAACTGTCAGTTCGGATTTCGTAAGCGACAATCCACATGTCATGCTCTACTAAAACTTACACACGATGTTACAACTGGTCTGCAAAACCAAAGCCCTACTGTGTGTATATCTCTCGATATTTCTAAGGCGTTTGATTGCGTCTGGATCTCAGGGCTTCTGTACAAACTGCACTCCATATTTAATCTAAACTCTCACACAACAAAGCTCTTAGCCTCTTATCTTTCTGACAGAAAATTCGTTGTGAGAATAAATTCTTCCATCTCAGAAACCCGCAACATAACCGCGGGTGTTCCCCAAGGCTATATTTTAGGGCCAATTTTATATCTGTTATCATCATCATCGGCACTACAACCGGGAACCGGTCTTGGCCTTATTTAGCAAGTCCTGAGGCTTGTTAAATTTTCCATAATGATTTATTTTGTCTGGGCAAGGTCATTAGTCTTGCGCCAGGGGCTTCCCCGACGGGGAATCGAATCCCGTTCTCCCGGGTAACAGGCGGGTATACTAACCACTATACTATCGAGGAGCCCTGTTCTGTTATATACTGCGGATATTCCTCAACCCGTATCTCCTAATGTTGTGATGCTGAATTATGCTGATGATACATTAATTTACTCTAGCAGCAAATTTGTTAAGGCTGCAAAAAACCGCATTAACAATTTCCTCCCTAACCTATCATCATACTTTAATAATTGGAAAATTCACCTTAACCCAAATAAAACGCAGCTCATAGTGTTCAAGGGCAAACACGAGCACTGTACAAACAACACTAGACGCTGCCACAACAAAATTAAGATTCAACTGTACAACACTCTGATAAAACCCTCCAAAACCCTAAAATATCTGGGAATCACTTTTTCTAATAACTGGTCTTTTTCCTCCCACATTAAAAATTCCCTTCAAAAAGCCACAATTCAGCTTAATCTCTGTAGAAGAGTAATGTGGAAACCGAATAGTCTCTCTCACAAAGTCAAACTGCTCATTTACAAACAAATTAGCAGGCCCACACTCACGTACGCGTGCCCATTGTGGTACCATATCACTCCCTCCCAAATGGAGAAATTACGAGTATTCGAAAGAAAATGCTTTAGGTATGTCTCTGGGTTACATCGTCGTCCTAACTCCTATAAGTACTATAGTAACGTCGAACTCTACAATACCGCTGGTATTGAGCGCCTCGATAGACGATTCCTCGAGCTATCTATCAAATTTATCGAAAACCTACAAAATAATCCCAATCCCATAATAACCTCGCTCTTAGAGAACCCTCTAGATATCAGAACTAACTATCCCAACTGTCTCCACACCAGAGCTATCTTCGCCTCAGACAGACTGGTAAATGATTCAAACGAGATCATATACCACAACACCGAAGTTACCCCTAACCAGTTCAAATACTGTAACGTCCAACCATTTTCCAACATCGTACGTTTTTCCAACGAACAACCGGAAAGAAATACTCTTCCTCAAACCCATAACTGACCTCATTCCACAATTTTTTTTTTTTTTTTTTTTTTTTTTTTTTTTTTTTTTTTATAGCTATATCTATTTTTTTTACAGCTATAGCTATAGCGTCGAGTGGGCGCCCCGAGATCTTTTAATTCATATATCCCATTAATTATAAAACATTGTTTTGTTTATAGCTCATTTTGTAATAATCAGACTAAGTTAGGTTAAGTTATATTTATATTTAGGGTTAGGTTTAGATTAAGTAAAGTAAAAATAAGAAATTCCTGGTTTTCTGACCTTTTCCAAGAAGACGAAACCCTACTAAATGTATAAACACACATCTAGCCGGTAACTCTTAAAACATTGTTTGGAAAATGTATTATAATAATAATTACATGTAAGCAATTGTCACGAATTTAATTTTAAGTCACTGTGTTACTTAAATGTACAAATTCTAATTATGGTTAATAAATGCAGTTTTGAAAAAAAAAGCGCAGAATGTATTTTACGTATGCTTGTTGAGGTGGTGGTATAAATGTTGATATAGACTTATAATGATGTAGACTTATAATGCTCTACTGTAGCGAAGCTCCTCGCAGGTCGAGTCTCGCACAAGCCGCTATCTCTCTCTATACTCACGCATGCATACATAAGAGCGTTAATGTTATTGTTAGATCTTTTGTAAAAAAAAAAGATTTTTTCTTTTTTGGGGAGTCTAGCTCCTGTATTTTTAATCTTCACTTAAACTACTATGTACACGTTTGATACATTCTCTCTGACTGTGTTACATATTTCTTGGTTTCTTTGATTAATTATATTGGTCCTATATTCGTTATATCGTTTACATCCGTTAATACTTACGCATATGAAAATTGTACATAGTATTATAATGGGTATGGTGATGGTTATGCTTAGACCTATGTTTTCCTTAAATGGAATAAAATTTTTTTTTCATTTTTTTAGTATTTGAAAAGGCATTTTCTGACTTACAATCTAATATTTCGCTTATTTGTATGTCTATGTCGTCAATAACTATAATTCGTTTATTTGTTCATCTAAGTTAATATATTTAATATTGTCTATTTCTACTACGTATAAAAACTTAATTAGGCATATTCCGGTATATATTTCCTTATAAACATTGTGTTTACCTGATATTACAATTGTGTCTTCTGACAATCTAATTACTTCATTTTTTCCATAGATTACATTACATTTCGCTGACTTCCCACTTAATATATTTATTGTACATTCATTGGCTTTAATTCTTTTACAAATATGGTGTGTAATTTATTGTTACAATTTTGTATGCCAAACATTTCGGTGTTACATACTACTGTGTTTGACAAAATTTCCGTCAACCCATGAAATTTGTCTATCTTTCACATTTGTTAATGATCTTTGGATATTTATAAATTACAAAAATAATTTCATGTTTTCCTTATACGAGGGTTGCCTGTTATATTTCGGGACTAGAGAACAAAAACAAATATTGATCATCGAAAATCACTTTATTGTTTTTCAAAATATTCCCCATGAAGATCTATACACTTTTGCATGCGTTTGAACCAATTGTCGAAGCACTTTTGCCACTCTGATTGAGGTATCTCCAACACATGCATTCTGAATGCAGCAACCGCTTCTTCAGGTGTCGAAAAACGTTGACCTCTCAGTTTGTTTTTTACGTACGGGAATAAAAAGAAGTCATTCGGTGCCAAGTCAGGACTATACGGCGGATGACCCATCAAATCGATGTTTTGGGTGCTCAAAAATGCAGTTGTCGCAGCCGATGTGTGAGAGCTCGAATTGCCGTGGTGAAGAGTGATCCGTCTTCGGCGGTTGGTTTTCCTGATTTCTTGGAAGACAACTGGCAAACAAATGGCTGTGTACCACTCAGAATTGACTGTTCTGCGTTGTTCTAGTGGTACGGTTGCGACATGTCCAGTTTTTCCGAAAAAACAGGCGACCATTTGCTTGGAAGTGCTTCGTGCGCGAACAACTTTTGTTGGATTTGGCTCATCTTGAAACACCCAGACAGTCGACTGCTGTTTACTTTCGGGCTCATACGCGTAAATCCACGATTCATCACATGTCACGATGTCATAGACGTGTTTCGAAGCACCGCGACCGTATTTTTTGAGCATTTCTTTCGACCAATTGACACGAGCCTTTTTTTGGGCGATTGACAAATTGTGTGGGATCAAACGCGAATAAATTTTTTTGACAGTCAAATGTTTATGCAATATTGAATGTATGCTGGTCCCACTAACGCCTAAGGTTGTCTCAATCTCACGATAGGTCACATGACGATCTTCCAATATCAGTTCGCGCACAGCATCAATGGTTTTCGGAACAACAACTCATTTTGAACGACCTTCACGAAATTCATCCACGATTGAATTCACCATACCATCGATAAACACTGGTCCTTGATGGAGCTTCATCGCCAAAAATTGAATTAAGTTCATCCATGCACTGTTGCTGAGTTAATCCACGCCGAAAGTTGTAAAAAATAATCGCACGAAAATGTTGACGATTTAATTCCATTTTTGGGCCGAGATGAATCTTTTAAGTTACTGTAAACAACACAAATAGCGCTCGTATGTCAAAACGTTCTGAGTGCGTATAACCTCAAAAATGTCCAACTTTACGACAGAGCTGTCAATTGCCGGATTGCAGCGCTAAGGTTGCCAAATCCCGAAACATAAGAGGCAACCCTCGTACAAATGTCTCAGCGTAAATCAGGATATTAATTAATAGTATTTGTATTCGTTTTTTCGTCATGATCTCTTCTTGTTCATCCATGTTTAAGGATCCTGTAAAGTATGTTTCTGCCTTGGCTGCTGCTAGATTGTTTAATAAGTTTTCTAGAATATGGCTTGTTTCTGTGAGTATGAGTTTAGTGTCCTCCAGTAGTTTGAATAGTTTTTCGTTTAGTATTACTTGTTGGTTCGATGTTCAAGCACAAGCAAACCCATAAAGCCAAATGGATATCACCCGACGGCGTAACGCGTAACCAAATAGAACACTTCCTCACAGACAAAAGATACCACTCGAATATCCTTGACGTAAGATCATATGGAGGAGCAGATTGCGACTCCGATCATCTTCTAGTGAGAGGCAAAATTAAAAGTCGGCTTGCAGCAAACCCACATGGGCAGTCACGGGAGACGAGCAAAAAGTTTGAGATTGATAAACTAAAAGACATACGTAAAAGGGCTGAATATCAAGACGAACTAACGAATAGATTTAGCATCCTAGAGAATGACAGTAGTGAGGAAGAGGAAGCCAATAATGTGGACACTAAATGGGCATCGATCAGAGACACAATCAAACAGCCCAAGAGGTATTAGGATTTAAGAAAACAACTAAGTTCAAATCTTGGTTTGACGATGAGTGCAGGGCAATGATTGAAGAACGTAAACGCCTCAGAATGATCCACTTAGAAGCATATGATGAAGTCAACGCAGTAAGATACGCGACAATTCGGAAAGAAACAACTAGACTTTCCAAACGCAAAAAACGCGAATGGGAGAAGACTCGGATCAAAAAAAACATAGAAAATGCCAGAGCAAAGAACAGCAGAGGTATGTATGTCGGCATAAATTCAATTAGAAATGGCTACAAAGAGAGAGCCAAAATAATCCGAGACACAAACGGCTGTCTAGTGACAGAAACAAACAATATCGTGACAAGATGGAAGCAGTACTTTGAAAACCTGCTCAATGTACGCACCCATCAACCACAAATAAACGCACCAGACGTACATACAGCCGAGTCTCAGATCCCAGAGCCATCTTTCAATGAAGTTGTAGGCGTAATAAATCAATTGAAAAACAATAAAGCTCCCGGAGTCGACTCCATACCGGCAGAGCTTGTGAAGCATGGAGGAGAGGCAACCGCTCGAAAGATCCACCAGCTCATCAAACAATATGGGATAAGGAAGTCACTCCGGAAGAATGGAAAACCTCAATAGTCGTCCCCATTTTCAAAAAAGGCGACAGATCTGACTGCGAAAATTACAGAGGCATATCATTGCTCCCAACACATACAAAATATTAACAAATGTCATACGGGCAAGAATCACACCGTATGCAGAAGAAATATTGGGAGACTGCCAATGCGGATTCCGTCGGAACCGGTCAACAAGCGACCAGATGTTCACAATAAGGCAACTGCTGGAAAAGAAGTGGGAATACGGAGAGACGGTTCACCAACTGTTCGTTGGCTTCAAAAAAGCCTACGACTCAGTCGCAAGGCAAAGACTCTACCATATTGTGGTTGAGCTGGGGATCCTGAAAAAATATTCCGCCCTCATTCAAATCTGCATGAACGAAAACAAAGGGCGAGTTAGAATAGAAAACCGCCTCTCAGAACCATTTGAAATCCGGGACGGACTAAAACAAGGGAATGGCCTCTCACCATGCCTTTTTAACCTTGTCCTCGAGTATGCTATCAGAAATTTACAAGACGACAACACGGCCGGATCATCCCTGAACGGGGTCACACAAGTGCTCGCGTATGCGGATGACATCGCCGTTCTGGGCGATAATCGAAACTATAAAAAAAAACTGTGAAATCATCATGCAAGCAGCAGAAGAGGTGGGCCTAGAAATAAACGAAGACAAAACGAAATACATGATTACGACGAGAGCGGGTGGACCTCAGAGAACACATATCAGGGCAAGATATTTGAAAATGTCAAAGAATTTAAATATCTGGGAACGATACTGACGACCAGAAATGAAACGTCAAAGGAAATTAACAAAAGACTACGTCCCGGCAAACGCTAGTTGGCATGCAGCCAGTAAACTATTAAAATCCAAACTGCTATCACGTAATATAAAGCTCCGTGTCTATAGAACCATAATCATGCCGATTGCTCTATACGGATACGAAACATGGGCTCACACAAAACGGGAAGAGAACAAATTCCACGTATTCGAGAATAAAGTTTGAAGGGGTATATTTGGCGGTAAATATGACGAGGAGGCAGGACAATGGAGGAAACTCCTCAACCACGAATTGGAAGATCTAACCGCAAACCTACAATAGTGAGAGTGATCAAGTCGCGAAGATTAAGATGGGCCGGACACGTAGCGCGAATGGGCGATGATAGGACCGTGCATAGAATTCTTGACGGTAAAGTAACGGGGAAGAGACCGACAGGACGGCCGCGACGGAAATGGGAGGACAATGTTAGATTGGACCTCGAGGAGATCGGATCGGATGGTCGAACGTGGAAGGAGAGTGCACAGGACAGCGAACAATGGCGGAGCCGAGTCGGTGAGGTCATGAACTTCCGGGTTCCTACAGGCCAATAAATAATAATAAAAAAAAATTGCTTGTGTGTTGTTGTTTTCTGCTAGTTGGTTTATTGCTTTTTCTATTTTTTTTCAAATCTTCGTGGTCGGGTGTGCCGATCATCCATTTTAGACCCGCTTCGATGAAATCTAAGGACCATTTTGATTTATGGCAGTGTTTTTCTTTTACCTGAGCTTTTAGGTTCTTAATTTCGTGGATTAGGATGTTTTCTTTCATTGTAGTGTGACTTATTCTAACGTTTGCGAGTGGGTCTAATATTCCTGTTAGGTTAAACGGGTGAATAAGAATGTCTGTTTTTTCGTAAACGTAGGCGTCTTGTAGTCTTGTTGATACAAACTTCTTATTTTGTAATGATATTATGGTTGGCTTAGTCATTGTTACAGCTATCTGGATTAACGTTAAGTCATATACGGTCTTTGGCAATAATTGTTCCATTGTTACCTTTCACTGTTGTTCCTTTGTCTTTAGTCACTATGTGTTTTGTGTACCGCGTTGTTTCTTTACCGCGTCGATATTTTTTCACGTATATTATTTCGCCTGGTTTAAACTGATTGTCCTTACGTTTTTTTATTTTGGTGTTTATTTTGTTTCTTTTGTGCGTTCTCTAAATTTTGTGTAATGTCTGTTTCTGTTATTTAAAAAAAATATTTCTATGGGTTTTCGTCCCGTCCCTGAGTGTATTGTAATATTGTACTCCCTAACCGCGTCGAATATAATGTCTGAGATTGTACTGCTGCGATCGAATGCTAGAATTCGACTAATCTCTAAGAGTGTGGAGTGGGCTCGTTCTATTTTTGCGTTTGTTATCGAGTGTTGTGCTGGTGCAAAAATATGCGTCACTTTCCTTTGATTTAATAAAATTTTTACTTTTGCTCCTTTCCGTGTTGGTGAGTTATCTGTCATGGGAGTTTCTGTAAATGGAAATACTTGTGATAATATTTCGTCTATCACCTCAGCTATGCCTAATTCGTTTGGAATATTCCGTATATATAGGTATTTGCTATATGTGTCTATGACTGTTATGTATGTTTTTTTCTCTACGTAAAATGTATCTAACTGTATTATCAGACGAACTTCGTTTGATGGAATGTGGAATATACATCTCCATCCCCAGCAGAATAATCCCTGATACCGACTTCGCGCAAGCGTTAACATCGGAGTTCCGAAGCGCACCTCGGACCATGGATAGGATGCGAAGAAATCTCGCAAATCGTCCCAGTTAGCAGCCCCATACTTCCATACATAGCGAAGCTGTCTAGGCCGGTTATTCGCTTGATATGCAAGTGCTTGCGCAACAGATATCAAGCAGTTCTACCCCAAGGCCATAGGAACATCTCGATTCACGGTGATGCGAATCTGATTTGCCCATAGCAAATAGCATCCGAGTGGCTGGGTGGAATTACTTTAAAGGTGATAGGGTGCTAGGTGATCATCAAGGTTACTAGAGTTTTAGGAGTTGCGTAGCTGCAATTTGCATGTTAGAACATGGGTATGGGCATGGCTGGGACGTGGGAATTGCAGAAATGCAATTTTAGGTATGAGAATGGGAAATGCATGTATCTCAAGGTGATGATGGCAAATAGCGTGCAACATTAGATGCGTTGAAACAATATTACAGATGTGTTTCAAATTGTATTGTGAGAATTTTGGGTACAGCAATTTGCATGGAATGCTATATGTTTGGACATATTCGTATATGTATGTAGATATTATCGATTATTGGTATAACGATTGTTGCAATTTTGCGTACAGTATACATGCGTATACATGTCATGTGTACGCGAATTTTAGAGTCTGGGAGTTTTTGAATATTAGAGTATTGGATGTTCCATGGCTATAATATCAGGGTAATGGAATTCTGTGTGTAACATATATTATCATGTGATTGACCCGTTCACGGACTGCGCATCCTCCGGATTATCCGGAAGGATTAAAGATATACATCCACGTGTTCTTCAATATCTGTACGGGCGCCCACTCTTCTTCGAGGCCACTGAAACACGGTGGTGCACCAGGAATACAGTACAGCCCCATCCTATGTAATATCTACACCTCAGACGGGAGAGTAAAACCAGATATGCTATGCGGATGACGTCCTAGTGTACACGTCATCTAAAAGCCCTAAACTTGCAACAAATCGACGCAACCGTAACCTGGACGAGCTGTATCGGTATTGCAGCCGATAGAAAATTCGACTTAACCCTTCCAAAACAGTAGGCACAACTCTGAGTAGTAAACACTCCCAACCTAGTTCTCGATATTCATCGAATATTCGAATGCAAATAGGAGGTACTACGATTAGACCACAGGACAGGTGAAATATCTTGGGCTCGTTTATACCCCAAAAATGAATTTCATCAAACATGTGACCCACATTCTTCTTGGTCGATCCAAGCAACTGCACAATACCTTAAAATCCAAATTCTCTGCTATAAGTAGCTAATCCCTGGTCTGATCTGGAATATCGTACGGCTTTCCCGCATGGTTTTGTATATCTTCGGCTCAAATTGAAAGGCTTCGAGTTTTCGAAAGGAAACTCCTTAGAAGATGCGGCAACCATTCTAAGAGACCTGGCGGTTATCATTACCCCAATTCTCTCCTATATGAAGGTGCCTCCGTTACCCCTATCGAGGAGTATTTGCTGCAATTAAAATACAAGTACCGCAAAACCATACAGGACAGGGAGAACCTACTTGTACGAGTCTTGGGTTTTTGACCCTTCTCTCGTTCGATCTCCTCGAACCCGATCTTGTTTAAATCGGCCTCTCGCCCCCCCGTTTTTTTGAGGATCAATAAAATCACGAAGGCCGAACGTACGGCCAGTGCGCGAACCGTAGATTTAACCGCATCAAAGAAGTAATACTTGAATAATTATTAAATAATAATTAAAAGCAAGACTAATAAAACAATATGTAATATTAACTTTGTTGATAAATTGTTCGCGAGACAGTAAATTTGTTTTTCGTAATTTCTTTCAGATCATTGTTTGCTCTCTCTATATAAATATTTTTAATCCCAACGCTATTATCCAGCTGAAAGTTATAAAATAAACATCAAATAGCTGTATGTAAATTGTGCGACAAGCCTATTGTATATTTTAATAAGGAATAAACAATTATCTATCTATCTCTCCACAATAAAACAATTTTCTATTCGCTCTGACGGAGAACTAAAACGAGAGCTGATCGATATAAAATAATTTTTGAATCTGTATTTAAATTGCGTGGCAAGCATATATATTTTAATACGAAATATACAATTATCTATCTCTCCACAATAAGAAGAAATGCTATTCACTGACGGAGAACTAAAACGAAACCGTCAATTATCCATTCTTATCGCTTACCAGGCTGTCGATACGACTCTTCGATGTACAGTCATTGAATCCCCGTCTCACAATGAGCTAATAAAACAATATGTAAAATTAACTTTGTTGATAAATTGTTCGCGAGACGAGTTCAAAAGTGTAGTTGTTGCATCCCCATTTGTAAAACGGTGTTTTCCAAGTAATTAGCAGCCAAGATAAATAAAGAGCACGTTTATTGGACCAACCAAGCTCCCAGGGCCAGTGACTAGATACAATGAAGATCCCCTGGTATGTCTTCTTGGACGTTAGGTACTTTTTACCTTGATTTAATATAAGTAAATCATCGCCCTTCCAATAAGGTGACGGCTCAATTATTAATGAAAAACAAGTAACTCAACAGGATAATCGTCTAATACACCAACTTTACATCTGACTAAAGTACAAACGTATTATATTTATTTGTTTAATTATATATTTACGCTGATAGATACTTATTTGTTTATATATTTATTTAGTTTTTCCTCGTTTTTTTTTCAGTAAATTGAAGGTTTTTTTTTCGTAATTTCCTTCAGATCATTGTTTGCTTCTCCTACATAAATATTTTTAATCCCAACACTATTATCCAGCTGAAACTTATAAAATAAACATCAAATGGCTGTATGTAAATTGTGCGGCAAGCATATTGTATATTTAAATAAGGAATAAACAATTATCTATCTATCTCTCCACAATAAAACAATTTTCTATTCGCTCTGACGGAGAACTAAAACAAAAGCTGATCTTTAATAATTTTTGAATCTGTATTTAAATTATGTGGTAAGCATATTATATATTTCAATACGAAATAAAGAATTATCTATCTCTCCACAATAAAAATAAATGCTATTCACTGACGGAGAACTAAAACGAAACCGTCAATTATCCATTCTTATCGCTTACCAGGCTGTCGATACGACTCTTCGATGTACAGTCATTGAAAACCCACCTCCTCAACGAGTTCCACCTCATGTTTGACCCTTGTTTCCTTTGAATTAACGCAGTCCTCAACCTGATCGATTTGCTATTCCAGTCGTATCTTCTGTTCGTGCTCCGAGGACTTATCCGATTCATTTCCAGTGAGGTGCTAAGCTACGTGTCTTTGAAAATACACCTTTTTGGTGAATTCTTCACCGCATTTTTTGGAACTGAATTCGTTTTCACCATTATGGATTCGAAGACGGCACTTCAAGCTTTTAGAATATCCAAAGCCCTTGTCACAAGTCGGACATTTGTAAGGCTTTTCTCCTGTGTGCTTGCTCTCGTGGTTCAGTCTGACGTCGCTGTGAGAAAACCGAAGGCCACAGTACTGACATTTGTATGGTTTTTCACCACTATGTACTCTCGCATGGAGCCTTACTTCCGTACGAGTCACAAACGCTTTGTCACAATAATCGCAACTGAAAGGTCGCACATTGTTGTTGCGTCTCACTTTTTCTTAAAATTGTGATTACATGTCTCACAAACCGTCAATGATACTCTCGTTGATTGCTTCGGTCGGACTGTATGGTGCTTTGGGGTTTCGCCTTTCGCCTGCTGTACAACGTGTCCATTTGTGGCTTTAGAAACTGGACCGTTATCCACGTCAATACAGGGTGTGCTCCCGATGTCACAATTATCGCCGATTAAATTATCCTCTACAATTTCATGTTTGATGATAATTTCGTTTGAGTTCGTGTTTTCCTGTATTTCGAAGATTTCTTTATCCGGCGAATTTGTTTGCGTGTATTCCGATGAGTCATTCACTTCAACTCGATTTAGACGACGGTTTGCGTACTTTTTAAAAAGCTTCTCTCTCCTGTATTCTTCGCAAGTGGATTTATTATGGATTCGAAGATGCCTCCTCAGATTACAAGAATATCCAAAGCTCTTGTCACAAGTCGGGCATTTGTAAGGCTTTTCACCAGTATGTTGTCTCACATGGCACCTTAATTCCCAACTACTCACAAAGGTTTTATCACAATGATCGCAACTGAAAGGTCGCACATTGTTGTGGCGTCTCATATGCATATCGAGAAAACCTTTTTTCTTAAAATCATGATTACATATCTCACAAACCGTCAATGATATTCTCGTTGATTGCTTCGGTCGGACTGTAGGGTGCTTTGGGGTTTCGCCTTTCGCCTGCTGTACAATGTCTGCATTTGTGGCTTCAGAAACTGGGCCGTTATCCACGTCAATACAGGGTGTGCTCCCGATGTCACAATTATGGCCGATTAAATTATCCTCTGCAATTTCATGTTTGATGATAATTTCGTTTGAGTTCGTGTTTTCCTGTATTTCGAAGATTTCCTTATCCGGCGATTTCGTTTGCGTGTGTTCCGATGAGTTATTCACTTTAAGTCGATTTAGATGACGGTTTGCGTACTTTTTAAAAAGCTTCTCTCTCCTGAATTCTTCACAAGTGGATTTATTATGGATTCGAAGATGTCTGCTCAGATTACAAGAATATCCAAAGCTCTTGTCACAAGTCGGGCATTTGTAAGGCTTTTCACCAGTATGTAGTCTCACGTGGCACCTTAATTCCCAACTACTCACAAAGGTTTTATCACAATGATCGCAACTGTAAGGTCGATCATTGTTGTGGCGTCTCATATGAATATCAAGCGCACTTTGATTCCGAAAATCGTTATTACATATCTCACAAATCTTTAATGAGACTCCCGTCGATTGCTTCGGTCGGCCTCTACCGTGCTTCAGGGGTCTTTTATAATCAGACGTGAATCTTGATTCTTCACTTAACATTTTTTGCCGACCTCTGGATCGCGTTGGCATTTTATAATTGATCTTCTGTCTCGATTTATTATTTAGTTGCGTAGTGTTACTATGGGCATAGAAATCTGCACGATCTTCCACAATAGGTTTGGATTCAGTACCAGCATTATCTTCTAAGTTAAGACAGGCTGTGTTCTCACAGTCATCATCAACTCTAGTGTTGTCCATAACTTCATCCTTAATGCAGATGCCAAGAATTGAGTTTACTGTGGTTGAACTCGTTTTCCATAAGTCTTTTATTTGAAACTCTTGGTGATTTGTATTTAGCAGTGCTTTGATTATCGATTCCGATTGCTCATAGTTTCGATGGAATTTGTTGACAACATTGAGGTCGTCGAGGCATTGCAGGCAAATGCTTTTTGGTTGATTTGTATCTCTTTTAATCAAAATATCAGAGTATTGGATTATTTTATCAGCAATCACGATTGAATCGTCATCTTTTCCAAAAATACAACGATTTTCGCCTTTTTGTAAACAAACTAAACATACTCTTTCCCACTCAATTAAACGTGACATGTTTAAAATCCGATGTTTTACTATTAAGCAACATCTCGTAATAATTCTATTTGCTTTACATGAGATTGAGTTAGTTTGTTTGACATTTGCCTTGCAGTGAATTTTTATTGATTTTTTTTTGTTAGAGTTGATGAGCTGTTCGATTTGTTTAGAGAAATAAAGAGTTTATGCTGTTTTATTAAGGTTTGAACTTCTTCTACTATATATTATCATCATTACTGTTAAAATTAAATAGAAACAAAACTACTGATATTAAAAATTAATTTCTGTTACTATCATTACTGTTAGAACCAAATAGAAAGTACACAAAACTATTATACAAACACCAAACAAAACTTAAGATGTACAAAATTATAAATAGACAATCACAAGAATTTTATTAAACAGAAACTCATGTAAGATTGTGTTGCGGATCGTCAATTGAATGTGCTGGAGAAATCTAGAACATTCGCAGTGTATACTAGTTGCGCGGCAGCTGTCATGGACCAGCTGGCCGATTGTCACCAACGATGAGGTCATAGCGTGCCTTTTTTGAATTGAGAGTTATGCCCACTGAGTGAGTCTGCAACCAACCTTCAACGGGCTCGTTACATCGGAGTAAGCATCGTCATCACGAATGGAACGGAACAAGAAGTTATTGAATTGTCGTTGTTGTTAACATATTTATTGAATGTTCAATAAACTAACTCAATCTCTTTAAAATGTAAATTCCTCGAATCGTTTTCTTCTTCCATCTGCCTTGTTCGTGCAAAGACGAACCGAATTGAAATACGCAATCACTGGCGTAATTGAATTGCATCACACTCAGGACAGTGGTTCGCGAGAATCACCATTATCACCCATCGGTAGAGGCAGCCTTCATCCTAACGGTTGCGCCCATAACAATTGTATATCAAAATGTAACATAAACAATAATTATATTAATAACTGCTCAATTGTAAATTACACAACAAACAACACACAAAATGTAAACACCAATATTCAAAAGAAAATGTATGTATGATAGGTGTATATATCTAACAAAATTCTAAAACTGTGAAATATTTAACAAACCTGAACCTCTAAAGTACCTATTCTTTATACATTGTAATGTAATAGTAAGGTTGCATGAAGTTGTAGCAGGTAATAACGTTGCTGCAAAGTGTTCGGATATGCTGGGCGGCACCAATTGTAACAGTTTGAAGAGTAATAGGCAGTCAATTGTAACAAATAGATAGCTCTGTTATGTTATGTTTGGGCTGCAGACTGTCAGGGTTATAGTCGAAGAAATGCCACAGGATGTCTCTTACCAAAATGCAGTCGTGGTCAGAAGACAATTTAGTTTGCAGCAAGTCGAAGACGACATCCACAGCGTGATAACTTAACTACAGAGGAGTTCAGGCATCTGAAAGTTCACCCCCTTTCTTACTGAACATAGTGATGCCTCAGTCCGCTTTATTCCACTATTGCAACCTTCCCGGTCTTTAAGATCGGTCAGCTACCGTTATTGGCCGGCCGTTATAATTCCTGTTGAACCAAATGTTAATAAATTCACTGGTTACCTGGGAATACTGCCGTGATCCACCATCTTGCCTGTGGAAGTTCCAGTCCGGAACAGGAAAATACAATAAAAACTCTCCAGCATAGATTCCCTTCAATTTATTTTCCAATTGCTTCAGCATGCAAATAGACAGTGTCTTACGAATGGTTAACAGTTGTTGCCACGGATTTTTAGCCACGAAAAAGTTATTTGACGGTTTCAATCATTAACACGTTTACACAAATCCGTTATACATTTATTAAACAAAAAGGACTCCCGTATCGTTTAGCTTTTCTATCCTTTCTTTTTTTTTTTTGGGGCCAGACGCGCCCGATCTTCGATCTTTTCTTCGTCCTTATCTACTCACGGCTATCCCTTGCATCAATTCAATTTCGACGACGGTCGACTTCGAAACTAGCGAAGATCACCATCGCCGAAAAGAAACTGAGTTTACACTCTTATTCAAACTCGATTCCAACCCAGTCGCATCAAACCAGTCTTTAATTTAAATAGTATATCATATAATGTAATATTTCATTTTAATTTTTATTTAATTACTATTTATACTGTAATTTCCATGCAGCTGAATTGGCCGAAAAAACACGACGCAAAGATCACTCACGCAACAAGCTCCCCCAATGGCCGCCCAGTACCAAAGCCCACCTATTTATAGACTATTTTTTTGAGAATTATTCCTCTTCTAAGAATAATTCTCTTATCAGAAGGAGGAAGGAATCTGTTACACGCAGAAATCCTATACTCCGATAATTACATACATGCAGCACCTAATAGTCCAATAATGTACCATATATTTACATATAACATGTATACATATATACAGTTTGCTGTACGCAAATTCCCAATACATTCCAAATAATATGTATACTATACGCATGTAGCCCATAATCTAATACATCTGTTACACGCAGAATTCCTATACTCTACATGTACTCTATACGCATGTAGCCCATAATCTAGTAAATCTGTTATACGCAGAATTCCTATACTCTACACGCAAAATTCTGCAAATACAATAATGTTGCATGCATATGGGACATCTTTTATTAACTTTAAACCAAAGACATTCTTTCGGTGTAGCATTGAAATTAATTTCCTGCTGCAACCGATGGAATCCTTTCGGTGTAGCTGTGAAGCCTTATCACGTGCCTACCCGTTGCTAAACACATTTCCAGTTCTCATAACCAGAATTGAAATTTTGCAATTCCCGCATTCCATCTATGTCCTACAAGCAAACAAAAGATTCTCATCACCATGATGATCACCCAACACCCCATCACCTTCAAGGAAATTTCACGCATGCACATGCATGCTATTTGCTATGGGCAAATCAGATTCGAATCGCCTTGTGTTGACATTTTCCCATGGCCTTGAGGTGGAGCTGCAGCCAGAGTCGGCGTATGGTTCCCGGCTCAGGGTGAATGGCGGCAAAATTGCAACGTTGCAGTTCCCATCGTCGTTGGCATGGCCTTCGACTGGGCTGGCATCAGGTGACTGTCTCAATATGAGAATTCAATCGTGGGAAGGAATGTGAAAATCTGATTTGATTTTGGGTATAAATAGGGAGTTCCGTTATAGGCAAAAATTAATTAGAAACAGACAGCCTAAGTCTGCACTTAATATTAATAACTAAATTAAGCAAAACAAAA
Organism: Microdon myrmicae; assembly: GCA_963931805.1. Lineage (NCBI taxonomy): Eukaryota > Metazoa > Arthropoda > Insecta > Diptera > Syrphidae > Microdon > Microdon myrmicae. The sequence continues at coordinate 10,730,408 of OZ007502.1, forward strand.
GGAAACACAAAAAAGGTCTTCTTAATTGAAAGCACCTACGGGCTCACAAGCCGGAAGCCGACAACAAAATAAAGTAAGTAATAAACATAAATAAATAAAAATAAGTGTTGTATAGCAATATACAACACAGGGCATTAAGGATATAGGACGGTAATCCTCTATATTATCTTTATCTTTCTTCGGTTTGGGAATAGCGATTAGGACTGCAGTTTTCCACATTTGCGGGATATGTGACGTTTCAAATATTTTATTGTATAATTTAATGATTCTCAATTTTGTATTTCTCGAAAGGTGTTTCAACATCGAGTAGGATATTCGATCTCTCCCGAGGGTTTTGCCTTTGGTTATACTAAGCAGTGGTTCAAATTCAGTAAATGAGATGGGTTCTTCGATGCGGTGGGTCGCAGGGTTGGAGTCTTGCAAATATAGTAAATTGTTAATGGATTCAAGTCTTTTGCGATTGAATTCGGGATGGAAGTTGTGGTTGTCTGAGGATTGCGACCACGTTTTGGCGAAGAATTGGCATATTTCCATTGTGTCTGTGGTTGTAGTATTAGGGAATTAAGACGGGAAATAATTACTGGATTGTAATTTCCGCTTAAGCTGCGTATTTTATGTGCTGTGGAGGATTTTGGGTTGATTGTTGAAGCGAATTGAAGGAGGCTTTTTGCTTTAATATCTTTCATCCTTCTACGAAATGAAGCGTTCGTTTTTTTATATGCTGCAAGATTAGCCTCTGTAGGTATTTTTTTTCTTAAATTGGGAGAGGGCTGCCATTTGGCAATGGCGGAAAGCTGTTAGTTCGGAGTTCCACCAAGGTACATGTTGCCTGGTTACCGGTTTAGCTTTAGTATTCGTTTGTGGTATTGAAACGTTGGCAGTAGATCTAATTGCTTTATTGATTATTGCACCTTCATGATTTGTATTATATGTATGAGCGTAGCTTGAAAGAAATTCATCAACTTTTTTTTTTCAAAAAGTGGGGAGATTGATTATGCCAGGTTATCGGTTGTTGGATATTTATCGTAGTTAAATTAGGAAATTGGTTACTATTGTAAAGATGGTATAGAACTTGCCATGAAGTTCTCGGAACCAATTCAGGGGAGCAACAAGTGATGTCAATGTGAGTGAGAGTGTTGTGGGTAGAGAGATGGGTAGGCGATACTCCATTCAGTAGGATTAAGTTGGAGGCGAGGAGGATGTTTTCTATTATTACACCTCTTTTGTTTGTAGACGGTGAGCCCCAGAGTATTCTCCATGGATTTATGTCACCTCCAAGTATTCTAGGCTCGTTTGTTTGATTGAGTTTTACTGAAAATCATCTTTATTTATCGGCTGATTTGGAGGGAGATATAAATCTATGTTGCCCGGAAAAAACAAATCATTATGGAAAAATTTAACAAGCCTCAGGACTTGCTAAATAAGGCCAAGGCCGGTTCCCGATTGTAGTGCCGATGATGATGATGATGATAAATCTATGTAGGTGAAATGTATGGGGTATTGTATTTCTACAACGAGAGCTTGTATATTTGTAATGATGGGGAGAATTTTGTGGGGAGTACCTATTTTAATGAGTAACTCTATACCCTGTTTATGTGATGTATTTGCAGAGGAGTTATGGAAATAGCCTGTATAGGATTTAGGAATGGTTGGTGCCGTGTTAACTGCACAATGTGTTTCTTGTAATGATATTACCCTTGGGTTATATGCTTTAATTAGAATGTTTAATTCGTCCAAGTTATTAGTATAACCCTTCATGTTGCATTGCAAAATGGTGAATGATTTATGTTGTGGATGTATGTTGTTGACTCTGCTGTTCCTGATACGGCGCATTTGTGCTCTGAGCAGAGTTCAAGCGTCCAGGTTCAGAACCAGCAGAGTCAGTGACTTGTATGTTAATATTATTCTTACATATTGAAGTCATCATCTTCTAAGATGTGTACATTTTGATTTATTTTTTGTCTTAGTAAGCGACGATTTGTTCTTTACCTTTAACGCATGCGACGATGTACAATGCTAGAGTTTATTGGCGGAAAAGCTTGTTGTAACTTGTGGGATGGTTTGGTTGTAGTTTTGGGTTGAAGAAGTTGTTTGTAGTTGTGGAGGGTTGGTTGGAGTTAGTTTAGTTGTTGATGTTAGATGAGTTGATGGCGCACATAGTACGACAGCAATCGCCAGGCATATGAGATGGGAGGTTACATTTCTCACACATCGGGTGTTTGTGCAGCGTTTTGTCGTATGGCCAAGTCGTTGGCAGTTACGACATCTCATGGGGTTGGGGATGTATTCGTTGACCTTTGCTTTGTAGTTGGTGGTTGGTAAAGCTCGAAAGTAAATAACATTAGGCTTGATGGTCGTTGGATTTTATTTTCATCCCTTTTTAAAAAGTTATAAACTTTCGTTACATTTTGGGATTGTATTTCCAAAATTATTTCTAATTCGGGAACATTTATTAGGCAGGGAGCGTAAACCATACACCTAGACCCGTTCAATTTCTCGTGAAGCTTCACAGTGACGGGGCACACATTGCCTAAATTAGTTGTTTTTAGGAACCGGTCCGCGATATATGGTGAGTTAACTTTCAATAATAGGTTTCCGTCGCGTAAGGTCGTAATTGGTTCGTATTCTCGAGTAATGACATCTATCGCTCTTTTTATTACAAATGGATTAAGCGTCGCGATGGGTTTGTCACTTTGATTGCCCGTGATAATTCAAAATTTCGGATTTATGTGTAATGTTTTCTTGCTGAGACAAAAGCGGTGAGTTACAACCTAACATTTGTAGGATGAAATAACTTTGCCAACATGCTGCAACTGCGGCAAGAAAGGACTTACAGTCAAACTTTGGTAAACTGATGTCATCGGTAAATGTGGGGAATGTTCCTCGATTCTAGGAAGTGTTCTTTTTATTTTCTTTTTGTGTATTTCGAAATGTCCGTCCGCGGCAAGAGCCGAAACTGGTTACCACTCATATTTGGCCCGCAGGCCATTGTACCACGATTATTATTCACTGGTTTTGTCTATTCACTGTCAACTGCGCTGTTCATAGAACAAAATCGGGCGCGGGAAGGGAGAAATATTATATTGTGCCTGTACGCGTACTGCGGAAATATTATTAGGATGTAAGCGAACGAGCGAACGATCTGTATCTTTTGAAGGTTCGTTGGCGAGTGGAATTTCATTTATATATTCCATAAGGCAAACAAAAGCTTCCGATTTAGTTTTCATTGTAAATATACGCGCGATTTACTTTAATCATCAACAAAAGAAAAAAAATACTTTTCCCCATTAAAACCACCAGTTGGAAAAGGTTGACAAACATCCGTATGCATGATTTCTAAAATATCTTTAGCTTTTTCTCTATTATTTTTTAACTGGGTATTGTGCATTTTATTTTCAATACATGTTTTACATTTCATAAATTCATTTTCAAGCTCCGACCGAATACCATTTAACAACTGATCTTTACGTAGAGTATCCAAATATTTATAATTTACATGGCCTAACATATGATGCCATTTTTCTTTTTCACTCATATTATTCGTAATTTTATTTGCAATATTTACACGGGAAAACTCATTTTTACTTGTAATATTTGCACGAGAATATTTTAGTATACATATCTCATTGGATATAAATCATTTTCTTTCCAAGATATCGCCGAAATATCACCATCACCATCACAATCAACAATCTTTGTCAATTTGCCAATTCCCAAAAAGGGTGACAAATCACCCCTTTCTTCTTATCCACCCATTGCACTAACTTCTATTCTCTCCAAGGTAATGGAATCTCTTATCAACCGTCAACTTTCGAAATATCTGGAATCAAATGACCTCCTCAATGACCGCCAATATGGTCCACAGGAGATCTGATGGCGTAACTTAGCGAAAAGTGGAGCCATTCCATCCACTACCTCGGTGAAAGCAAGATAGTCGCATTGGATATTTCAAAAGCCTTCGACAGAGTTTGGCATCCAGTCCTTTTGTCAAAATTGCATTCATATGGAGTGGACAATTCCCTGATCCAATGGATAAGAGACTACCTTTCTGGCCGTTCAATCCAAGTGGTTCTTGATGGTGTCAAATCTGTCTCCCATCAAATTAATGCAGGTGTTCCCCAGGTTGTTCGGTACTCTCACCCACTCTCTTCCTCATCTCTATAAATTATCTCTTGTCAATTACTCACAACCCAATTCACTCGTTTGCTGATGATAGCACGTTGAGTTTCTCATACTCATACGAACACTCCGGTCCAAACTCTTCGAACGTCACTACCAACCAGCAACTTATGCTTGATACATTAAATTCAGACCTTAACAAGTCTTACTCCAAAGAAGTAAATACGCTGTCTATGAACGGCACTTGCATCGACGAAGCCAAGGAATTATCAATCCTCGGCACTCGAATTAATTCGACTCTTAACTGGAATGACCACATAGCTGAAGCTGCGAAAAGTGCAGCCAAATGTATAGGGTTCTTTAAGAGATGCAAAAGATACTTCCCCCATCCAACCTGGCCGCTATTTACAAGGTTCGTCCAAAAATGGAGTTCAACTCCTATATTTGGTCAGGCGCATCCAAAACTGCACTATACGTGCTCGACAGGATGCAAAAACGAGCAGTGAAACTTATTGGGGACCCAGCCGTAAGTCGATCAATTCCGTCGTTAGAACACAGGCGCAACGTATCATGTCTATCTCTTTTCTATAGGTATTACCACGGTCGTTGCTCAACTGAACTTGCTGAATGTGTTCCGCCCCTTCAAACATTTGCCCGCGATACCCGTCAATCTGTGAATGCGCCTCAGTTCTCGTTGAAAGTGGACTTTAGGCGCACAAATAAACATAGAGAGTCATTCTTTAGCCGAACCACACGAATCTGGAATGTTCTGCCTCATCATGTGTTTCCTGGCCGTTGTGATGTCCAGACATTTAAGACCAATATACATCGACACCTCCTTTCCTTATCCATTTACTCTCCATCCGCTCGCACTGTGCTCTGACATTTAGGAGTACTTCAAAATCCCCTTTTGTGGACGCGTTAGTGTAAAAAAAAAATTACCTTTAGAAACAATCGTATTATTTTTCGCTATCTTACCATAACTTAGCAGATTTGCATACATACCTTTAGCATAAAATACTGTTACGTTTCTACTCCGCACACGACCGTTAAACTATGTCCAGTTTAAAACGATACGTTCCTTTGTGCGAGTTCGACCACTGGATCGCAAGAGTGCTTCAATGTTTTTAAGGACAACCTCTGTTTTCCTCCGTTAAATTCCTCAATCACGTGTTCTCTAGCTCTCTTTTTGAATCTCTCCTTACACGTGTGTTCTTTTTGTCGTTCCGTCTGCTTCTGACGTTTCTGTCAGTTTTGTGTATTCTCCAGTATTCCTCTATATGGCTCCAGAATCGGTGTATTGATGTCGTATTAGTTGGGTTAAGGCTCGGTGCGACGCCATGAGGTCACGCTAACGGTTGACAAGTGTGTCGGTTTTGAATTTGTAACAATACATTATTCATATTTATTTCGTTAATTTTACCGAAAGCATTAAAATAACTAACTACATTTCCAACTTTAGTAGCTTGTGGGTTGAGAATGACCAGTCGTTGGAAAGGGTTACTCCCAAATATTTTAGGGAAGTTTTATGAGGGTATTATTATCCTTGAGTTTAATTTTGTTGTGGCAACGTTTAGTGTTGTTTGTGCTGTGAGCGTTTTTGCCCTTAAACACCGTTCGCGTGGTTTTGGTTAGGTTGAGTCGAATTTTCCATTTGTTAAAGTATGCTGAGATGTGCGGGAGAAAGTTGTTAACTTGGTTTCTTGCCGCTTTGACAAACCTGCTGCTAGAGCAAATTAAAGTATCGTCAGCATAATTTAGCATTACAACACTAAGTGGAAGTTGGGGAATATCGTATGTGTATAGAAGATATAAAAGTGGTCCGAGAATGTATCCCTGGGGAACTCCCGCGGTTATGCTGCGAGTTTGTGAGAGGGAAGAGTTTATTCTGACCATGAATTTCCTACCAGAGAGATAAGATGCTAGGAGCTTTGTGATGTTGGAATTCAGACCAAATAAGCAGTGCACCTTATAATGAAGTCCTGAGATCCAGACACAATCAAACACGGCAGGGCATTGGTTTTCCAGACCAGATGTGACATCGTGTGTAAGTTTTAGTAGAGCATGGCATGGGATGAGAGTGTTAACATCTCGTTGAGTAGACATCAGCTGACTTGGGGAAGAAGTCGATTGTTGATTGCGTCGAGTTGTTGACACGAGTTGGTTCCAGTAGGGCGTCGATGTACGTATATGGGTGTTAGATGAGACGAGGTCCAAAAGTTGGCAACTGTATTTGTTAGTCTTGATGTCGTTGAATGCTGTATGCCGAGCGTTCCAGTCTCCACCGATTATAAATGGTGCGAGGAGAGACTGGCTGCTTATTTGAGATATGTCAGAGTCAGGTAAGTCTGGTTGTCGTGTTGGGTGGGTGTAAATGGATTTTAGTATGATTACTTTCTTGTTTTCACAAAAAAGTGTAACTGCTGTGTATTCGATATTGAAAACATTGGCGATTCTGATTCTGGTGAATTTGAGTTTTTTGTATAGTAGGATGTCGGTATCTCCATGGGATCCAGTATTTCTGGGGTTTGAAATAAATATATAATTGGGGATGGATACTCGGGAGTTAGACTTAAGCCACGTTTCTGAGAGGAGAAGAGTGTCTGGGGAGAAGATGTTAACAAATAACCGTAAGTGTTGTTTATGGATGTTAGAGTATATGGATTCTACCTTCAGGGCGATTATAGATAGCTCAGCCATTGAGGGAGAGGATATGGTAGGTTATGAGTGAGAGAATCTGAACTTTTTTTTCGATATCTGACATATGCTTCAACGTAGAAAGCATAGTTTGTAGACTCTTGACGTAGCTCATGATGTCCAGGTTGAGGCCAATGAAGTTGGAATTATGTGACATCGGCGTGTTTGAATTGTTTTTGATGACATCTGCGTATGATGTTCTTGACCTTGTAGGTTGTGGTAATGTGTTTTGTGGTATTAGTTTGATTGGTGCGGATTTGTTTGTTTTACTTGGCTTCATTCGTCTTTGGAGAATTTTCAACTTATGAGGGCACTGGGAGTAATTAATTGGATGTGGACCTTCTCAGTTACAGTATGTCACTGTGGTTTCCGTAGTGGTAATGGATCCATCGGGGTTTGTGGTTGGGGTTTTTCCTGGTTCCATACCCAGTTGATTGACTTTGCATTCTCCTGGTTGATGTTCATCGGCACATCTGCTGCGTCGTATATTTAGGTAAAGCCACCGCCAAGTGTCCCGAGGCCTGGCACCTCTTGCAATGGAGGATTCTTTGTTTATGTGGTTCCTCGATAGTGATCTTATGCGTAAACCAATACTTAATTGGTTTGAGTTTGTTGATGTCTTCATTTGAAGGGAATTTGGATAATTCGTAGGTTCTTTGTGTTATTTTCTCGCATGTACGGAGTTTGAAAATAGTCTAGCCTGTGGATTTTCAGGTCTGGACAAATCGTAACGATCTCTGAGGCTAGTTCTTCGTTGGTTCAAGTTGGGTCAATGTGCCTAATGATGAATATTGTTGGTTTGAGCTGATGGTATTGGAAGGTAAAAAATTGGTGTCGTAGCTCCCCAAGTTATCTAACGATCTTGTCGTGATCAACCAGAGTTTTGTTGCAATGGAGACGGTGGAGCCTTTAGTGTTTGTGATGAAATTGCGGTGTCCTAGGACATTTTTTACTCTTATGATTATTTTCTTGATGCCTGTTACGTTTTTGATGTAGATTGGCCGTGGTCTAACATTTATGTGCTGAGCAGGCAGGAGACTCGGTGCTGGCTTGTCTTGTTTGGTGGACTCCTAACGAGTTGCTGGTAGTTGTTTGGGTGGAGATGTTTCATGGGTTTAGCTGGGAAAGGGGGTTATTTCCATACAAGCATTGCCCATGTTTTTGGTTGGTTGCTGCGGGGAGAATGTTTTCTTGTGGACTTGCTTCAGTTGTGTTGTAAGATGTTATACGTATATCACGGCTTCGTGGATTTTTTTTCGTAGTCAATCGCAGGCGTGGCATAAGACTCCATTCTAGGTCCTGTAGTGCCCCAAACGCCCCACCATTTCCCTCAACATACATAATACTCACAATCCATATACAAACCATATCATGTCGAACAAAACATCCATATTTGCAAACCAACGTTGAATTCAATCTCAAACAAATTGAACCGAACGTTTAATTGTCGAGCATTGAATTCAATTCCCCAAATCTAAACATTACAATGCATATCTTCACATGCATCATATGTACAAACAAACACGTGTTCAACGAACCAAATGTTCATTTGGTTCGCATACACACAATTCCGGCAATATAAACATCACAATGCATATCACCATGTGCATTGTAAGCAGATGTTTTATAATATGCAAATAAACCTAAGCTCCCATACAGATTCCCATCTAATTCTCATGCAATTACCATGGACTTTGCCGCCATTTTAAGTGCATGTAAACTCTTGTTTGCATTAGCTAGATGGATACCACAAATAAACCCGATGCGTCCGAGCTTTGATAGGGGATAGGAAGAGATATAGATTGGCAGTCAGTTGGTAGCGCTAAGGAAGCGAGGATCGAACAATAAAGAGTATACTAATATAATTAGTTTGTTTTTTGACAGTTTATCGTTATTTGGTCGCTCCCTACAACTCGCCATTTTGATGAGTGCCATCGACAATTTTCTATAAATTATTTTCGAGTGTGTGCATCATCATCATCGGCACTACAACCGGGATCCGGTCTTGGCCTTATTTAGCAAGTTACTAGCCTTGCGCCAACCTTTCTCAGGATGTATTGACATATATGTTATATATATGTTTATACAACACTTACCTACTACTGTGGCTTCTGGCTTGGTTAAGTTCGAGAGTAGGTGGCTTCCGACTCGGAGAGTCCGTAAGGTGGTTTCCTGTTGTAGCCCCTGGTCGGCCCAAGATTGCAGGTTCGAGTCCTATTGTGGCTTCGGGCTTGGTTCAGCCCGTGTGTGGGTCAACCGGCTGGTTTTGATTTTCTGCTAATTTGGTTGCCGAGTGAAACACTGGTTTTAATTTTTGAATCGCGGTGCGACCACTTATTTAATTATTTCTATTTAAAGCCCAAGTTAAATTTCAGCAGAATACCGTAGTTGTGCTGGTGGATTCTAATTCTAATTCTAACTGAATGTTGCCTCCAACGTAACTCCCTATTTATACCCAAAATCCAAATCAAAATTTCCATACCCTCCCACGGTTCATTGCTTACTTCCAGACAGCCACCCGATGCTAGTCCCAGCCGAAGGCCATACCAACGACGCTGGGAACCGCAACGTCGCAATTTTCCCACCAGTCACCCTAAAGCGGCAACCTTACGCCTACTCTGGCTGTAGTTCCTTTTTTTTTATTAGACTTTTCTCGGGAAAAGTGCGCCCCGAGATGTCATAAAATAACTGTTGCAGTTCTTTTTGAACAGTTGCAGGTTGTATTGCTCCGGTAACACCCACATGGGAAGGGAGTTCCACAGCTCCCCCCCTCTGTAACGGAACGAGTTCTGATGCAAGGATGTTCGCGCCGTCGGGAGATGAACCACAAACGGGTGCTATCCGTCGGACCGTCTTGTGGCGCGCATATAACCCGAATTGCGTGGAACAATACCACGAATCTTCGAAGAACAGCACCTGTGATAATATCTGTAAAACAGACAGTGGTCGGTTACGCGCCTTCGATGTGATAGCGACTGTAGTCCCGACGTCGGCGCCGAGTCCCCGATCAGGCGGATCGCTCGTCTCTGTATGCTCTCAAGTAGGTCGAGGGTATGTTTAGGAGCCGAGCTCCAAACATGAGAGCAATATTCGAGCGCGGGTCTAATTTGAGATTTATATAGGAGAAGAAATTGGGCCGGAGTAAAATATTTCTTGGCTCTAAAAAGATAGCTCAGTTTTCCTGAGGCAGATCTGGCGCTACTCGACGCGTGTTTATACCATGATACATTCCCACAGACCGTGACGCCGAGCAATTTCCCCAGCCTCGAGGGCCCGGCCATTCATCATCAGCTGTGGAACCGATGATCCACTTTTCTTTGTGAATGTTGTATATTGTGTCTTCGCTGCATTAAAGTCGACGAGAATGGCCCTTCCCCACTGCAGGACCCTATCTAGATCCTGATTTAGAGAGTCAATCTGTCTACATCTCAGCTGATGCGACGCGGATGCACCAATCGGCCCAACACTCGAAAAGGAGGAAACAAACGTACTATCATCCGCAAAGCTGAACACTTTGTTATCCGTTATCTCCAACAAATCATTTATGTGAAGCAAGAACAAGGTTGGAGCCAAAATATAAGCTTGGGGCACCCCCGAATTAACAGGATACAGATCCGAACACTCGCCGTCCACAACAACCCGGATCGATCGATTCTCGAGGAAGCTTCTCGTCCAGTCGCAAAGCTGTTGGAAAAGTCCATATGAACGCAGTTTGCTCAGCAATGCCCCGTACCAGACGCGGCCAAAAGCCTTGGAGAAGTCCAATGCGACCCCCCTTGACTCACCATGCCGTTCAATCGCAGATGTCCATATATAGGTTATAAGTGTCAAAAGGTCTCCCGTGGACCGCCTGCCTCGGTATCCGTATTGACATTTCATTCAGAAGTCCGTTACACTCCAAATAGTTAACCAACTCTGTATTGATGACTTTTTCGTGACTAACGTCCCGCTGTCTGTCACCAAAGGGGCGAAAGAGGAGGATGCGAAGTCACCGCTGACAGCCTTTGCCATTGACCAGAAGGAGCGCGAACCAGTTGGGCACCGAAGGAGTTTATTGATCACTCTGTCGTTGTGAGCCTTCTTCGCAGCATCAATCTGATTCTAACAAAATTCGTTCTGTTAACATCGGTGGGATTGGAACGCCATTGCTTAAGAGCTCTATTTTTTGCCGCTGTAATCAGCTCGCATTTTTTATCAAACCAAGGTTTATCAGACGAACTTCGTTTGATGGAATGTGGAATATACATCTCCATCCCCAGAAGAATAATCCCTTTATACCGACTTCGCGCAAGCGTTAACATCGGAGTTTCCGCAGCACACCTCGGACCATGGATAGGATGCGAAGAAATCTCGCAAATCGTCCCAGTTAGCAGCCCCATACTTCCATACATGGCGAAGCTGTCTAGGCCGGTTATTCGCTTGATATGCAAGTGCTTCCGCAACAGATACCAAGCAGTTCCACCCCAAGGCCATAGGAACATCTCGATTCACGGTGATGCGAATCTGATTTGCCCATAGCAAATAGCATCCGAGTGGCTGGGTGGAATTACTTTAAAGGTGATAGGGTGCTAGGTGATCATCAAGGTTACTAGAGTTTCAGGAGTTGCGTAGCTGCAATTTACATGTTAGAACATGGGTATGGGCATGGCTGGGACGTGGGAATTGCAGAAATGCAATTTTAGGTATGAGAATGGGAAATGCATGTATCTCAAGGTGATGATGGCAAATAGCGTGCAACATTAGATGCGTTGAAACAATATTACAGATGTGTTTCAAATTGTATTGTGAGAATTTTGCGTACAGCAATTTGCATGGAATGCTATATGTTTGGACATATTCGTATATGTATGTAGATATTATCGATTATTGGTATAACGATTTTTGGAATTTTGCGTACAGTATACATGCGTATACATGTCATGTGTACGCGAATTTTAGAGTCTGGGAGTTTTTGAATATTAGAGTATTGGATGTTCCATGGCTATAATATCAGGGTAATGGAATTCTGTGTGTAACATATATTATCATGTGATTGACCCGTTCACGGACTGCGCATCCTCCGGATTATCCGGAAGGATTAAAGATATACATCCACGTGTTCTTCAATGTCTGTACGGGCGCCCACTCTTCTTCGAGGCCCCTGAAACACGGTGGTGCACCAGGAATACAGTACAGCCCCATTCTATGTAATATCTACACCTCAGACGGGAGAGTAAAACCAGATATGCTATGCGGATGACGTCCTAGTGTACACGTCATCTAAAAGCCCTAAACTTGCAACAAATCGACGCAACCGTAACCTGGACGAGCTGTATCGGTATTGCAGCCGATAGAAAATTCGACTTAATCCTTCCAAAACAGTAGGCACAACTCTGAGTAGTAAACACTCCCAACCTAGTTCTCGATATTCATCGAATATTCGAATGCAAATAGGAGGTACTACGATTAGACCACAGGACAGGTGAAATATCTTGGGCTCGTTTATACCCCAAAAATGAATTTCATCAAACATGTGACCCACATTCTTCAAAGGGGCCTTGGTCGATCCAAGCAACTGCACAATACCTTAAAGTCCAAATTCTCTGCTATAAGTAGCTAATCCGATCTGGAATATCGTACGGCTTTCCCACATGGTTTTGTATATCTTCGGCTCAAATTGAAAGGCTTCGAGTTTTCGAAAGGAAACTCCTTAGAAGATGCGGCAACCATTCTAAGAGACCTGGCGGTTATCATTACCCCAATTCTCTCCTATATGAAGGTGCCTCCGTTACCCCTATCGAGAAGTATTTGCTGCAATTAAAATACAAGTACCGCAAAACCATACAGGACAGGGAGAACCTACTTGTACGAGTCTTGGGTTTTTGACCCTTCTCTCGTTCGATCTCCTCGAACCCGATCTTGTTTAAATCGGCCTCTCGCCCCCCCGTTTTTTTGAGGATCAATAAAATCACGAAGGCCGAACGTACGGCCAGTGCGCGAACCGTAGATTTAACCGCATCAACTAAAACGAGCGCTGATCGATATAAAATAATTTTTGAATCTGTATTTAAATTGGGTGGCAAGCATATTATATATTTTAATACGAAATATACAATTATCTATCTCTCCACAATAAGAAGAAATGCTATTCACTGACGGAGAACTAAAACGAAGCCGTCAATTATCCATTCTTATCGCTTACCAGGCTGTCGATACGACTCTTGGATGTACAGTCATTGAATCCCCGTCTCCTCAATGAGCTAATAAAACAATATGTAAAATTAACTTTGTTGATAAATTGTTCGCGAGACGAGTTCAAAAGTGTAGTTGTTGCATCCCCATTTGTAAAACGGCGTTTTCCAAGTAATTAGCAGCCAAGATAAATAAAGAGCACGTTTATTGGACCAACCAAGCTCCCAGGGCCAGTGACTAGATACAATGAAGATCCCCTGGTATGTCTTCTTGGACGTTAGGTACTTTTTACCTTGATTTAATATAAGTAAATAATCGCCCTTCCAATAAGGTGACGGATCAATTATTAATGAAAAACAAGTAACTCAACAGGATAGTCGTCTAATACACCAACTTTACATCTGACTAAAGTACAAACGTATTATATTTCTTTGTTTAATTATATATTTACGCTGATAGGTACTTATTTGTTTAAATATTTATTTATTTTTTCCTCGTTTTTTTCCAGTAAATTGAAGGTTTGTTTTTCGTAATTTCCTTCAGATCATTGTTTGCTTCTCCTATATAAATATTTTTAATCCCAACACTATTATCCAGCTGAAACTTATAAAATAAACATCAAATAGCTGTATGTAAATTGTGCGGCAAGCATATTGTATATTTAAATAAGGAATAAACAATTATCTATCTATCTCTCCACAATAAAACAATTTTCTATTCGCTCTGACGGAGAACTAAAACGAAAGCTGATCTTTAATAATTTTTGAATCTGTATTTAAATTATGTGGTAAGCATATTATATATTTCAATACGAAATAAAGAATTATCTATCTCTCCAGAATAAAAATAAATGCTATTCACTGACGGAGAACTAAAACGAAACCGTCAATTATCCATTCTTATCGCTTACCAGGCTGTCGATACGACTCTTCGATGTACAGTCATTGAAAACCCACCTCCTCAACGAGTTCCACCTCATGTTTGACCCTTGTTTCCTTTGAATTAACGCAGTCTTCTACCTGATCGATTTCCTATTCCAGTCGTATCTTCTGTTCGTGCTCCGAGGACTTATCCAATTCATTTCCAGTGAGGTGCTGAGCTACGTGTCTTTGAAAATACACCTTTTTGGTGAATTCTTCACCGCATTTTTTGGAACTGAATTCGTTTTCACCATTATGGATTCGAAGACGGCACTTCCGGCTTTTAGAATATCCAAAGCCCCTGTCACAAGTCGGACATTTGTAAGGCTTTTCTCCTGTGTGCTTGCTCTCGTGGTTCAGTCTGACGTCGCTGTGAGAAAACCGAAGGCCACAGTCCTGACATTTGTATGGTTTTTCACCACTATGTACTCTCGCATGGAGCCTTACTTCCGTACGAGTCACAAACGCTTTGTCACAATAATCGCAACTGAAAGGTCGCACATTGTTGTTGCGTCTCACTTTTTCTTAAAATTGTGATTACATGTCTCACAAACCGTCAATGATACTCTCGTTGATTGCTTCGGTCGGGCTGTATGGTGCTTTGGGGTTTCGCCTTTCGCCTGCTGTACAATGTCTCCATTTGTGGCTTCAGAAACTGGACCGTTATCCACGTCAATACAGGGTGTGCTCCCGATGTCACAATTATGGCCGATTAAATTATCCTCTACAATTTAATGTTTGATGATAATTTCGTTTGAGTTCGTGTTTTCCTGTATTTCGAAGATTTCCTTATCCGGCGATTTCGTTTGCGTGTGTTCCGGTGAGTTATTCACTTTAAGTCGATTTAGATGACGATTTGCGTACTTGTTAAAAAGCTACTCTCTCACGAATTCTTCGCAAGTGGATTTATTATGGATTCGAAGATGCCTGCTCAGATTACAAGAATATCCAAAGCTCTTGTCACAAGTCGGGCATTTGTAAGGCTTTTCATCAGTATGTACTCTCACATGGCACCTTAATTCCCAACTACTCACAAAGGTTTTATCACAATGATCGCAACTGAAAGGTCGCACATTGTTGTGGCGTCTCACATGCCTATCGAGTAAATATTTTTTCTTAAAATCGTGATTACATGTCTCACAAACCGTCAATGATACTCTCGTTGATTGCTTCGGTCGGACTGTATGGTGCTTTGGGATTTCGCCTTTCGCCTGCTGTACAATGTCTCCATTTGTGGCTTCAGAAACTGGACCGTTATCCACGTCAATACAGGGTGTGCTCCCGATGTCACAATTATCGCCGATTAAATTATCCTCTACAATTTCATGTTTGATGATAATTTCGTTTGAGTTCGTGTTTTCCTGTATTTCGAAGATTTCCTTATCCGACGATTTCGTTTGCGTGTGTTCCGATGAGGTATTCACTTCAACTCGATTTAGATAACGGTTTCCGTGTTTTTTAAAAACGTCTCTCCTGAATTCTTCGCAAGTGGATTTATTATGAATTCGAAGATGCCTGCTCAGATTATAAGAATATCCAAAGCTCTTGTCACAAGTCGGACATTTGTAAGGCTTTTCACCAGTATGTACTCTCACATGGCGCACTAAATCCCCACTAATCACAAAGGTTTTACCACAATGATCGCAACTGAAAGGTCGAACATTGTTGTGGCGTCTCATATGTTCATCAAGTGTACTTTGAGTCGTAAAACCGCGATTACATATCTCACAAATCTTTAATGAGACACCCGTCGATTGCTTCGGTCGGACTCTACGGTGCCTTAGGGGTCTTTTATAATCAGACGTGAAGCTTGATTCTTCACTTAATATTTTTTGCCGACCTCTGAATCGTTTTGGCATTTTATAATTGATCTTCTGTCTCGATTTATTATTTAGTTCCGTGGTGTTACTATGGACATAGGAATCTGCACGATCTTCCACAATAGGTTTGGATTCAGTACCAGCATTATCTTCTAAGTTAACACAGGGTGTGTTCTCACAACCATCATCAACTGTGGTGTTGTCTATAACTTCATCCTTAATGCAGATGCCAAGTATAGGGTTTACTGTGGCTAAGCTATTTTCCCATGAGTCTTTTATTTGAAACTCTTGGTGATTTGTATTTAGCAGTGCTTTGATTATCGATTCCGATTGCTCATAGTTTCGATGGAATTTGTTGACAACGTTGAGGTCGTCGAGGCATTGCAAGCAAATGCTTTTTGGTTGATTTGTATCTCTTTTAATCAAAATATCCGAGTATTTCATTATTTTATCAGCAATCACGATTGAATCGTCATCTTTTCCGAAAATACAACGATTTTCGCCTTTTTGTAAACAAACTAAACATACTCTTTCCCACTCAATTAAACGTGACATGTTTAAAATCCGATGTTTTACTATTAAGGAACAACTCGTAATAATTCTATTTGCTTTATATGAGATTGAGTTAGTTTGTTTGACATTTGCCTTGCAGTGAATTTTTATTGATTTTTTTTTGTTAGAGTTGATGAGCTGTTCGATTTGTGCAGAAAAATAAAGAGTTTGTGCTGTTTTATTAAGGTTTGGATTTCTTCTACTATATATTATCATCATTACTGTTAAAATTAGTTGTGAAAGTGTAATTCAAAGTGAAAATTCAAAGTAAATTCAAAGTGTTAATCGAAATATAATTCGAAATATGATTCAAAGTGCCGTATATGCTGTGCAGTAATGCACCAGCCCAAGACTATTTAATAAAGCGAAAAAGAAAGGCTATCGACTTTCTTCGCAACCCCCCTAAAAGAAATTCGACCGTCCCAATTTACTTGAGCCCTATCCCCGAAAATATGGCGTCAATTTCACCTGATCAAAGCCTGCAGCAGGCCCTGGATCACATCAAGGCCCAGGAGAAGATCATCAACGACCTAACCAGAAAGATCGCCGAACTGGAAAACAACTTAAACCTTCCTGATTTATCAGATGAGTCTGACATGGAAGACCAACCTGCTCAGCTACCAGCACCAGCTGCCAAGGCAACACCAACAATATCAAATTTCAAAACAACCCATGAGCCGAAAGCTCATACGAATGAAGGCACTTTCAAAGGAGGAGCTCCGAAGAACGAGAGGCCCCTGCCAATCAACATAAAAAAGGTCAACAATATCAAAAAATTTATCCAGCTTCTGGAGAACGCTTTGGGGCACCGGGATTTTACCACCAGATCTAGGGATGACAACGTTTCCGTATCACTATCTTCCTTAAAAGACCACGCTCTTGCCGAAAAAGTGCTTATTCTGAATAAGCTGGACTTCTTCACCTTCCTAAGGTCAGATCTCAAGCCGAAAACTTTCATAATTCGCCACATCGACCCTGCTTAGACTAACGAAGAATTAAGCGCGGAATTGTCCAGATTAAGTCCCAACCTGAAAACGTCCAAAGTCGACTATTATCAAACCCCTCACATGAGATCCAACAACATTTTCAACCTACGGATCATCCAACTGGCACCAGACGAAGACATTAATAACCTGAAAAAAATTAAATACCTCTTCACTCATAAAATAGGCATAGAGGTACCTCACAAGCAGGAGCTTCTCCACTGCAAGCGCTGTCAGCAGTCAGGTCATCTTTCATCTTCGTGTCATCTTCCACGAAGATGCGTAAAATGTGCGCAGGAGCATGAACCGAACCAATGCAAAGTCAAGCCACCGGGTGAGGAACCAGAACGTATACACACGGAAAATCCGGATGGCTCCATTTCTGTAAAGGAATTGTCAGTTGAATGCTGCAATTGTGGTGGACCGCATCCAGCAAACTTCACAAAATGCCCGCACAAGCTCCGTTCACTGAAGCAGAGAGTGCCTCCAACCAAAAACAACACTGGCCAACTTAAGCAACCAACAGCAGCAGTTACTACAACAACGAGATCGAAATCCTATGCGGAAATTACCAGAGGAAACAACGCACCCTCATCACAACCAGGAACAAACCTAGGACTCGACATCATGGGATACATCCGAGAGTTGCAAGCTCTCTTACCGACGCTAAATGGATTAAGTAACTTCGAAAAAAAAGATCAGATACTTTCTCTTATAACCTCACATATATTATCACAAAATGTCTAAGTTAAGTGTAGTTGCCCTCAATGTAGATTCCATTTCGTCAAACATACGGAGGCATCACCTCCGACTGCTAGTGAAGGAGTTTTCTCCAGACGTCCTCCTTCTTTGTGAAACCTGGCTCAAACCCAACTCTCGCATTTCTATTCCAAATTACCAACTTGTTTCAACTCCTCGAATTGACGGTGCAAGAGGAGGTACCGGTATCCTTATTCATAAAAGATTCCAATTCAGTGAAGTCAAATTTAGAAACATCTCCTGTGTCGAATACACTGCTGTCAAACTGCTTTGTGACAACAACAAAGTCTTGGTTCTAGTAGCCATCTATTTACAACCCAAGAGGTACCCTAACTTCCCATCTTCAGACTTCGATGAAATATTCCGTCAATCTCACCCCCACTCATTCATCATCGGAGGCGACTGGAATGCCCGTCATACCGCCTTCAATGACACCGCTTGCAATAAATTTGGCAAACAATTGCTTGCTTTCCTACCTCTCCACCCCTACGTCTATATTGACTCCCCTACGGAACCTACTCATTGCTCCAGCTCTACTCAATCAACTATAGACTTCTTCTTAAAATCTGCGATCCTACGCTCTGTATCTCCCCCTACTGTGTCGCACTTCTTCCCCTCTGACCATGCCTCCATCCACTCGGTAATTGACCTTGGCCCCTTAAATCCGATTCAATCTCTCAACCCAGTCCATAATTTCTCCAGAACTAACTGGAGAAAGGTCAACAAATCCGTTGGCGATATGTTTCAAACGCTTCCCATCACAGATACGAATAACTTGGATCCTAACGAAATTGAAGAAGCAGCTTGTAAGATGGAAGGGATCTTACAGCAAGCCCTGTATTCTAATACCCCTTCAAGGATGCCACACTCCTTCGTAGGTAAAACACTTCCATATCTCACCCTCAAACTCATCTCATTAAAAAAAAAGCTCCGCCGAAAACTATTTCGAAGATTTTGTCCCCTCCTGAAAGTACAGGTTCAATTATTGTCTACCCTCATTAACCAGCAGTTAAATGCTTTCGTAGAGCAGAACTACATCTCCACTTTAAATAGTATCAGACCCGACCGTAATCTTTACAAAAACATCAATCGCCTTACAGGACGAAAAATACACACCTCAATAGACAGACTAATTGGTCCCAGAAATAATATTCTGTACTCTGATTCTGAAATAGCAAACTATTTAGCGGAACACTTTTCCCAAGTGCATAGGCAAAATGATAGCCTAGGCAACTCCGAGTTTGAGGAAGTGGTCAACCGTTATACATCCCATGAACTAATCTCCTCATTCACTCCATTCATAACTGAATTTAATAATGACAATAGAGCATCTCAACCCACCGATACAAACTTCTTTTTGCAACCGCAGGAATTTAACCAAATGATATCTTCTCGTGGCAATAAAAACTCAACCGGCTTGGACAAAATTCCACATGTGCTTTTCAAAAACCTCAACCCTTCAAATCGACTATACATCATGACCCTGCTAAACCACATAATAAATGCTGGTCACATACCGGAGTCTTGGAAAACTGCCATAGTCATCCCCATTAAAAAATCAGGCGCATCCCTGATGGCGGCCAATTTTCGACCCATCTCACTACTTAATAATTTAAGCAAATTACTTGAATTAAAAATTCACCATTACCTACTCTCCTTCGCGGAAACTAACTCATTACTCCCTGATTTCCAATTCGGTTTTCGTGCACAACACTCAACATGTCACGCTCTCCTCAAGTTTACTCACGACATCACTATGGCTCTTAACGACCAGTGCCCCTCTGTGTATATCTCCCTTGACATATCCAAGGCTTTCGACTGCGTGTGGACTGCGGGTCTTCTGTACAAATTACATTCCACGTATCGTCTCAACAATCACACTTCCAAGTTTCTCTACTCGTACCTATCAAATAGGAAATTCATGGTCAAGATAAATTCCACCCTTTCCCAGACGTACTCAATAACAGCAGGAGTCCCCCAAGGATCCATTCTGGGTCCCCTCTTATACTTACTATACACATCTGATATTCCTCAACCCCTCTCACCGAATACTCGAATCCTCAACTACGCAGACGATACCCTTGTCTACTCCAGCAGCAGGCTCGTATTATCTGCCAGAAACCGCGTAAATGAATTCCTCCAAATTCTTTCCTCCTACTTCCTTAAATGGAAGATCCGCCTAAACCCCAACAAAACTCAACTGGTTGTATTTAAAGGTAGAAACGTTCACTGTACCAATAACACGGTACGTAACCATTCAAAAATCCAACTCAACCTCTGCAACACCCTCATAAAACCATCTAAATCACTAAAATACTTGGGCATTACTTTCGAAAATAATCTCTCTTTCACGACTCACATAAACAATGTCATCCGCAAAGTGGGGATACAGCTGAACCTTTGTCGGAAAGTAATGTGGAAGGCAGATGGTCTCTCTCAACAAGTCAAACTTCTACTTTATAAACAAATCATCAGGCCCACACTTACTTACGCTTGTCCCATCTGGTTCCATATCTCTCCCTCTCAAATGGAAAAACTTCGTATCTTCGAAAGGAAGTGTTTCAGACTAATCACAGGGCTAAGTCGACAGCGCGACTCCCACAAATATATCGGAAGCCTTACGATATACCACTCCGTCGGCCTGGAGAGATTGGATAGAAGGTTCCTGGAATTGTCGATAAGATTCATTGAAAACCTGTCAGCCAATCCAAACCCTCTCATCAATTCCCTTAGCCTCCCCAGCCACAATGCATCAAATCCCTATCTTCATGCACTCCATTTAAAGGCTCTCTTCTACGCAGGAAGATTAGTAAATGATGCGAACGAAATCATCTACCATAACAGGGTAACCGATCTTAACCACTTCAAATACTCAAACATTCAACCCTTTTCTCGGGTTCTTTCCTTTAACGAGCAGTCGGTGGAGAGACCTCCCTCTGCAGCTCCCTTCCCTCCTTAGGTTATGTAAAATATGAAATTTCGACTTAAGCTTAAGACTAGGCTAAATTGTTCTACATTGCTAAATGTGAATTTATTAAAGTACCTTAGATATAAGCTAGATTTAAGTAGAGGTAAGTAGTTTTTAAGAATATTTATTCTAAACATAGGTAATCCATCCTGGTTTTCATGACCTTTCCAGGAGTCCTACTAATAAATTGTAACTGGTATAGATCTCCTTAGACGTAAGACCTCAAATTAAGTATTACTTGGAAAAATGTTCTAGACATTGTAAGTAAAATTGTCACAACTTAGTTAAGTTAGCTGTAAACTTATGTAACTAAACTTTTAATGGTCAATAAAGACAGCGTTTTATAAAAAAAAAAAAAAAGTTAAAATTAAATAGAAACAAAACTATTAATGTTTATATAATTTCTATTACTATCATTACAGTTAGAACTAAATAGAAAGTCTACAAAACTATTATACAAACACCAAACAAATCTTAAGATGTACAAAATTTTAAAAACTCATATCTTAATAAAGAACCTAAATGTAAAAATAAAAAATTATAAATAGACAATCACAAAAGTTTTATTATACAGAAACTTATGTAAGATTTTATATCATAATATAACATTAACAAGAATTATATCAATAAATACTCAATTGTAAATTACACACCAAACAACACACAAAATGTAAACACCAATATTCAAAAGAAAATGTATGCAAAGATAGGTATATAAGTGGCGTTTCTAGCAGAAACACACACGACTAGTAAAGAACAACCCCACCAAAAGCAAATCCATTAAAGCCGGATACCATAGCAATAATATACCATTTCCATATTAGTCGAATGTATTTGAGTTTAGAAATCAAATTCACATAATCGGCAGTGGTCTGATGGTTTGAGTTTTGGTTCTATCTTTTACTGATTTTAACCGTGATAGCGTCGGTTCGAATCACTCGCTCTTCACTATCGTCGCAAACGCGATAACTGGTGACCCCGACGTGATCTGTACGACATAATACACACTCCCATACACACACAGAACTTTACTTTACTTGCAATCACACGGCTTCTACACAGAGCGCTGGCTCACTCGCCCGCTCTGACATTCTCTGGGAAGGGAGTGATGTGACGTTTCTAGCAGATACACACACGACTAGTAAAGAACAACACCACCAAAAGCAAATCCATTAAAGCCGTAAACCATAGCAATAATATACCATTTCCACATTAGTCGAATGTGTTTGATATCGTCGCAAACGCTATATATATATAATAAAATTATAAAACTGTAAAATATTTACCACACGTAAACCTCTAAGGTACCTATTCATCATACATTCTACTACTACACAAAAAAAAAAAAAAACCAGATATATAATATTTAAAATAAGTACAACAGGGCATTAAGGATATAGGACGGTAATCCAGATATATAATATTTAAAATAAGTACCATGTTCAAAACTAGATGCAATAATTTACATGTAACCCCATTTCAAAATGTAAAACAATAGCGTTAATTTTTAAAACAGAGCTCCCCCAGTGGCTGCCCAGTACCAAAGCCCACCTATTTATAGACTTTTTTTTTTAAGAATTATTCCTCTTCTTAGAATAATTCTCTTATCAGAAGGAGGAAGGAATCTGTTACACGCAGAATTCCTATACTCTACATGTACACTATACGCATGTAGCCCATAATCTAGTAAATCTGTTATACGCAGAATTCCTATACTCTACACGCAAAATTCTGCAAATACAATAATGTTGCATGCATATGGGACATCTTTTATTAACTTTAAACCAAAGACATTCTTTCGGTGTAGCATTGAAATTAATTTCTTGCTGCAACCGATGGAATCCTTTCGGTGTAGCTGTGAAGCCTTATCACGTGCCTACCCGTTGCTAAACACATTTCCAGTTCTCATAACCAGAATTGAAATTCTGCAATTCCCGCATTCCATCTATGTCTTACAAGCAAACAAAAGATTCTCATCACCATGATGATCACCCAACACCCCATCACCTTCAAGGAAATTTCACCCATGCACATGCATGCTATTTGCTATGGGCAAATCAGATTCGAATCACCTTGTATCGAAATTTTCCCATGGCCTTGAGGTGCAGCTGCAGCCAGAGTCGGCGTATGGTTCCCGGCTCAGGGTGAATGGCGGCAAAATTGCAACGTTGCAGTTCCCATCGTCGTTGGCATGGCCTTCGACTGGGCTGGCATCAGGTGACTGTCTCAATATGAGAATTCAATCGTGGGAAGGAATGTGAAAATCTGATTTGATTTTGGGTATAAATAGGGAGTTCCGTTATAGGCAAAAATTAATTAGAAACAGACAGCCTAAGTCTGCACTTAATATTAATAACTAAATTAAGCAAAACAAAAGGAAACACAAAAAAGGTCTTCTTAATTGAAAGCACCTACGGGCTCACAAGCCGGAAGCCGACAACAAAATAAAGTAAGTAATAAACATAAATAAATAAAAATAAGTGTTGTATAGCAATATACAACACAGGGCATTAAGGATATAGGACGGTAATCCTCTATATTATCTTTATCTTTCTTCGGTTTGGGAATAGCGATTAGGAATGCAGTTTTCCACATTTGCGGGATATGTGACGTTTCAAATATTTTATTGTATAATTCAATGATTCTCAATTTTGTATTTTTCGAAAGGTGTTTCAACATCGGGTAGGATATTCGATCTCTCCCGAGGGTTTTGCCTTTGGTTATACTAAGCAGTGGTTCAAATTCAGTAAATGAGATGGGTTCTTCGATGCGGTGGGTCGCAGGGTTGGAGTCTTGCAAATATAGTAAATTGTTAATGGATTCAAGTCTTTTGCGATTGAATTCGGGATGGAAGTTGTGGTTGTCTGAGGATTGCGACCACGTTTTGGCGAAGAATTGGCATATTTCCATTGTGTCTGTGGTTGTAGTATTAGGGAATTAAGACGGGAAATAATTACTGGATTGTAATTTCCGCTTAAGCTGCGTATTTTATGCCATATTATGGCTGTGGAGGATTTTGGGTTGATTGTCGAAGTGGATTGAAGGAGGCATTTTGCTTTTTTTTTTTTTTTTTTTTTTTTTCAAAACTGTATTTATTAACCATAATTAGAATTCGTACATTTAAGTAATACAGTGACTTAAAATTAATTTTGTAACAATTGCTTACATGTGTTACGTGCGGCTTCCGCCACCCCATCAATTAATTGCATTTAATATAATTTGTTTTAATGTAGTTTGATGGTAAGGTGGTGGAAGAACTGCGTGATCCATTTGTGAGTGTTCGAACACGCCCCGATTCGAGTGTGGATCGTGGGCGGGTTCGAGTTCGATTTTTGGAGATTGAGAGAGAGAGAGAGTTTTTCGAAGCAGTCTGGTTCGAGAAGTGAAGTAGTAGAGTCGTTGTCGAGTAACGTCCCCGTTGTAAAAAAATATAGAAGAAAAGATTTAAAAGGGAAGAACCTTGGTTTGATTTTCATGACGCGAGAAGTTGAATAAATCCAATTGTAACACGATCCTATTACTGTAATACCTTATGAAAACTGTATCCGGAGCATGTTGTTCTATCGAATAAAAATGTACCGAAGAGAAATCATCAACCTGAACTTCCAGTGACGTGTTTTGTTGTTCTTTCTCGTGAATTGACCAAATGTTTGGAGCCGCTAATGGGAGGATCACTGCCTAAAGAAAATAAAAAGAAAGGTAACCTGTGCGTTGGAGTAATGTTCTGTTTCGCAGGGGGTAGATGGTCGGCCGATAACTGCGGGAGCTTGTGACAGCAAAGATTACCGTTGACTGTGTCCACCAACAACAGAAAAAAAAAAGAAAGAAAGAGGAGAACAGCAACTTAACGGGCTGAAGACAACAGTTCATCATCCTGAAGAGAAGAAAGATAAACCATTTTCTTGGGACGTACACATTTCGACCACCGTTGCTTGCCCCCCCTCGCGGAGTGATTACCGAATAAAAAGCGTTGACTGGCGACAGCATCAACATAAGGCACCTTTATGAATGCACAAGAAATGGCGCAGCCGGAGCTCACCACCTGACGAATTACTATGATGTATTATTTGGTGGTACTTAACCAGTGGTGAGGGAAGTATTTCTGTACGCACCTACGTTCCCACGGCGGTGACGTTGCGGAAGCAGCGAAAACAGCGGTTGGCGGTGTTCCTGGACGGACCCCGGATTGGTGAAGTTGCTTGTTTATTTATTGTTTGTTTATTTATTTATTTATTTTTCTTCTTATGTTGGAATGCCAATGTTAATAGTATTGCCGTAAATTTTCAAAATTTTAAAAAATTGTTATTTATTAAGTTAATTATTTCCTTATAATTGTAGTTTCTAGTTTGTAAGTTAATGGTTGTTGTGTTGGATAGGATTAAGTTTTCTTTTTCAAAGTACCGATTGATTTAAGCTACTACTTTGTTTTTGGTCAGGAAAGACAAGAGTGATTTTTCTTGCAAAGGTGTATTGTGATCTCGCGTCGTGGAACCTTCTAATTTTGTTGCGAGTCGCGTGTAAAAAATTATTTTTCTTTGTCAGTTACGGGTTGATCCGGGATTCTCTGTCTCTCTGTCTCCCCGAGTTCTCTTCCAACTGTGAGGAGTTGAGTTTTTCCTGATTTCACTGCGAGCTTATTTGTTTGGTGCTTTTTGTGATTGTGTGATTCCGTTGGCGGCCCATCCTGTGTTCCCATTGAATGTTGGTGAATTTTGTTCTTGGTGTTTCGACCGACGTTTTGTTTGGGATTGAGTGTGAATTGGGCGTTTTGTTTTCGAGGTGTTGTTTACGGGCTGATCCTCTCTGTTGTTCGGGGTTTCCTTGTTACACATTGGGCCCCTATAGTGATTGCGAGAGAGGAGGGTTCGTCGGCCGGCGTCTTGTTGTAAATTGGGAGCGTGTTTGTTTTTGTTTTTCGCACCCTTTCTGTTGGTTGGTACTGTCGGCGACGGAGTTGCTTTTTCTTCGCGAGATCCCGGGTGTCGTTTTGTGGCGAGAAATTTTGAGTTTTGTTGGTCGGCCTGCAGATGCAAACAAGGCAGCGGCAAAGAGATGTCCGAGAGGGCACCCCTGCCCGGGCACGGCCCGAGGCATTTCCCGAGCCGCCGGTTGACGAGGTGGATCCGGAGGCATTCCACGATTCGCGGGACGAGTTTGTGGACGAACGATCGCCAACGCGCCCCCCATTCACCGTCGGTAAACAGCCTGTCGGGAGCATGGAGGACACGCCGATGCCCTCGTATTTTAAACTGGGCCCACAACCATGTCCTGTACGGACCATGCTGGGCACAGATAGGGTTTTCGACCTTGTGTCGAAGGCGGTCCCCATGTTTTCGGGACAGGAAGGACCGGATACGGCCGAGAGACTCTCTTCGTTTCTCAAGGGCTGTAGAAGGACCTTGGATGGGCTGGCGGTGGAGGAGGAACATACCTTCCTCCGGTGGCTGCCCTCTAGGCTGAGCGGCGAGGCCTATCGGATGTTCGAGGAGAGACCACCCACGACATTCCTTGAAGCGGAACAGCGTCTTAGAGAGGCCTACGAACCCCGGGTGTCGTATGAGGAGTTGTGCGCACAACTTTCCAAAATGCGACAACTTCCTTCCGAGGATGCCACAGGCTTCGTTTCCCGAGTGAAGCGGGCCGTGGTACGGTGCGAGGAGGCAGCTGAGCGCTTTTATGGTCGCCAGGGTAGGTCCGTCTTCGCCAGCCAGCTTGAGGGCATGGCCAAACCGGTGTTGGTAAGGGGTCTGAGGGAGGAAGGACTAAAGCACTTCCTCCTCACGTTGGGTAATGTCCCTTTTCGTAGCCTGGTGGACCACCTAACCGGGTTTGAGCGAGCTCGAAGGGAAATGCTGAGGCAGGACGACCTGTTTGTGGATGCGCGGCCGACAGCGTCAGAAACATTAGAGCTAGGACCGGGAAGTTGCTCGACCCTTTTGGAAAGCTCATCCTCCACTTCTAGGGATTACACCGCGGCGCCGGCGCCGGTTTTATCGAACTTAAATCCCCGGGCGGTGTCATTCGTGTTGCCGGCCGAAGAGCCTGATAGTCGTCGACGGGAGGAGGATGGTTTCGTTCGGGAGCAGTCGTGCGGGCCTCTCAATTATAGACGGGATGCTGGTGCCTATGCTCCGGCCTCCTCTGGCGAGGGAGCGTGGTCAAATACCATGCCGAGCCAGAGTGGAGAGTCGCAGAGCTTGGCTCAGGGGACGTATGTGCCACAGGATCGATCGGGTCGGGACAATCCGTTCAGGGAACCGGTTGGTCGGTCGGCGCACCCCCTGGAATCCCAGACAATATGCAATTTTTGCCATCTGAGGGGTCACGTGTACGACGAGTGTCTACAAAGACGAAACACTCCCTTCTGTCGCGAGTGTTGGCGGTATGGCCACGACATAGTGGACTGCCCGGATCGTCCGACGAGGACGCGCGGTCCCCAGACCACATACAGGGGTAGAGGTCAGCAGGGCGGATTCGCACGACAAGAACCGCCTTATCAGCGACCACAGTATCAGCGGAGAGCCCTACCAGAGCCGCAGCCCCCGTCTACGGGCGGCGGGCCGGCGACATCAGGCCCCAGAGTATTCAGCGTCCGGTGCTGTTGCGAGTTTTGTGGCCGACAGGGTCATAGCTTGCGCGGGTGCGAATACAGGCAAAGGTGGGAAAAACAACAGCATTCCCAGGGTTCTCCCCATAAGCGGCACGGCGGAACAGCACCTGTTGCGAGCCGAGAACAAGACACCCGTGTGGAGACTGGGGCAAGCGCGAGAAATAGGCGCAGGGGGCGTCGGAGGCGGCGTCGGCGAAATCGAAGCGCCGGTAATGATAGCGCGGAAAGTAGGGATTCTCGGAAGGTGGATGGGGATGATGGGCGACGACTGTCCGTGTCGAGCGGTGGCGGTAAGCGACCCGACTCCATGGACTCAAAATCCTCAAAGACGGATGCGAGGCATGATGCCGCATCAGGCAGCGCGGGGAGCCGGGAATGGCAGCCCCGGCGCATTGGGCCCAAAGTGGGCAGAAAGAATAGCTCCAGTTCCGCTAGTTCGGAGTCCAGTGGGACTCCCGAGCGGAATATTCCTGAACGGAGGAGCGGAACATTGTGCGAGTTTTGCGGTCGACACACTCACAAGGCGGCAGAGTGTCGACATAAGGCGAAATGGGAGAGTTCGGGAAACTCCCCAAGGTCGGGTCGGCAAGATCCTACCCGACCGCACTAAAAACGAAACCCAGCTCCAACGGTTCTCAGCTTTCGCCGACTCGAGTCCCGATTGTCGCTCTCCCTCTAGACATTGGCCGTAGGAACCCTACGGGCCTAATCGTGGACACCGGCGCTGAGATCAGCCTGTTGAAGCGGAAGGCACTCCATCCTAGATATGGCATGGATGTGCATAAATCTACAACGCTCCAAGCGCTGTTTGTCAAAGGTAAGTCGAGGGGATGTTGCACTGGGAATTTCAAGTTGCACCATGAGATTCCCTGCAGTTTCCAAATAGTAGACTCCTTGCCGGGTTTGGAGGAAGACGGATTGTTGGGGTACGACTTCCTGTCTCGGAATTGTAAGGTAGACGGGCCGGGTGGTTGTTTGGTTTTCCCCCGAACGACCGTAAATCCCGTGCCATTCTCCATTCAATTTATCAGCAATGGGACGGGAAGGGTTGAACATGTGGCAGCCAAATGGGGAGACGTGCCAAAGGGACCTGTTAAGGTCGATACTGCGGCAGGTACTCGCCCGGAGACCCTACCCATACAGGGGAGGGCTGCGAAAAGCTGTTCAACCACGTGCTACCCACGTGGTCATCCGGATGAACCCCAAACAGTGGACGTTAATAACATATAGTTATAGACAACGTTCTATATAAACGAACAAATAAGGGAAGGATAAGCCTTCCTATAACTTGGAGCCCCTGATCCTAGCTGGCCAGACTCTGGTTACCCTCCGGAATCTTCGTCCTTGTAAAGGACCTTCGTCGAGGGATACCAACTTGAGAGTCTGACGAAAAGTCTTTAAGGCCAGGCCTAATGCTGCAGGCGCAGTCCCAGCGCAGACTGCAGAGGCAAACCCCAGTGCTGGGGGTTGGATCGCATATATGAAAGTGCGAAAGCGCACTATAATGTCGGGTGATGGTAGGTTTTGCCGCCGAAACGGGAAACCCCCCCGATCTACCAACCCATGGACCGGGGCAAGTACTGAGTCCAGAAGAGGAGGATTAGATTAAATATATAAGAGCGGGACGTTTTCGCCGGCCGGGTGACATTTTGGAGTGGTTGAACGAGAGGGGATCACCTCGCCTTGGCGGGGGAGTCCTAACCGGATCGTGTGGGCGGTCGAGCTTTTGGTCGGACCATCGGATTGGGTGTCGGACCCGCCGCGGACGTTTGTGTTGTCATTGGTTTTGTGGAGCGCTAGTCTGTTGTTCCCCCCTCTTATATTAATAACTACGTGTTAGTTAATTTATTTATTTATTTATTTATTTGTACTAACCCTCATATATAATTAGTATAATCCCTACTAACATTAGCACTTAAACATGTAGACTAATTTATTTATTTATTTATTTATTTATTTGTTGATTGGTCTGCTGATTGTTTATTTGTTTGCTCTCCGACGTCCACTCTCCGGCGTGACATTCCTCTCCTAAGAATGCCACGCGGTCTTGTGGGGGGGGAGGTGTGTTACGTGCGGCTCCCGCCACCCCATCAATTAATTGCATTTAATATAATTTGTTTTAATGTAGTTTGATGGTAAGGTGGTGGAAGAATTGCGTGATCCATTTGTGAGTGTTCGAACACGCCCCGATTCGAGTGTGGATTGTGGGCGGGTTCGAGTTCGATTTTTGGAGATTGAGAGAGAGAGAGAGTTTTTCGAAGCAGTCTGGTTCGAGAAGTGAAGTAGTAGAGTCGTTGTCGAGTAACGTCCCCGTTGTAAAAAAATATAGAAGAAAAGATTTAAAAGGGAAGAACCTTGGTTTGATTTTCATGACGCGAGAAGTTGAATAAATCCAATTGTAACACGATCCTATTACTGTAATACCTCATGAAAACTGTATCCGGAGCATGTTGTTCTATCGAATAAAAATGTACCGAAGAGAAATCATCAACCTGAACTTCCAGTGACGTGTTTTGTTGTTCTTTCTCGTGAATTGACCAAAGGTTTGGAGCCGCTAATGGGAGGATCACTGCCTAAAGAAAATAAAAAGAAAGGTAACCTGTGCGTTGGAGTAATGTTCTGTTTCGCAGGGGGTAGATGGTCGGCCGATAACTGCGGGAGCTTGTGACAGCAAAGATTACCGTTGACTGTGTCCACCAACAACAGAAAAAAAAAAGAAAGAAAGAGGAGAACAGCAACTTAACGGGCTGAAGACAACAGTTCATCATCCTGAAGAGAAGAAAGATAAACCATTTTCTTGGGACGTACACATTTCGACCACCGTTGCTTGCCCCCCCTCGCGGAGTGATTACCGAATAAAAAGCGTTGACTGGCGACAGCATCAACATAAGGCACCTTTATGAATGCACCAGACATGTAATTATTATAATAATATATACATTTTCCAAACAATATTTTATGAGATATAAGATAGATGCGTGTTTATAAATTTAATGGTATTATCTTCCTGGAAAAGGTCAGAAAACCAGGAATTTGTTTTTTCAACTTTACTTAATCTAAACTTAATCCTAATTATATAAATAACTTAACCTAATTTAGCCTGATTACAGTATGATTTTCATAAAGCCATAAATAAAGTTTTATAATTAATGGGATATTTGAATTAAAGGATGTGGAATGAGGTCAGTTATGGGTTAGAGGTAGAGTATTTCTCTCCGGTTGTTCGTTGGAAAAGCGTAGGATGTTGGACAATGGTTGGACGTTACAGTATTTGAACTGGTTAGGGGTAACTTCGGTGTTGTGGTATACGATCTCGTTTGAATCATTTACCAGTCTGCCTGAGGCGAAGATAGCTCTGGTGTGGAGACTGTTGGGATAGTTAGTTCTGATATCTAGAGGGTTCTCTAAGAGCGAGGTTATTATGGGATTGGGATTATTTTGTAGGTTTTCGATAAATTTGATAGACAGTTCGAGGAATCGTCTATCGAGGCGCTCGATACCAGCGGCATTGTAGAGTTCGACGTTACTATAGACATACCTAAAGCATTTTCTTTCGAATACTCGTAATTTCTCCATTTGGGAGGGAGTGATATGGTACCACAATGGGCACGCGTACGTGTGTGTGGGCCTGATAATGTGTTTGTAAATGAGCAGTTTGACTTTGTGAGAGAGACTATTCGGTTTCCACATTACTCTTCTACAGAGATTAAGCTGAATTGTGGCTTTTTGAAGGGAATTTTTAATGTGGGCGGAAAAAGACCAGTTATTAGAAAAAGTGATTCCCAGATATTTTAGGGTTTCGGAGGGTTTTATCAGAGTGTTGTTCAGTTGAATCTTAATTTTGTTGTGCCAGCATCTAGTGTTGTTTGTACAGTGCTCGTTTTAGCCCTTGAACACTATGAGCTGCGTTTTATTTGGATTAAGGTGGATTTTCCACTTATTAAAGTATGTTGATAGGTTAGGGAGGAAGTTGTTAATGCGGTTTCTTGCAGCCTTAACAAATTTGCTGCTAGAGTAAATTAATGTATCATCAGCATAATTCAGCATCACAACATTAGGAGATACGGGTTGAGGAATATCTGAGGTATATAACAGATATAAAATTGGCCCTAAAATAGAGCCTTGGGGAACACCCGCGGTTATGGTGTGGGTTTCTGAGACAGAAGAATTTATTCTCACAACGAATTTTCTGGCAGAAAGATATGAGGCTAAGAGCTTTGTTGTGTGAGAGTTTAGATTAAATATGGAGTGCAGTTTGTACAGAAGCCCTGAGATCCAGACGGAATCAAACGCCTTAGAAATATCGAGAGATATACACACAGTAGGACTTTGGTTTTGGAGACCAGTTGTAACATCGTGTGTAAGTTTTAGTAGAGCATGACATGTGGATTGTCGCTTACGAAATCCGAACTGACAGTTAGGGATGAGGGCATTCTCATTGGCAAATGAGAGAAGATTTTGGTAGATCTTGCGTTCCAGTATCTTACTTAGTGTACTTAATAAGGATATTGGACGATAATTGCAAGGGCTATTACTACTACCGGACTTCTTAATAGGAATTACTACCGCAGTTTTCCAGTTCTCTGGGAAGTGCGATGCATTAATTATATGATTAAGAATAATGAGGATGGGAAGTAGATTCTGTGGGCGTAGCCTTTTAAATAGAAGGCGTGGGATTCCATCTAATCCAGTTGACTTTTTGTTATTTCCTGATCTTACGATCTCGGATAATTCGTCTGCAGTTAGAAAATTTGTAGTGTCTAAGGGGTGTGAAGCTATGTTCGTGTTGTTAAATTTACCGATGAAAGGAGTAAAAGATGGGAATAATCTGTTTGAGATGTATTCGTTTACTGTGTTCTCGAAGCCAGGAGTTGAGAGAGAATTATTTTGCTCATGAATCTTTGCAAAGTGTTCTGCGAGGCAATTTGCTATGTCCGTATCGGACTGGGCAATATTATTGCTGATTGGGTTGATGAGATGATCAATTCGGGGTTTATATTTACGACCAGTTAATTGGTTGATGTTTTTGAAAAGATCCCGATTTGGTTTGATATTTTTAAGTGTGGAGATGTAGTTTTCATCTGCGAATTTTTTCAACTGCTCATTTATCAGAGTGGATAGGAGTTGGATTTGGCTTTTAATAAAGGGGCAGTATCTTGTATGAAGTTTACGATGGAGCTGCTTTTTAAGGCGCAATAATTTGGTTAGGATGCTGGGCAAAGGCTTTCCTAAATAGTTATGAGGAATGGTTGTCGGGGTGTTGTTGCTGAGAGCCTCCCTAAGAATTTGCTCTATTCTTAAAGATGCTTGATCGATTTCAGTAGGGAGTAAGTTAGATGCTTCAGGGATATACAAGTCAGAGAAACTTATCGCTATGTCCATATTGACTTTTCTCCAATTTGTTTTGGTGAAGTTTGGGACAGGGTTTGACGAGTAGAGTGGGTCGAGAGAGGGGATTTGGATCGTGGTGTGAACGGAACCATGATCAGAAGGAAATATAAAGGAGACTGTAGGTGGGCCCGCTGAATAAACATCGTCGGACTTGAGGAAGAAGTCGATTGTTGACCTGGCTGAGCTAGAGACACGAGTTGGCTGTAATGGGGAGTCAATGTAAGTATATGGATAAGACTGGAGGAGGGCTAGCAATTGGCGACCATATCTGTTGCATTTATTATCATTGAATGCTGTGTGACGAGCATTCCAGTCTCCTCCGATTATAAATGGAGCGGGAACGGACTGTTGGATAATCTGCGAAATGTCAGTATCTGGGAAATCTGGTTGTCGTGAAGGGTGAATATAAATGGATGCTAAGACAAGCACTTTATTGTTCTCACAGAAAAGTTTTACTGCTGTGTATTCAAAGCTGGATACACTGGTGAATCTAATTTCACTGAATTGAAATTTTTTGTGAATTAATATGCCGGTACCTCCATGAGATCCATTAGTTCTGGGGTTAGAAACTAAAGTATAATTGGGAATTGAAACTCGGGAATTTGGTTTCAGCCAGGTCTCTGAAAGGAAGAGGATATCTGGGGAAAACTTTTCAACAAACAACCGGAGGTGTTGCTTACGTATGTTAGAGTAAAGCATTTTGCTTTACTATCTTTCATCTTTATACGAAATAAAGCGTTCGTTTTTGTATGCGCTGCAAGATTAGCCTCTGTGGGTATTTTTTTTTTTTAAATTGGGAGAGGGCTGCCATTTGGCAATGGCGGAAAGCTGTTAGTTCGGAGTTCCACCAAGGTACATGTTGCCTGGTTACCGGTTTAGCTTTAGTATTCGTTTGTGGCATTGAAACGTTGGCAGCAGATCTAATTGCTTTATTGATTATTGTACCTTCATGATTTGTATTATATGTATGAGCGTAGCTTGAAAGAAATTCATCAACTTTTTTTTCAAAAAGTGGGGAGATTGATTATGCCAGGTTATCGGTTGTTGGATATTTATCGTAGTTAAATTAGGAAATTGGTTACTATTGTAAAGATGGTATAGAACTTGCCATGAAGTTCTCGGAACCAATTCAGGGGAGCAACAAGTGATGTCAATGTGAGTGAGAGTGTTGTGGGTAGAGAGATGGGTAGGCGATACTCCATTCAGTAGGATTAAGTTGGAGGCGAGGAGGATGTTTTCTATTATTACACCTCTTTTGTTTGTAGACGGTGAGCCCCGAGTATTCTCCATGGATTTATGTCACCTCCAAGTATTCTTGTTTGATTGAGTATTACTGAAAATCATCTTTATTTATCGGCTGATTTGGAGGGAGATATAAATCTATGTTGCCCGGAAAAAACAAATCATTATGGAAAAATTTAACAAGCCTCAGGACTTGCTAAATAAGGCCAAGGCCGGTTCCCGATTGTAGTGCCGATGATGATGATGATGATAAATCTATGTAGGTGAAATGTATGGGGTATTGTATTTCTACAACGAGAGCTTGTATATTTGTAATGATGGGGAGAATTTTGTGGGGAGTACCTATTTTAATGAGTAACCCTATACCCTGTTTATGTGATGTATTTGCAGAGGAGTTATGGGAATAGCCTGTATAGGATTTAGGAATGATTGGTGCCGTGTTAACAGCACAATGTGTTACTTGTAATGATATTACCCTTGGGTGATATGCTTTAATTAGAATTTTCAATTCGTTCAAATTATAAGTATAACCCTTCATGTTGCATTGCAAAATGGTGAATAATTTATGTTGTGGATGTATGTTGTTGGGAACTTGACTCTGCTGTTCCTGATGCGGCGCATTGTACTCTGAGCAGAGTTCAAGCGTCCAGGTTCAGAACCAGCGGAGTCAGTGGCTTGTATGTTAATATTATTATTACATATCGAAGTCATCATCTTCTAAGATGTGTAGATTTTTATTTATTTTTGCCTTAGTAAGCGACGATTTGTTTTTTACCTTTAATGCGAGCGACGAGGTGCAATGCGAGAGGTTATTGGCGGAAAAGCTTGTTGTAACTTGTGGAATGGTTTGGTTGTAGTTTTGGGTTGAAGAAGTTGTTTGTAGTTGTGGAGGGTTGGTTGGAGTTAGTTTAGTTGTTGATGTTAGATGAGTGGATGGTGTTTATTGAGTTGGTTGTGTTGTTGATGAGTTCGATTTAGTGAAATGATATCTTCCTGTTTTTGATGGCTGGTGAGGCGATGCATTTTTAATGTTTGTTGTATTCGATGTGGAGGGGCTTCTTTGAATGTTGGTGCTGGTATTATGTTTGGTTTGTTTCGTTTGTTTGTGAGTCTCTGCGATGGGTTAAACTTCAGCGTTTCTGCGAAAGTTCCCGAAAGTTGATCATGTTTGAAGACATTTTTTTCATTGTTAATGCCTTTGACTTCGCCCATACACATAGCTGTAGTGTAAAATACATTATTTATATTTATTTCGTTAATTTTACCGAAAGCATTAAAATAACTAACTACATTTCCAACTTTAGTAGCTTTTACAGATTTATTATTTCCCATATATACATCGACAGGGTTTTTAAGAATTCCAAAATACCTGTCATCGTTTATTAAATGATCGGTACGGCCGCTATCCAAAAACCAATTTATTTCTATATCATTATTATTTACCGCGCAGTTGACTGGCGTTACCCATGCTTTCTTCACATCGCTGTTCCGTCCTTGTTGCGTTCACTGCTGTGCGCTTGGTCCGCGCCAATTTTTAATAGTTTCCTCTTCCGGCTTCTTGTCGGCCTCGTGCATAATTGATCTTCTTCTTTCAATGTGTCTATCAAATCACCAATATAACTATACGATTCCGGCTACGTGCTCAATAAATAATTCAATTTTTCTTTTTCTGTTATTTTAGCACCCGCGTTTTTTAACGCATTTACATATTTTTCAAAGTCATTAAAAAAGGTCGCCGAATCACTATAATGTGACGGTGATTTTTATTTTTTTTTTGTTTTGGTTTCGGTAGGAAGGTCGTCTCATCATCAGCACTACAACCGGGATCCACCAGTATCTGGTCCTTTTCCGAGATTTGTTAAATTGTCCATAATAATGTTTTCCGGGCAAGGTTATTAGCATTGCGCCAACATTTCTCAGGATGTCGCTGAAGGAAGGAAGGTGGAAATCTTCAAAAGATACCTCTGGACGGATTCAGAGGCATGCCGGGGTTTTATCGACTAAAACCACCGCCCGCCAGGCACATATTCCCGTTGATCCCCGCGGAGCTTTCGTTTAGATATTCCATCGCGGGGCGGGACGATGTAGGGAAGGGTCTGATTATCTGTTTGTATATGAGCTGTTTTACCCTGTGAGAGAGGGCTCTAGGTTTCCACAGCACTCGTCTGCAGAGGTTAAGTTGTACTGAGGCTTTATGAAGGGAACTTTTGATGTGGGTTGAGAACGACCAGTCGTTGGAAAGGGTTACTCCCAAATATTTTAGGGAAGTTTTATGAGGGTATTATTAAGCTTGAGTTTAATTTTGTTGTGACAACGTTTAGTGTTGTTTGTGCAGTGAGCGTTTTTGCCCTTAAACACTGTTCGCGTGGTTTTGGTTAGGTTGAGTCGAATTTTCCATTTGTTAAAGTATGCTGAGATGTGCGGGAGAAAGTTGTTAACTTGGTTTCTTGCCGCTTTGACAAACCTGCTGCTAGAGCAAATTAAAGTATCGTCAGCATAATTTAACATTACAACATTAAGTGGAAGTTGGGGAATATCGTATGTGTATAGAAGATATAAAAGTGGTCCGAGAATGTATCCCTGGGGAACTCCCGCGGTTATACTGCGAGTTTGTGAAAGGGAAGAGTTTATTCTGACCATGAATTTCCTACCAGAGAGATAAGATGCTAGGAGCTTTGTGATGTTGGAATTCAGACCAAATAAGCAGTGCACCTTATAATGAAGTCCTGCATTCCAGACACAATCAAACACGGCAGGGCATTGGTTTTCCAGACCAGTTGTGACATCGTGTGTAAGTTTTAGTAGAGCATGGCAAGTTTAGTGGCGTCATCATAAGGGATGAGAGTGTGATCCTCTCGTTGAGTAGAGATTAGCTGACTTGGGGAAGAAGTCGATTGTTGATTGCGTCGAGTTGTTGACACGAGTTGGTTCCAGTAGGGCGTCGATGTACGTATATGGGTGTTAGATGAGAGGAGGTCCAAAAGTTGGCAACTGTATTTGTTAGTCTTGATGTCGTTGAATGCTGTATGCCGAGCGTTCCAGTCTCCACCGATTATAAATGGTGCAAGGAGAGACTGGCTGCTTATTTGAGATATGTCAGAGTCAGGTAAGTCTGGTTGCCGTGTTGGGTGGATGTAAATGGATTTTAATATGATTACTTTCTTGTTTTCACAAAAAAGTTTAACTGCTGTGTATTCGATATTGAAAACATTGGCGAATCTGATTTTGGTGAATTGGACTTTTTTGTATAGGATGCCGGTACCTCCATGGGATCCAGTATTTCTGGGGTTTGAAATAAATATATAATTGAGGATGGATACTCGGGAGTTAAACGTAAGCCACGTTTCTGAGAGGAGAAGAGTGTCTGGGGAGAAGATGTTAACAAATAACCGTAAGTGTTGTTTATGGATGTTAGAGTATATGGATTATGCCTTGAGGGCGATTATAGATAGTTCAGCCATTGAGGGAGAGACTATGGTAGGTTATGAGTGAGATAATCTGAACTTTTTTTTTTCGATATCTGACATATGCTTCAACGTAGAAAGCATAGTTTGTAGACTCTTGACGTAGCTCATGATGTCCAGGTTGAGGCCAATGAAGTTGGAATTATGTGACATCGGCGTGTTTGAATTGTTTTTGATGACATCTGCGTATGATGTTCTTGACCTTGTAGGTTGTGGTAATGTGTTTTGTGGTATTAGTTTGATTGGTGCGGATTTGTTTGTTTTACTTGGCTTCATTCGTCTTTGGAGAATTTTCAACTTATGAGAGCACTGGGAGTAATTAATTGGATGTGGACCTCCCCAGTTACAGTATGTCACTGTGATTTCATTAGTGGTAATGGATCCATCGGGGTTTGTGGTTGGGGTTTTTCCTGGTTCCATACCCAGTTGATTGACTTTGCATTCTCCTGGTTGATGTTCATCGGCACATTTGCCGCATCGTATATTTAGGTGGCAAGCCACCGCCAAATGTCCCGAGGCCTGGCACCTCTTGCAATGGAGGATTCTTTGTTTATGTGGATCCTCGATACTGATCTTATGCGTAAACCAATACTTAATTGGTTTGAGTTTGTTGATGTCTTCATTTGAAGGGAATTTGGATAATTCGTAGGTTCTTTGTGTTATTTTCTCGCATGTACAGAGTTTGAAAATAGTCTAGCCTGTGGATTTTCAGGTCTGGACAAATCCTAAAGATCTCTGAGGCTAGTTCTTCGTTGGTTCAAGTTGGGTCAATGTGCTTTGGGTGGAGATGTTTGATGACTTTAGCTGGGAGAGGGCGTAATTTCCATACAAGCCTTGTCCATGTTTTTGGTGGGTTGCTTCTGGGAGAATATTTTCTTGTGGAGTTGCTTCACCTGTGTTGTAAGTTGTTATATGTATTTCACGGCTTCGTGGAATTTTTGTTCATAGTCAATGGCAGGCGTTCCATAAGACTCCGTTCTAGGTCCTGTAGTGCCCCAAACGCCCCACAATCTCCCTCAACATACATGTTACTCATAATTCAAATACAAACCATTTCATGTCGAACAAAACACTCATATTCCCAAATCAACGTTGAATTCTATGTCAAACAAATTGAACCGAACGTTTAATTGTCGAGCATTCAATTCAATTTTCTAAATCTAAACATTACAATGTATATTTTCATATGCATCGTATTGTAGCGAGCTTAGGGTTCGCTGGAATAAATATATTTAATAAATAAGATCCGTTAAAGAGATTTTGAATTAATCTAACGCTTTATTAGTCCGTTAATAACAACCGTTACTTTTACCGTATACTTAACGATTTTTTGACTTATCGCTTCCGTACTTATCGCGAGTTTGACTGCTTACTTCTTACTTTTTACTTATCTCCCCGATCTGCGTGCGACGTATTTATACCGTTTCCTCATTCTGATTCGGCGTTTCGTTTCCGTCCGTTCCATAGTCTCGAGTTTTCTACTGCCCTAGAATGTTCTAGTACTGATGGTCATATGCGCCACAGTATGTACAAACAAACACGTGTTCAACGAACCAAATGTTCCTTTGGTTTGCATACACACAATTCCGGCAATCTAAACATCACAATGCATATCTCCATGTGCATTTTAAGCAGATGTTTTATAATATGCAAATAAACCTAAGCTCCCATCCAGATTCCCATCTAATTCTCATTCAATTACCATGGACTTTGCCGCCATTTGAAGTGCATGTAAACTCTTGTTTGCATTAGCTAGATGGATACCACAAATAAACCCCAGAAAGAGATCGGTAGTAAGTCAGTTGGTAGCGCTAAGGAAGCGAGGATCGAACAATAAAGAGTATACTAATATAGATTGTTTTTTTGGCAGTTTATCGTTATTTGGTCGCTCCCTACAACTCGCCATTTTGATGAGTGCCAACGAAAATTGTCTATATAATATTTTCGAGTGTGTGCATTGACATATCATCATCATCATCTTCGGCACTACAACCGGGATCCTGTCTTGGTCTTATTTAGCAGGTTATTAGCCTTGCGCCAACCTTTCTCAGGATGTATTGACATATATGTTATATATATGTTTATACAACACTTACCTACTACTGTGGCTTCTGGCTTGGTTAAGTCCGAGAGTAAGTGGCTTCCGACTCAGAGGGTCAGTAAGAGGGTTTTCTGTTGTAGCGTCTGGTCGGTCGAAGATTGCAGGTTCGAGTCCTATTGTGGCTTCGGGCTTGATTAAGCCCGTGTGCGGGTCAACCGGCTGGTTTTGATTTTCTGCTAATTTGGTTGCCGAGTCAAACACTGGTTGTAATTTTTGAATCGCCGTACGGTCATTTATTTAATTATTTCTATTTAAAGTCCAAGTCAAATTTCAGCAGACTACCGTAGTTGTGCTGGTGGATTCTAATTCTAATTCTAACTGAACTTTGCCTCCAACGGAACTCCCTATTTATACCCAAAATCTTAATCAAAATGTTCATAGCCTCCCACGGTTCATGCTTACTTCCAGACAGCCACCCGGTGCTAGTCTCAGTCGAAGGCCTTGCCAACGTCGCTGGGAACCGCAACGTCGCCATTTTGCCGCCAGTCACTCTAAAGCGGCAATCTTACGCCTACTCTGGCTGTAGTTCCACCCCAAGGCCATAGGAAAATTTCGATTCACGGTGATGCGAATCTGATTTGCAGATAGCAAATAGCATGCATGTGCCTGGGTGGAATTACTATAGGGTGCTAGGTGATCATCAATGTTACTAGAGTTTTAGGAGTTGCGTAGCTGCAATTTGCATGTTAGAACATGAGTAGGGGCATGGCTGGGACGTGGGAATTGCAGCATTGCAATTTTAGGTATAAAAATGGGAAATGCATGCATCTCAATGGCAAATAGCGTGCAACATTAGATGCGTTGAAACAATATTACAGATGTGTTTCAAGTTGTGTTGTGAGAATTTTGCGTACAGCAATTTGCATGGAACGCTATATGTTTGGACATATTCGTATATGTATATAGATATTACCGATGTACGCGAATTTTAGATTCTGAGTTTTTGAATATTAGAGTATTGGATGTTACATGGCTATAATAACATGGTAATGGAATTCTGCGTGTAACATATATTTTCATGTGATTGACCCGTTCACGGACTGTGCATCCTTTGGATTATCCAGAAGGATTAAGGATATACATCCACATATTCATCAATATCTATACGGGCGGCCACTCTTCTTCGAGGCCACTGAAACACGGTGGTGCACCAGGAATACATTACAGCCCCATCCTATTTAATATCTACACCTCAGGCGGGAGAGTAAAACCAGATATGCTATGCGGATGACGTCCTAGAGTACACGTCATCCAAGAGCCCTAAACTTGCAACAAATCGACTCAGCCGTAACCTGGACGAACTATATCGGTATTGCAGGCGATGGAAAATTCGACTTAGTCCTTCCAAAACAGTAGGCACAACTCTGAGTAGTAAACACTCCCAACCTAGTTCTCGATATTCATCGAATATTCGAATGCAAATAGGAGGTACAACGATTAGACCACAGAACAGGTAAAATATCTTGGGCTCGTTTATACCCCAAAAATGAATTTCATCAAACATGTGACCCACATTCTTCAAAGGGGCCTTGGTCGATCCAAGCAACTGCACAATACCTTAAAATCCAAATTCTCTGCTATAAGCAGCTAATCCGGTCTGGAATATCGTACGCCGTTCCCATATGGTTTTGTCTATCTTCGGCCCAAATTGAAAGGCTTCGAGTTTTCCAAAGGAAACTCCTTAGAAGATACTAGATACCACTCTAGTAGGACTGGCGGTCATCATTACCCCAATTCTCTCTTATATGAAGGTGCCTCCGTTACCCCTATCGACGAGTATTTGCTG
The DNA here is from genome assembly GCA_963931805.1 of Microdon myrmicae. Taxonomy (NCBI): domain Eukaryota; kingdom Metazoa; phylum Arthropoda; class Insecta; order Diptera; family Syrphidae; genus Microdon; species Microdon myrmicae. The sequence goes on from OZ007502.1 coordinate 10,771,991, forward strand.
CAATTAGCATACTAGTACCGCAAAACCACACAGGACAGGGAGAATCTACTTGTACTAGTCTTGGGTTTTTGACCCGTCTCTCGTTCGATCTCGTCGAATCCGACCACCACAATTACTTCTTCAGTAATAAAATTTAAGAAAGCACCCTTACTCACCCTACCAGTCTTGTATGATTTCCTTCCCACCATCTCTCCATCCAAGTAGTTACAGGCCATTTCATCTAACTCTGCACACACTGGCCTTAGATATCTCCCCCTTTCCTTTTCAGATAGTTCGAGACCGAGCCCAACATCCTCAAGTACGTGGGAGATTCTGGTTGCCGCAAGATGACCAGAATCCAGAGACACGATGAAGATCACATTTGTTCTTGTCTCGTTTAAATCGACCTCTCGCCACTCTTTTTTTCGAGGATCAATAAAATCACGAAGGCCGAACATACGGCCAGTGCGCGAACCATAGATTTAACCGCATCAAAGAACTAATACTTGAACAATTATTAAATAATAATCAAAAGCAAGACTAATAAAACAATATGTAAAATTAACTTTGTTGATAAATTGTTCGCGAGACGAGTTCAGAAGTGTAGTTGTTGCATCCCGCACGTTTATTGAGCCAACCAAGCTCCCAGGGCCAGTGACTAGATACCATGAGGATCCTCTGGTATGTCTTCTTGGACGTTGGGTATTCTTCCCCTTGATTTAATATAAGTAAATAATCGCCCTTCCAATAAGGCGACGGATCAATTATTAATGAAAAACAAGTAACTCAACAGGATAATCGTCTAATACACCAACTTTGCATCTGACTAAAGTACAAACATATTATATTTATTTTTTAATTGTATATTTATATTTCTTAGGTGCTTATTTATTGTTGAGTTTGAATCAAATTTCAGAATGTATACATAACCTTAAAGTCTTATACCAAAAAGAAAAGTGACAGGTGCGCTCCAAAGGTGTAATCTAGGACATTATTGTAAAAGACAAGTGGTCGACGGCAAGCGTAGTGAGGAACTGGTTGGCGTACATCAGAAAAGTTTGAGTAACGGAAAGGTATTCTTGGCACGTTTTTGTTCAACGTTTATGAATTAACAATTCTTGTCTACAATTGGCGAGTTATTTGGTGTTCCCTACCCACTGCAAAATCCCAACATTTATTTGTTTATTTGTTCCTCTTTTTTTTCAGGAAATTGAAGGTTTTTTTCGTAATTTCCTTCAAATCATTGTTTGCTTCTTATATATAAATATTTTTAATCCCAACGCTATTATCCAGCTGCAAGTTATAAAATAAACAGCAAATGGCTGTATGTAAATTGTGTGGGAAGCATATTATATATTTTAATACAAAGTATACAATTATCTATGTCTCCACAATAAAAAGAAAAAAGGTATTCGCTGACGGAGAACTAAAATGAAAGTCAATTACCTATTCTTATCGCTTACCAGGCTGTCGATACGACTCTTCTATGTGTAGTCATTGTATACCCGTCTCCTCAATGGGTCCCACCTCATGTCTAATACACCAACTTTACATCCGACTAAAGTACAAACGTATTATATTTATTTGTTTAATGATATATTTACACAGATAGGTACTTAATTGTTTATATATTTATTTATTTCTTCCTCGTTTTTTTTTCAGTAAATTGAATGTGTTTTTCGCAATTTCCTTCAGATCATTGTTTGCTCCTTCCATATAAATATTTTATATCCCAACAGTATTATCCAGCTGAAAGTTATAAAATAAACATCAAATGGCTGTATGTAAATTGTGCGGCAAGCATATTGTATATTTTAATAAGGAATAAACAATTATCTATCTATCTCTCCATAATAAAACAATTTTCTATTCGCTTTGACGGAGAACTAAAACGAAAGCTGATCTTTTATAATTTTTGAATCTGTATTTAAATTATGTGGCAAGCATATTATATATTTCAATACGAAAGAAAGAATTATCTATCTCTCTACAATAAGAAGAAATGCTATTCACTGACGGAGAACTAAAACGAAACCGTCAATTATCCATTCTTATCGCTTACCAGGCTGCCGATACGACTCTTGGATGTAGTCATTGAATACCCGTCTCCTCAATGAGTTCCACCTCATGTTTGATCCTTGTTTCTTTTGAATTAATGCAGTTCCCTACTTGATCGATTTCCTTTTCCAGTCGTTTCTTCTGTTCGTGCTTCGAGGAGTTATCCAATTCAATTCCAGTGAGGTGCTGAGCTACGTGTCTTTGAAAATACGCCTTTTTGGTAAGGTCTTCACCGCATTTTTTGCAACTGAATTTATTTTCGCCATTATGGGTCCGAAGATGGCACTTCAGGCTTTTAGAATATCCAAAGCTCTTGTCACAAGTTGAGCATTTGTAGTTTTACACCAGTGTGCTTGGTCTCGTGGTTCTGTTTGACCACGTTGCTAGAGAATCGAAGATCACATTATTGACATTTGTAAGGCGTTTCACCAGTATGTACTCTCACATGGCGCTCTAAATCCTCACTTTTCACAAAGGTTTTATCACAATGATCGCAACTGAAAGGTCGCACATCGTTGTGCCGTCTCATATGAACAACAAGTGCACTTCCTAAAATCGTGATTACATATCTCACAAATCTTTAATGATACTCCCATCGATGGCTTCGGGATTTCGCCATGTGTGGCTTCAGAAACGGTATCGTTTTTTTCGGCAATGCAGGGGGTGCTCCCAATGGCGAAATTATCGCCGATTAAATCATCCTCTACAATTTCATGTTTGATGTTAATTTCGTTTGAGTTCGTGTTTTCCTGTATTTGAAAGATTTCTTTTTCTAGTGATTTCTTCTGCGTATGTTCCGATGAATTATTCACTTCAACTCGATTTAGATGACGGTTTGCGTGTTTTTTAAAAACCTCTCTCCTGAATTCTTCGTAACCGGATTTATTATGGATTCTAAGATGCCTGTTCAGACTATGAGAATATCCAAAGCTTTTGTCACAACTCGGACATTTGAAGGGTTTTTCACCCGTGTGGTTGCTCTCGTGGCTCTTTTTGACCAAGTTGGTAGTGAACCGAAGATCACAGTATTGACATTTGTATGGCTTTTCACCAGTATGCAGTCTCACATGGCGCCGTAATTCCCAACTACCCATAAAGGTTTTATCACAATGATCGCAACTGAAAGGTCGCACATTGTTGTGGCGTCTCATATGCATATCGAGTAAACTTTTTTTCTTAAAATCGTGATTACATATCTCACAAACCGTCAATGGTACTCTCGTTGATTGCTTCGGTCGGACTGCAGGGTGCTTTGCGATTTCGCCTTTCGCCTGCTGTACAATGTCTCCATTTGTGGCTTCAGAAATTGGATCGTTATCCACGTCGATACAGGGTGTGCTCCCGATGTCACAATTATCGCCGATTAATTTATCCTCTACAATTTCATGTTTGATGATAATTTCGTTTGAGTTCGTGTTTTCCTGTATTTGGAAGATTTCCTTATCCGGCGATTTCGTTTGCGTGTGTTCCGATGAGTTATTCACTTCAACTCGATTTAGAAGACGGTTTGCGTGTTTTTTAAAAACGTCTGTCCTGAATTCTTCGCAAGTGGATTTATTATGAATTCGAAGATGCCTGCTCAGATTATAAGAATATCCAAAGCTCTTGTCACAAGTCGGGCATTTGTAAGGCTTTTCACCAGTATGTACTCTCACATGGCGCACTAAATCCCCACTAATCACAAAGGTTTTACCACAATGATCGCAACTGAAAGGTCGAACATTGTTGTGGCGTCTCATATGTTCATCAAGTGTACTTTGAGTCGTAAAACCGCGATTACATATCTCACAAATCTTTAATGAGACTCCCGTCGATTGCTTCGGTCGGACTCTACGGTGCCTTAGGGGTCTTTTATAATCAGACGTGAAACTTGATTCTTCACTTAATATTTTTTGCCGACCTCTGAATCGTTTTGGCATTTTATAATTGATCTTCTGTCTCGATTTATTATTTAGTTCCGTAGTGTTACTATGGACATAGGAATCTGCACGATATTCCACAATAGGTTTGGATTCAGTACCAGCATTATCTTCTAAGTTAACACAGGGTGTGTTCTCACAACCATCATCAACTGTGGTGTTGTCTATAACTTCATCCTTAATGCAGATGCCAAGTATAGGGTTTACTGTGGCTAAGCTATTTTCCCATGAGTCTTTTATTTGAAACTCTTGGTGATTTGTATTTAGCAGTGCTTTGATTATCGATTCCGATTGCTCATAGTTTCGATGGAATTTGTTGACAACGTTGAGGTCGTCGAGGCATTGCAAGCAAATGCTTTTTGGTTGATTTGTATCTCTTTTAATCAAAATATCCGAGTATTTCATTATTTTATCAGCAATCACGATTGAATCGTCATCTTTTCCGAAAATACAACGATTTTCGCCTTTTTGTAAACAAACTAAACATACTCTTTCCCACTCAATTAAACGTGACATGTTTAAAATCCGATGTTTTACTATTAAGCAACAACTCGTAATAATTCTATTTGCTTTACGTGAGATTGAGTTAGTTTGTTTGACATTTGCCTTGCAGTGAATTTTTATTGATTTTTTTTTGTTAGAGTTGATGAGCTGTTCGATTTGTTTAGAGAACTAAAGAGTTTATGCTGCTTTATTAAGGTTTGAACTTCTTCTACTATATATTATCATCATTACTGTTAAAATTAAATAGAAACAAAACTACTGATATTAAAAATTAATTTCTGTTACTATCATTACTGTTAGAACCAAATAGAAAGTACACAAAACTATTATACAAACACCAAACAAAACTTAAGATGTACAAAATTATAAATAGACAATCACAAGAATTTTATTAAACAGAAACTCATGTAAGATTGTGTTGCGGATCGTCAATTGAATGTGCTGGAGAAATCTAGAACATTCGCAGTGTATACTAGTTGCGCGGCAGCTGTCATGGACCAGCTGGCCGATTGTCACCAACGATGAGGTCATAGCGTGCCTTTTTTGAATTGAGAGTTATGCCCACTGAGTGAGTCTGCAACCAACCTTCAACGGGCTCGTTACATCGGAGTAAGCATCGTCATCACGAATGGAACGGAACAAGAAGTTATTGAATTGTCGTTGTTGTTAACATATTTATTGAATGTTCAATAAACTAACTCAATCTCTTTAAAATGTAAATTCCTCGAATCGTTTTCTTCTTCCATCTGCCTTGTTCGTGCAAAGACGAACCGAATTGAAATACGCAATCACTGGCGTAATTGAATTGCATCACACTCAGGACAGTGGTTCGCGAGAATCACCATTATCACCCATCGGTAGAGGCAGCCTTCATCCTAACGGTTGCGCCCATAACAATTGTATATCAAAATGTAACATAAACAATAATTATATTAATAACTGCTCAATTGTAAATTACACAACAAACAACACACAAAGTGTAAACACCAATATTCAAAAGAAAATGTATATATGATAGGTGTATATATCTAACAAAATTCTAAAACTGTAAAATATTTAACAAACCTGAACCTCTAAAGTACCTATTCTTTATACATTGTAATGTAATAGTAAGGCTACATCAAGTTGTAGCAGGTAATAACGTTGCTGCAAAGTGTTCGGATATGCGGGGCGGCACCAATTGTAACAGTTTGAAGAGTAATAGGCAGTCAATTGTAACAAATAGATAGCTCTGTTATGTTATGTTTGGGCTGCAGACTGTCAGGGTTATAGTCGAAGAAATGCCACAGGATGTCTCTTACCAAAATGCAGTCGTGGTCAGAAGACAATTTAGTTTGCAGCAAGTCGAAGACGACATCCACAGCGTGATAACTTAACTTCAGAGGAGTTCGGGCATCTGAAAGTTCACCCCCTTTCTTACTGAACATAGTGATGCCTCAGTCCGCTTTATTCCACTATTGCAACCTTCCCGGTCTTTAAGATCGGCCAGCTACCGTTATTGGCCGGCCGTTATAATTCCTGTTGAACCAAATGTTAATAAATTCACTGGTTACCTGGGAATACTGTCGTGATCCACCATCTTGCCTGTGGAAGTTCCAGTCCGGAACAGGAAAATACAATAAAAACTCTCCAGCATAGATTCCCTTCAATTTATTTTCCAATTGCTTCAGCATGCAAATAGACAGTGTCTTACGAATGGTTAACAGTTGTTGCCACGGATTTTTAGCCACGAAAAAGTTATTTGACGGTTTCAATCATTAACACGTTTACACAAATCCGTTATACATTTATTAAACAAAAACGACTCCCGAATCGTTTAGCTTTTCTATCCTTTCTTTTTTTTTTTTTTGGGGCCAGACGCGCCCGATCTTCGATCTTTTCTTCGTCCTTATCTACTCACGACTATCCCTTGCATCAATTCAATTTCGACGACGGTCGACTTCGAAACTAGCGAAGATCACCATCGCCGAAAAGAAACTGAGTTTACACTCTTATTCAAACTCGATTCCAACCCAGTCGCATCAAACCAGTCTTTAATTTAAATAGTATATCATATAATGTAATATTTCATTTTAATTTTTATTTAATTACTATTTATACTGTAATTTCCATGCAGCTGAATTGGCCGAAAAAACACGACCCAAAGATCACTCACGCAACAAGCTCCCCCAATGGCCGCCCAGTACCAAAGCCCACCTATTTATAGACTATTTTTTTGAGAATTATTCCTCTTCTAAGAATAATTCTCTTATCAGAAGGAGGAAGGAATCTGTTACACGCAGAAATCCTATACTCCGATAATTACATACATGCAACACCTAATACTCCAATAATGTACCATATATTTACATATAACATGTATACATATATACAGTTTGCTGTACGCAGATTCCCAATACTTTCCAAATAATATGTATACTATACGCATGTAGCCCATAATCTAATACATCTGTTACACGCAGAATTCCTATACTCTACATGTACACTATACGCATGTAGCCCATAATCTAGTAAATCTGTTATACGCAGAATTCCTATACTCTACACGCAAAATTCTGCAAATACAATAATGTTGCATGCATATGGGACATCTTTTATTAACTTTAAACCAAAGACATTCTTTCGGTGTAGCATTGAAATTAATTTCCTGCTGCAACCGATGGAATCCTTTCGGTGTAGCTGTGAAGCCTTATCACGTGCCTACCCGTTGCTAAACACATTTCCAGTTCTCATAACCAGAATTGAAATTCTGCAATTCCCGCATTCCATCTATGCCCTACAAGCAAATAAAAATTCTCATCATCTTGAACATCACCCAACACCTCATCACCTTCAAGGAAATTTCACGCATGCACATGCATGCTATTTGCTATGGGCAAATCAGATTCGAATCGGCTTGTGTCGAAATTTTCCCATGGCCTTGAGGTGGAGCTGCAGCCAGAGTCGCAATGATAAGCGCCCCATCAATTGGACAGAAGTCGCTGATCGAGCATTCCAACTGTCCAAAGAACAATTGGCAAATGCCACTTTACTCCGATACCCCCCCGAGGGAGCGCCACTTTCCATCCAATGCGACGCATCGGATACCGCAATCGGAGCTGTCCTTGAACAGGACATTGAAGGCCGACCGGAACCGCTCGGTTGCTTTTCAAGGAAGCTGAGTCCCACTGAGCGCCGTTACAGCGCCTACGACCGTGAATTACTCGCGATCTACAGCGCTGTCAAATACTTCCGTCATATGATAGAAGGTCGCTCACTCTCCATCTTAACAGACCACAAGCCATTGGTCTATGCGTTCCGGAAGAAGTCGGGAAATGCCTCCCCCCGACAAGAGCGTCAGTTAGATCTCATTGGGCAATACACCACAGAGATCAAGCATATCTCCAGTAAACAGAATGTCACAGCGGACGCCCTTTCTCGAATCGATACGATTCATTTGCGTACCGCTTTGAATAACACTGACCTTGCCCTAGCTCAAGAGGAGGACGAACAGCTAAAGTCCCTCCTAACTGCCGATACGGCACTAGAGCTTAAGAAAATTACCCTTCGCGACCCTTTGGGCGAAATCTGGTGTGATGTTTCCACTGGAACCGCTAGACCTTACATTCCCGAGAAACTTCGTAAGGGCGTGTTCCAGGTTTACCACAACCCAGCTCACCCCAGCGGCCGAGCAACAGCCGCTGCTGTCCGTCGCAAATCATTTGGCCCCGGATGAACAAAGATCGCACCGGTTGGGCCCGTGCTTGTCTCCAGTGCCAGCGCTGCAAAGTAGCGCGACATAATGTACTGGAGCCAGCGCAATTCAAGCTTCCCACGGCACGCTTCGCCCATGTCCACATAGACATAGTGGGACCGCTTACTCCATCAAGAGGATTTTCTTATATCCTAACTATGATGGATCGCTGCACGCGATGGCCAGAGGCGACACCTCTCAGGGCAGTTACTGCCGAATCAGTCGCCAAGGCTTTTTACTCAACTTGGGTCACACGCTTCGGTGTACCAAGCACCCTAACTTCGGACCGGGGTCCACAATTCGAGACGACAATATTTAAGCAGCTAACAAATCTCCTTGGCTGCCAAAGAAGTCGTACCACCGCCTACCACCCGCAATCCAATGGGATGATAGAGCGCTGGCATAGATCCCTCAAGACCTCACTCATGTGTCATAACGACACCCAATGGTTCGACGCCCTGCCCACTGTCCTCCTCGGCCTGAGGACAAGTATTAAGGAGGACCTGGGAGCTTCGGCAGCAGAGCTCACCTACGGTACTAACCTCCTTCTTCCAGGAGAACTCTTCCTGGACGGCGAAACACCGCGTGACCAACTTCGCGAATTGGGGCATCTCCGTGACCTGCTACGTAAAGTTAGAGCAACACCAGTAGCCAGGCACGGCTCCAAAAAACTTTTCGTCCACCCTGAACTGCACAGCTGCACGCACGTCTTTGTCAGGGTGGATAAGGACAAAAAACCCCTCGACCCCCCTTATGATGGCCCATTCAAAGTCTTCCGCCGCAACAACGACCGCGTCTTCGAGATCGATATCAGAGGCAAGCGATCCACGGTCAGCGTCGAAAGATTTAAGCTCTGCTTTCTGGAAGCTTCAGCTCAAGAACAGCCTCCTATCCAAGACACAACTGCCGCCCGAACTGCACAACCTCCCCGCGCCCGCACCCAAGCGCGCGCCCACAGACAACTACCCCCCTCTCAATCTTCCTTACCTGTTTCGTGACTACGTCACTGGGGGGGAGTGATGTAGCGGTTCTTTAATACATTCCCAAAGAACCGTCCATCCTCTTAAATGAACCACCTTCCAAACCCACCATACCTACCTGCAATTTTGGGGCAGCGTAAGCTACCCTTCATTCTCTTTCACCTGAAAGTTAAATCTTAAGGCATGCATCACATTGAATTTTTCCGTTTATGATCCGTATCATATCTCCATCGGCTCGGCGTGTCAGCAATTATAATAGATAAATACTAGCTGGCCAGCGTAACTGTTGACATAGATGAAGCCAATGGTTTCTTGCTACGGTTCATATCCATTTATTGCCCCAGTCCCAAGGCTCGCAACACTTGCGACCAATTTCCTTTGTCGGTTATCTACCGATGATGGGATTTGGGCACTAATATGATTGACGTTAGACAATCATAACCCAAATCATGCTAACGATACTCCGGCCTGTAAAACAAACAAAAGCTACCATAGCCTAGGTCATAGGCGAGCAAACCATCGGTTTGCTTATCGCCACGAAAACTCTATAGCCTACAATGGCATTACCAGAACGCCTAAGTAAACACGATGTGCATATCATCGTGACCCTTGAAATAGCGTTTTTGTGTATCTTGAAGCAAAAACCTATTTCGTTCTCAGGCGCAGGTCATCAAAGATTTATGGCCCTCGAAATAGCGTTTCTGTTTATTTAAGACACAGAAACCTATTTCTCCCTTCGGCGATTTTTCGCCATCGCATATCTCTATAATACCAATTCATTGCACCAGCCCATGTTTATTTAGGTGCATTTTCGTCGTTGTCGATATACAGGCTGAAGGGCAACGTACATGTCCCATACGGACACATATAGAATCCTCCCACACCAATGTAATCCACACCGTGAATCTGGCAGATATGGATGGTTTCTGGGAGTCAGATTGTAGCTGCCAGGAGTATCGTAGGTGTTAAGACGTCGGAGCGTTAAACATTGATAATTAATAATTTGTGCCGGGAAAGTTTTCGTATGACTATTTGTATTTGTGCGAATACCGCGGTGTAAGAAATTATCTAACGTCTATATAATAAAATTCGTGTGAAACGGTTCATTAAAGGCCGTCTTTAAAAACCATTAATTGTGGCTTAATTAAATCTCATTTTTTATTAATAAAACAAACATTAAATCAACACCACAACTCTAGTGTTTCTGTTATTACATTCTTCGTTGGCGGACAGTTCCAGTGTTTTCTTTATTGTTCTTTTGTTTTCCGCGGTGGTGGTTTTTTTTTATGGAACTCGCATCCCTGCTGATGCCAATTTAAAAAAACCCACAGATCCACCAGCTCATTCAAACAATATGGGATAAGGAAGTCACTCGGGAAGAATGGAAAACCTCAATAGTCGTTCCCATTTTCAAAAAAGGCGACAGATCTGACTGCGAAAACTACAGAGGAATATCATTGCTCCCAACCGCATACAAAATATTAAAAAATGTCATTCTAGCGAGAATCACACCGTACGCAGAAGAGATACTGGGAGACTACCAATGTGGATTCCGTAGGAACCCGTCAACAAGCGACCAAATGCTTACAATAAGACAACTGCTGGAAAAGAAGTGGGAATACGGAGAGACGGTTCACCAACCGTTCGTTGACTTCAAAAAAGCCTACGACTCAGTCGCAAGGCAAAGACTCTACCATATTGTAGTTGAGTGGGAATCCCGAAAAAAGATGCCCCCCTCATTCAAATTTGCATGAACGAAAACAAAGGGCGAGTTAGAATAGAAAACCACCTCTCAGAGCCATTTGAAATCCGGGACGGACTAAAGCAGGGAGATGGTCTATCACCGTATCTTTTTAACCTTCTCCTCGAGTATGTCATCAGGATGGTACAAAACGACAACATGGCCGGATCATCCCTGAACGGGGTCACACAAGTGCTCGCATATGCGGATGACATCGCCGTTCTGGGCGATAATCTAGAAACTGTAAGTAAAAACTGTGAAATCATCATGCAAGCGGCAGAAGAGGTGGGTTTAGAAATAAATGAAGACAAAACAAAATACATGATTGCGAGGAGAGCGGGTGTACCTTAGGGAACAGATATAAACGTCAGAGGCAAGATATTTGAAAAAGTTAAAGAATTTAAATATCTGGGAACGACACTGACGGCCTGTAACGAAATGTCGAAGGAAATTAACAAAATACTACACTCCGGCAACGCTAGTTGGCACGCACTCAGTAAACTGCTGAAATCCAGACTGCTATCACGTAACATAAAGCTCCGTGTCTATAGAACCATAATCATGCCGATTGTTCTATATGGATGCGAAACATGGGCTCTCACAAAACGGGAAAAAAAGAAATTCCGCGTGTTCGAGAATAAAGCTCTAAGAGGTATCTTTGGTTGTAAATATCACGAGGAGGCAGGACAATGGAGGAAACTCCACAACCACGAATTGGAAGAGCTATATCGCAAACCTACAATAGTGAGAGTAATCAAATCGCGAAGATTAAGATGGGCCGGACACGTGGCACGAATGGGCAGCGATAGGACCGTGCATAGAATTCTTGATGGTAGACCAACGGGAAAGAGACCGGCCGGGCGCCCGCGATGGAGATGGGAGGACAATGTTAGGTTTGACCTAGAGGAGGTCGGATCGAATGGTCAAGCGTGGAAGGCGCACAGGACAGGGAACGATGATGTACGCCGAAAGACATATGAAATATGATAATGTGTAATTTAGAGTGCTTGCGAAGAGCCAGTAAGTTAATGTAAGAATGTTATTTGTAAAATAGATGTTAACATTTAGTCTTAAGTTAAATATGTAATTGAATTGTTGAATAAATGTGGATATAAAACAAAAAAAAAAACAAAACAAAAAACAGGGAACGATGGCGGAGACGAGTCGGTGAGGTCATGAACTAACCGTATTTGTTAGTCTTGATGTCGTTGAATGCTGTATGCCGAGTGTTCCAGTCTCCACCGATTATAAATGGGGCGAGGAGAGACTGGCTGCTTATTTGAGATATGTCAGAGTCAGGTAAGTCTGGTTGTCGTGTTGGGTGGGTGTAAATGGATTTTAGTATGATTACTTTCTTGTTTTCACAAAAAAGTGTAACTGCTGTGTATTCGATATTGAAAACATTGGCGATTCTGATTCTGGTGAATTGGACTTTTTTGTATAGTAGGATGTCGGTATCTCCATGGGATCCAGTATTTCTGGGGTTTGAAATAAATATATAATTGGGGATGGATACTCGGGAGTTAGACTTAAGCCACGTTTCTGAGAGGAGAAGAATGTCTGGGGAGAAGATGTTAACAAATAACCGTAAGTGTCGTTTATGGATGTTGGAGTATATGGATTCTGCCTTGAGGGCGATTATAGATAGTTCAGCCATTGAGGGAGAGGATATGGTAGGTTATGAGTGAGAGAATCTGAACTTTTTTTGTCGATATCTGACATATGCTTCAACGTATGGGATCCAGTTTGAAATAAATATATAATTGGGGCTGGATACTCGGGAGTTAAACGTAAGCCACGTTTCTGAGAGGAGAAGAGTGTCTGGGGAGAAGATGTTAGCAAATAACCGTAAGTGTTGTTTATGGATGTTAGAGTATATGGATTATGCCTTGAGGGCGATTATAGATAGTTCAGCCATTGAGGGAGAGGATATGGTAGGTTATGAGTGAGAGAATCTGAACTTTTCTTTTCGATATCTGACATATGCTTCAACGTAGAAAGCATAGTTTGTAGACTCTTGGCGTAGCTCATGATGTCCAGGTTGAGGCCAATGAAGTTGGAATTGTGTGACATCAGCGTGTTTGAATTGTTTTTGATGACATCTGCGTATGATGTTCTTGACCTTGTAGGTTGTGGTAATGTGTTTTGTGGTATTAGTTTGATTGGTGCGGATTTGTTGGTTGTACTTGGCTTCATTCGTCTTTGGAGAATTTTCAACTTATGAGAGCACTGGGAGTAATTAGATGGATGTGGACCACCCCAGCTACAGTATGTCACTGTGATTTCATTAGTGGTAATGGATCCATCGGGGTTTGTGGTTGGGATTTTTCCTGGTTCCATACCCAGTTGATTGACTTTGCATTCTCCTGGTTGATGTTCATCGGCACATCTGCCGCGTCGTATATTTGGTGGCAAGCCACCGCCAAGTGTTCCGAGCCTTGGCATCTCTTCCAACGGAGGATTCGTTGTTTATGTGGCTTAGCTGGGAGAGGGCGTTATTCCCATACAAGCGTTCTGCATGTTTTTGGTGGGTTGCTGCGGGCTCGGAATTTTCTTGGGGACTTGCTTCACCTGTGTTGTAAGTTGTTATATGTATTTCACAGCTTCGGGGAACTTTTTTTCGTAGTCAATCGCAGGCGTACCATACGACTCCATTCTAGGTCCTGTAGTGCCCCAAACGCCCTACCATTTCCCTCAACATACATATTACTCATAATTCATATGCAAACCACATCATGTCGAACAAAACACCCATATTCCCAAATCAACGTTGAACTCAATCTCAAACAAATTGAACCAAATGTTTTATTGTCGAGCATTGAATTCAATTCCCCAAATCCAAACATTACAATGCATATCTTCGCATGCATCGAATTGTAGCGAGCTTAGGGTTCGCTGGAATAAATATATTTAATAAATAAGATCCGTTAAATAGATTTCGAATTAATCTAACACTTTATTAGTCTGCTAATAACAACCGTTACTTTTACCGTACACTTAACGATTTCTTGACTTATCGCTTCCGTACTTATCGCGTCTTTGACTGCTTACGTCTTACTTTTTACTTATCTCCCCGATCTGCGTGCGACGTATTTATACCGTTTCCTCATTCTGATTTGGCGTTTCCGTCCGTTCCATAGTCTCGAGTTTTCTACTGCCCGTCATGTCCAGTTTTCCAGTACTTTCTAGAATATTCTAGTACTTTATTGCGGACTTTCTAGAATACTCTAGTATTGAGTTCACTGGTCTCCTGTGTTAACAAAAGTCGCCAGTCGGTCGCGATGTACCACTTTCATCTTCCGTTCGGTCTTCGCTGAATCCTATAGACAACGTCGTTAATTCTTGTGAGAATCTTATACGGTCCTTCCCAATGTTGCTGCAACTTCGGAGACCTTCCTTTTTGCCGATAAGGGTTATAAAGCCACACGTTATCGCCTGCATTAAATCCGGATGCGTTGGCTCGAACGTCGTACCTTGTTTTCATCCTGTCACTTGATACCTTGATTTGCTTTCGAACCAAATGATGAATCCCGCCGAGGCGATTTCTCCATTCGGCTACGTAGTCTTCGGTGTTGTCTGTGGCATCTGGAGGTATTCCGAATCGCAGATCGGCTGGTAATCGTATCTCTCGTCCAAATGTAATTTTTGCTGGAGAATGGCCTGTCGTATCGTGATTAGCCGATCTATAGCTCATGAGAAAGGTTTGTACATATTTGTCCCAATCTCGTTGGTGATCACTAACGACCTTCGATAAATGCTCTTTTACTGTTCGGTTGAACCTTTCGACCATTCCGTTGACTGCGGATGTAAGGGTGTGGTCCTGGTTTTCTTTACGCCCAGTGCCGCACAGATGCCTTGAAATATCTGTGATTCGAAATTTCGGCCTTGATTGGAATGAAGCTCACAGGGAACTCCATATCTGCTGATCCAATTATTGATAAGCTGCTCAATGATGGTTGTTGCTGCTTGGTTTGGAATTGGAAGGACTTGAACCCGTTTGGTTAATTAATCAATGATGACCAACATATATATGTTGTTGTCGTTGGTTTTTGGGAATGGTCCTGAAATATCAATCGCAATTCGCTCGAAAGAGGCACCCACGTTGTCTTGCTTCATAGCGCTCCTCGGTTTTACTGTTGGTTCTTTCGTCGCAGTACAAGTTGTTCATTTCCTACACCAAGACTCGACGTCATCTCTCATGTGAATCCAGTAGAAGCCCGATCGTAATTTTCAGTGTCTTATTAACTCCCAGATGTCCACCGGAGGCCCCGTCGTGCATTTCTGTTAGTACATCCTTCACTTTTGATGGTGGGACTAGAATCTGCATTCGATGGGATTTTCCGTCCGCGGCTTCCCATTTACGCTTTAGAATTCCATCTGCCACCAGCAAGGAATTCCATTGTGCCCAATATGCTTTAAATGTTCCACTCAGGTTCGGAAATATTGTTCCAAGTTGGCCGCTCGTTCTTTTCTTTGTGTTCCAGGATTAGCGACATATCTTCATCCTGAAGTTGAGCTGCGCGTATAGTATCACCCGTCCACCCATCTAGTACTTCTACTGTACCTTTCGGAGGTCGTACGCCTCTTGTTTTAAACGATCAATTTCTACTTCTGAATCCTGAAGGCGACGCTTTAGGGTCAACATTTCAGCTTGCCTCTCTGCTACATCAGTTGATAAGCGATTGTTCTCATCAATGACCTTTTCTCGGCTAGTCTTAAGAGCAATTATCTGTTGATGCAAGGGTATACATTCGGTCATGGTGATATCCAAGTCTGAATCACGCTGATGGCTTCTTTTGTGATTAGCGCCTGAACAACAATTCTCAATTGATGTTTCATTCATTCGTCGACGTTTCCTGCAGTCAACAGAGATGTGGCCCACTTCGCCGCATGTCCAACACTTCATACCAGGTCTCGGGGTTCTCCGTTGTACATGGCCGATTCTTTGGCAGGAACATTTCTGGACGGACGTTTCTCGGACTCTATATATACTCCTGGTAGTCAGTTTAGCAGATTCCTATGCCAATGCGAACGCCAGTATTTCATTAGTCGTCTTCTTTCCCGCCAAACGAACGGCCTGTTGCAAGTCCCGATCTTGGAGTGCGTTTATAAATGCATCCATTGCTACCTCGTTCAGAAATTCCTTAGTCATATTTGTATAATCCAAGTTTGCCAATCGCTCAATGTCTGCCTGCAACTGTTGAAGATTTCCTCCAGATTTCTGCGTTCTGCTCCGCATTTGCATGCGTTAGATCTGGTGCATGTGGTTGTCTCCATACCTAGCTTCAGGGCGTCTCTTACTGCTTGGAAATCTGTTTGTTTCTATGCTTGTATGGTTTGTAACAATTCTGCAGCCGCCCCGCGGAGTGACAAGATTAGTGATATTGACTTTTGCTCATCCGACCACTTATTATAATTGGCCACGGCGTCAAACTGACATATAAATACAGAGAAGGGTCCCTTTCCATCGAAGGTTGGCGGTTGCATCCTTGTATGTTATCTTTGTAGTCATGTTGATTGCTAGGCCATGTCTTATTTCTCTCAACACACTCAAATCTTTTTTCGATTCGCGTTATTTCATCGGTAACTTTCTTAAATTCAGCTTCGTTTTTTAGATCCAGATTTTCTACTTCGTTTCTAATTTTTGACTGAATTTCCTCCTCAAAGTGTTGAAAACTACATTTCATCGACTGCGTTTGGGCATCCAGTTTCGCATTCAGATGTGCAGCTCGTGCGTCGAATTTTGAATTTTGGGCATCCAACTTTGTACGAGGGTTGCCTCTTATGTTTCGGGATTTGGCAACCCTAGTGTTGCAATCCGGCAATTGACAGCTCTGTCGTAAAGTTGGACAATTTTGAGGTTATACGCACTCAGAACGTTTTGACATACGAGCGCTATTTGTGTTGTTTACAGTAACTTAAAAGATTCATCTGGGCCCAAAAATGGAATTAAATCGTCAACATTTTCGTGCGATTATTTTTTACAACTTTTGGCGTGGATTAACTCAGCAACAGTGCATGGATGAACTTAATTCAATTTTTGGCGATGAAGCGCCATCAAGGACCAGTGTTTATCGATGGTATGGTGAATTCAATCGTGGTCGTAGTTCGCTCCAAGATGAATTTCGTGAAGGTTGTCCAAAATCAGTTGTTGTTCCGAAAACCATTGATGCTGTGCGCGAACTGATATTGGAAGATCGCCATATGACCTATCGTGAGATTGAGACAACCTTAGGCGTTAGTGGGACCAGCATACATTCAATATTGCATAAACATTTGACTGTCAAAAAAATTTGTTCACGTTGGATCCCACACAATTTGTCAATCGCCCAAAAAAGGGCTCGTGTCAATTGGTCGAAAGAAATGCTCAAAAAATACGGTCGCGGTGCTTCGAACCACGTCTATGACATCGTGACATGTGATGAATCGTGGATTTACGCGTATGAGACCGAAAGTAAACAGCAGTCGACTGTCTGGGTGTTTCAAGATGAGCCAAATCCAACAAAAGTTGCGGTTGCTGCATTCAGAATGCATGTGTTGGAGATACCTCAATCAGAGTGGCAAAAGTGCTTCGACAATTGGTTCAAACGCATGCAAACGTGTATAGATCTTCATGGGGAATATTTTGAAAAACAATAAAGTGATTTTCGATGATCAATATTTGTTTTTGTTCTCTAATCCCGAAATATAAAAGGCAACCCTCGTATTAACATCTGCAGCTTGCGCGTCCATTTTCGTCATCATCGTCCTGAGCATCTCCGAAATGTCCAACTGTGGCGAACTCTTCACCGTAACATTGCCACCATATTGACTCGCCGTTTCTTCTTCATCCGGACAGTCTGGCCCAATCGTAAAAACATATGTGTCGACATCAATATCCTCTTCCTCCATTTCTGCTGGCAGACGTTGTCGAAGAATTTGCTTCTGTCCTCTGCTATCCAGATTCCGGTCCTGAAGTTCCTTCTTCAACTCAGGAACCCGAAGATCCTCCAAATGTCGATCTGACATCGTCACAACACACTTTCACAGACTTATTCACTTCAACAATAATTAATTCCACTTCTGACACCAATTGTAGCGAGCTTAGGTTTCGCTAGATTAATTATTTTTAATAAATAAGAGCCGTTAAATCGATTTTGAATTAATGTGACACTTTATTAGTCCGTTAATAACAACCGTTACTTTTACCGTACACTTAACGATTTCTTGACTTATCTCTTCCGTACTTATCGCGTTTTTGACTGCTTACTTTTTACTTTTTACTTATCTCCCTGATCTGCGTGCGACGTATTTATACCATTTCCTCATTCTGATTCGGCGTTTCGTTTCCGCCCGTTCCATAGCCTCGAGTTTTCTACTGCCCACCATGTCCAGTTTTCCAGTACTTTCTAGAATGTTCCAGTATTGATTGTCATATGCGTCACAGTATGTACAAACAATCACGTGTTCAACGAACCAAATGTTCATTTGGTTTGCATACACACAATTCCGGCAATCTAAACATCACAATGCACATCTCCATATGCATTGTAACCAGATGTTTTATGGTATGCACATAAACCTAAGCTCCCATCCAGATTCCCATCTAATTCTCATCCAATTACTATGGACTTTGCCCCCATTTGCCAGATGGATGACACAAAGAAACCCCAGAAAGAGATCGGTAGTAAGGGACGATGCGTCCGGGCTTTGATAGGGGATAGGAAGAGGTATAGATCGGCAGTCGGTTGGTAGCGCTAAGGAATCAAGGATCGAACAATAAAGAGTATACTAATATAGTTAGTTTGTTTTTTTTTTGACAGTTTATCGTTATTTGGTCGCTTCCTACAACTCGCCATTTTTATGAGTGCCAACGACAATTTTCTATACAATATTTTCGAGTGTGTGCATTGACATATCATCATCATCATCTTCGGCACTACAACCGGGATCCTGTCTTGGCCTTATTTAGCAAGTTATTAGTCTTGCGCCAACCTTTCTCAGGATGTATTGACATATATGTTATATATATGTTTATACAACACTTACCTACTACTGTGGCTTCTGGCTTGGTTAAGTCCGAGAGTAAGTGGCTTCCGACTCAGAGGGTCAGTAAGAGGGTTTTCTGTTGTAGCGTCTGGTCGGTCGAAGATTGCAGGTTCGAGTCCTATTGTGGCTTCGGGCTTGATTAAGCCCGTATGTGGATCAACCGGCTGGTTTTGATTTTCTGCTAATTTGGTTGCCGAGTCAAACACTGGTTGTAATTTTTGAATCGACGTGCGATCATTTATTTAATTATTTCTATTTAAAGTCCAAATTAAATTTCAGCAGACTACCGTAGTTGTGCTGGTGGATTCTAATTCTAATTCTAACTGAACTTTGCCTCCAACGGAACTCCCTATTTATACCCAAAATCTTAATCAAAACGTTCATACCCTCCCACGGTTCATTGCTTACTTCCAGACAGCCACCCGGTGCTAGTCCCAGGCGAAGGCCTTGCCAATGTCGCTGGGAACCGCAACGTCGCCATTTTGCAACCAGTCACTCTAAAGCGGCAATCTTACGCCTACTCTGGCTGTAGTTCCACCCCAATTTCACGATGATGCGAATCTGATTTGCCCATAGCAAATAGCATGCATGTGCCTGGGTGGAATTACGTTGAAGGTGATGGGGTGGTAGGTGATCATCAAGGTTACTAGAGTTTTAGGAGTTGCGTAGCTGCAATTTGCATGTTAGAACATGAGTATGGGCATGGCTGGGACGTGGGAATTGCAGCATTGCAATTTTAGGTATAAAAATGGGAAATGCATGCATCTCATGGTGATGATGGCAAATAGCGGGCAACATTAGATGCGTTGAAACAATATTACAGATGTGTTTCAAGTTGTATTGTGAGAATTTTGCGTACAGCAATTTGCATGGAACGCTATATGTTTGGACATATTCGTATATGTATATAGATATTACCGATGTACGCGAATTTTAGATTCTGAGATTTTGAATATTAGAGTATTGGATGTTACATGGCTATAATAACATGGTAATGGAATTCTGCGTGTAACATATATTTTCATGTGATTGACCCGTTCACGGACTGTGCATCCTTTGGATTATCCAGAAGGATTAAGGATATACATCCACGTATTCATCAATATCTATACGGGCGGCCACTCTTCTTCGAGGCCACTGAAACACGGTGGTGCACCAGGAATACATTACAGCCCCATCCTATTTAATATCTACACCTCAGACGGGAGAGTAAAACCAGATATGCTATGCGGATGACGTCCTAGAGTACACGTCATCCAAGAGCCCTAAACTTGCAACAAATCGACTCAGCCGTAACCTGGACGAACTATATCGGTATTGCAGGCGATGGAAAATTCGACTTAGTCCTTCCAAAACAGTAGGCACAACTCTGAGTAGTAAACACTCCCAACCTAGTTCTCGAAATTCATCGAATATTCGAATGCAAATAGGAGGTACAACGATTAGACCACAGGACAGGTGAAATATCTTGGGCTCATTTACACCCCAAAAATGAATTTCATCAAACATGTGACCCACATTCTTCAAAGGGGCTCGGTTGAGGCAAGCAACTGCACAATACCTTAAAGTCCAAATTCTCTGCTATAAGCAGCTAGTCCGGTCTGGAATATCGTACGCCGTTCCCATATGGTTTTGTCTATCTTCGGCCCAAATTGAAAGGCTTCGAGTTTTCCAAAGGAAACTCCTTAGAAGATACGGCAACCACTCTAGTAGGCCTATTTGCTGCAATTAGCATACAAGTACCGCAAAACCATACAGGACAGGGAGAACCTACTTGTACGAGTCTTGGGTTTTTGACCCTTCTCTCGTTCGATCTCTTCGAATCCGACCACAATTTCTTCTTCAATAAAAAATTTAAGAAAGCACCCTTATCCACCCTACCAGTATGATATATATTGTATGACTTCCTTCCCACCATCTCTCCATCCAAGTGGTTACAGACCATTTCATCTAACTCTGCACACACTGTCCTTAGATATCTCCCCCTTTCCTTTTCAGATATTTCGAGACGGAGACCAACATCCTCAAGTACATGGGAGATTCTGGTTGTCGCAAGATGACCAGAAGCCAGAGACACGATGAAGAAGACATTTGTTCTTGTCTCGTTTAAATCGGCCTCTCGCCACTCCTTTTTTTTAAGGATCAATAAAATCACGAATGTCGAACGTACGGCCAGTCCGCGAACCATAGATTTAACCGCATCAAAGAACTAATACTTGAATAATTATTAAATAATAATCAAAAGGAAGACTAATAAAACAATATGTAAAATTAACTTTGTTGATAAATTGTTCGCGAGACGAGTTCAGAAGTGTAGTTGTTGCATCCCGCACGTTTATTGAGCCAACCAAGCTCCCAGGGCCAGTGACTAGATACCATGAGGATCCTCTGGTATGTCTTCTTGGACGTTGGGTATTCTTCCCCTTGATTTAATATAAGTAAATAATCGCCCTTCCAATAAGGCGACGGATCAATTATTAATGAAAAACAAGTAACTCAACAGGATAATCGTCTAATACACCAACTTTGCATCTGACTAAAGTACAAACATATTATATTTATTTTTTAATTGTATATTTATATTTCTTAGGTGCTTATTTATTGTTGAGTTTGAATCAAATTTCAGAATGTATACATAACCTTAAAGTCTTATACCAAAAAGAAAAGTGACAGGTGCGCTCCAAAGGTGTAATCTAGGACATTATTGTAAAAGACAAGTGGTCGACGGCAAGCGTAGTGAGGAACTGGTTGGCGTACATCAGAAAAGTTTGAGTAACGGAAAGGTATTCTTGGCACGTTTTTGTTCAACGTTTATGAATTAACAATTCTTGTCTACAATTGGCGAGTTATTTGGTGTTCCCTACCCACTGCAAAATCCCAACATTTATTTGTTTATTTGTTCCTCTTTTTTTTTAGGGAATTGAAGGTTTTTTTTCGTAATTTCCTTCAAATCATTGTTTGCTTCTTATATATAAATATTTTTAATCCCAACGCTATTATCCAGCTGCAAGTTATAAAATAAACAGCAAATGGCTGTATGTAAATTGTGTGGGAAGCATATTATATATTTTAATACAAAGTATACAATTATCTATGTCTCCACAATAAAAAGAAAAAAGGTATTCGCTGACGGAGAACTAAAATGAAAGTCAATTACCTATTCTTATCGCTTACCAGGCTGTCGATACGACTCTTCTATGTGTAGTCATTGTATACCCGTCTCCTCAATGGGTTCCACCTCATGTCTAATACACCAACTTTACATCTGACTAAAGTACAAACGTATTATATTTATTTGTTTAATTATATATTTACACAGATAGGTACTTAATTGTTTATATATTTATTTATTTCTTCCTCGTTTTTTTTTTTTCAGTAAATTGAAGGTGTTTTTCGTAATTTCCTTCAGATCATTGTTTGCTCCTTCCATATAAATATTTTTAATCCCAACACTATTATCCAGCTGAAAGTTATAAAATAAACATCAAATGGCTGTACGTAAATTGTGCGGCAAGCATATTGTATATTTTAATAAGGAATAAACAATTATCTATCTATCTCTCCATAATAAAACAATTTTCTATTCGCTTTGACGGAGAACTAAAACGAAAGCTGATCTTTTATAATTTTTGAATCTGTATTTAAATTATGTGGCAAGCATATTATATATTTCAATACGAAAGAAAGAATTATCTATCTCTCTACAATAAGAAGAAATGCTGTTCACTCACGGAGAACTAAAGCGAAACCGTCAATTGTCTATTCTTATCGCTTACCAGGCTGCCGATACGACTCTTGGATGTAGTCATTGAATACCCGTCTCCTCAATGAGTTCCACCTCATGTTTGATCCTTGTTTCTTTTGAATTAACGCAGTTCCCTACTTGATCGATTTCCTTTTCCAGTCGTTTCTTCTGTTCGTGCTCCGAGGACTTATCCAATTCAATTCCCGTGAGGTGCTGAGCTACGTGTCTTTGAAAATACGCCTTTTTGGTAAGGTCTTCACCGCATTTTTTGCAACTGAATTTATTTTCGCCATTATGGGTCCGAAGATGGCACTTCAGGCTTTTAGAATATCCAAAGCTCTTGTCACAAGTTGAGCATTTGTAAAGTTTTACACCCGTGTGCTTGGTCTCGTGGTTCTGTTTGACCACGTTGCTAGAGAATCGAAGATCACATTATTGACATTTGTAAGGCGTTTCACCAGTATGTACTCTCACATGGCGCCCTAAATCCCCACTTTTCACAAAGGTTTTTTCACAATGATCGCAACTGAAAGGTCGCACATCGTTGTGCCGTCTCATATGAACAACAAGTGCACTTCCTAAAATCGTGATTACATATCTCACAAATCTTTAATGATACTCCCGTCGATGGCTTCGGGATTTCGCCATGTGTGGCTTCAGAAACGGTACCGTTTTCTTCGGCAATGCAGGGGGTGCTCCCAATGGCGAAATTATCGCCGATTAAATCATCCTCTACAATTTCATGTTTGATGTTAATTTCGTTTGAGTTCGTGTTTTCCTGTATTTGAAAGATTTCTTTTTCTAGTGATTTCTTCTGCGTATGTTCCGATGAATTATTCACTTCAACTCGATTTAGATGACGGTTTACGTGTTTTTTAAAAACCTCTCTCCTGAATTCTTCGTAACCGGATTTATTATGGATTCTAAGATGCCTGTTCAGACTATGAGAATATCCAAAGCTCTTGTCACAACTCGGACATTTGAAGGGTTTTTCACCCGTGTGGTTGCTGTCGTGGCTCTTTTTGACCAAGTTGGTAGTGAACCGAAGATCACAGTATTGACATTTGTATGGCTTTTCACCAGTATGCAGTCTCACATGGCGCCGTAATTCCCAACTACCCATAAAGGTTTTATCACAATGATCGCAACTGAAAGGTCGCACATTGTTGTGGCGTCTCATATGCATATCGAGTAAACTTTTTTTCTTAAAATCGTGATTACATATCTCACAAACCGTCAATGGTACTCTCGTTGATTGCTTCGGTCGGACTGCAGGGTGCTTTGCGATTTCGCCTTTCGCCTGCTGTACAATGTCTCCATTTGTGGCTTCAGAAATTGGACCGTTATCCACGTCGATACAGGGTGTGCTCCCGATGTCACAATTATCGCCGATTAAATTATCCTCTACAATTTCATGTTTGATGATAATTTCGTTTGAGTTCGTGTTTTCCTGTATTTCGAAGATTTCCTTATCCGGCGATTTCGTTTGCGTGTGTTCCGATGAGTTATTCACTTCAACTCGATTTAGAAGACGGTTTGCGTGTTTTTTAAAAACCTCCTCTCTCCTGAATTTTCTCAAGTGGATTTATTATGGATTCGAAGATGCCACTTCAGGCCTTTTGAATATCCAAAGCTCTTGTCACAACTCGGACATTTGAAGGGTTTGACACCCGTGTGGTTGCTCTCGTGGCTCGTTTTTACCACGTTGGTATAGAACCGAAGATCACAGTATTGACATTTGTATGGCTTTTCACCAGTATGTACTCTCACATGGCACCTTAATTCCCCTCTAGTCACAAAGGGTTTATTACAATGATCGCAACTGAAAGGTCGCACATTGTTATGGCGTCTCATATGCCTAGAGAGTAAAAATTTGTTCTTAAAATCGTGATTACATATCTCACAAACCGTCAATGATACTCTCGTTGATTGCTTCGGTCGGACTGTATGGTGCTTTGGGATTTCGCCTTCCGTCTGCTGTACAATGTCTCCATTTGTGGCTTCAGAAACTGGACCGTTACCCACGTCAATACAGCGTGTGCTCCCGATGTCAAAATTATCGCCGATTAAATTATCCTCTACAATTTCATGTTTGATGATAATTTCGTTTGAGTTCGTGTTTTCCTGTATTTCGAAGATTTCTTTAACCAGGGATTTGGTTTGCGTGTGTTCCGATGAGTTATTCACTTCAACTCGATTTAGATGACGGTTTGCGTGTTTTTTAAAAACCTTCTCTCTCCTGAATTCTGCGCAAGTGGATTTATTATGGATTTGAAGATGCCTGCTCAGATTATAAGAATATCCAAAGCTCTTGTCACAAGTCGGGCATTTGTAAGGCTTTTCACCAGTATGTACTCTCACATGGCGCACTAAATCCCCACTAATCACAAAGGTTTTACCACAATGATCGCAACTGAAAGGTCGAACATTGTTGTGGCGCCTCATATGAACATTGAGTTCATATTGAGTCGCAAAATCGCGATTACATATCTCACAAATCTTTAATGAGACTCCCGCCGATTGCTTCGGTCGGATTCTAGGGCGCTGCAGGGCTCTTTCATTTAATATTTTTTGCCGACCTCTCGATCGCTTTGGCATTTTATAATTTATCTTCTGTCTCGATTTATTATTTAGTTCCGTAGTGTTACTATGGACATAGGAATCTGCACGAGCTTCCACAATAGGTTTGGATTCAGTACCAGCATTATCTTCTAAGTTAGGACAGGGTGTGTTCTCACAACCATCATCAACTGTGGTGTTGTCCATAACTTCATCCTTAATGCAGATGCCAAGAATTGGGTTTACTGTGGTTGAACTCGTGTCCCATAAGTCTTTTATTTGAAACTCTTGGTGATTTGTATTTAGCAGTGCTTTGATTAGCGATTCCGATTGCTCATAGTTTCGATGGAATTTGTTGACAACGTTGAGGTCGTCGAGGCATTGCAAGCAAATGCGTTTTGGTTGATTTGTATCTCTTTTAATCAAAATATCCGAGTATTTCATTATTTTATCAGCAATCACGATTGAATCGTCATCCTTTCCGAAAATACAACGATTTTCGCCTTTTTGTAAACAAACTAAACATACACTTTCCAACTCCATTAAACGTGACATATTTTAAAATTCGATGTTTTACTTTTAAGCAATAATTCATAACAATCCAATTTACTTTATATGAGATTGAGTTAGTTTATTTGACATTTCCCTTGCAGTGAAGATTCATTGTTTTTTTTTTTTTTACAGTTCATGAGCTGTTCGATGTGTATAGAGCAATAAGGAGTGTATCCTGTTTTATAAAGTTTTGGATGTTGTTAAAAAACTGCAGTAATATTCTTTAATGTAAGATGTGTTTTCTATCTGATTTTTTTATTTTTATTTTAAACTGTAGTTTTTAACCGTAATTTTAATTTGTACATTTAAGCGATACAGTGACTTAAAATTAATTTTGTAACAACTGTTTACATGTAATTATTATAATAATGCATACATTTTCCGGACAATGTTTTAAGAGTTACAGGATAGATGTGTGTTTATATATTTAGTAATGTCTTCCTGGAAAAGGGCAGAAAACCTGGAAATTCTTATTTTTACTTTACTTTTTAATCTAAACCGAACCCTAATTATAACTATAACTTAACCTAACTTAGTCTGATTATTATAAAATGAACTATAAACAAAACAAAGATTTATAATTAAGGGTACATAAGAATTACAGGGTGTGGAGTGAGGTCAATTATGGGTTAGAGGTAGAGTATTTCTTTCCGGTTGTGCGTTGGAAAAACATAGAATGTCGGAAAATGGTTGGACGTTACAGTATTTAAACAGGTTGGGGGTAAGTTCAGTGTTGTGGTATATGATCTCGTTTGAACCAGTTACCAGTCTGCCTGAGATGAACATAGCTCTTGTGTGGAGATAGTTGGGATAGTTAGTGCTGATATCTAGAGAGTTCGCTAAGAGTGAGGTTATTGTGGGATTTTCGATAAATTTGATAGACAGCTCGAGGAATCGTCTATCGAGGCGTTCTGTACCAGCGGTATTGTAGAGTTGGGCGTTACTATAATACTTATAGGAGTTAGGACGACGATGTAAACCAGAGACATACCTAAGGCATTTTTTTTTTCGAATGCTCGCAACTTCTCCATTTGGGAGGGAGTGATATAGTACCACAATGGGCACGCGTACGTGAGTGTGGGTCTGATAATTTGTTTGTAAATGAGCAGTTTGACTTTATGAGAGAGACTATTAGGTTTCCACATGACTCTTCTACAGAGATTAAGCTGAATTGTGGCTTTATGAAGGGAATTTTTAATGTGGGCAGAAAAAGGAAAGTTATTCCCAGATGTTTTAGGGTTTTGAACGGTTTTATGTGAGTGTTGTTTAGTTTAGTTTTAATTTTGTTGTGGCAGCGTCTACTGTTGTTTGTACTGTATCTGAGGTATATAGCAGATATAAAATTGGCCCTAAAATGGACCCTTGGGGCACAACCGCGGTTGTGTTGCGAGCTTCTGAGATGGAAGCATTTATTCTCACAACGAGTTTTCTGTCAGAAAGATAAGAGGCTCAGAGCTTTGTTGTAGGGAAGTTTAGACGAAATATGTAGTGCAGTTTGTACAGAAGCCCCGAGATCCAGACGCCATCAAACGCCTTTGAAATATCGAGAGATATGCACACGGTAGGGCTTTGCTTTTGGAGACCGGTTGTAACATCGTGTGTAAGTTTTAGTAGAGCATGACATGTGGATTGTCGCTTACGGAACTCGAACTGACAGTTAGGAATGAGAGCGTTGCCATTGGCAAATGAGAGAAGATTTTAATAGATCTTGCGTTCACGTATCTTACTTAGTGTATTTAATAGGGATATTGGTCGATAATTGCAAGGGTTATTACGACCTCCGAGCTTCTTAATAGGAATTACTACCGCAGTTTTCCAGTTTTCTGGGAAGTGCGATGCATTAATTATATGATTAAGCAGAACGAGGATGGGGTGGCGTAGCTTTTTAAACAGAAGGTGTGGGATTCCATCTAATCCAGTTGACTTTTTGTTATTTCCTGATCCTACGACCTCCGATAATTCGTGTGCAGTTAGAAAAGATGTGGTGTCTAAGGGGTGTGAAGCTATGTTTGTGTTGTTAAATTCTCCGATGAAAGGAGTAAAAGATGTGAATAATCTGTTTGAGATTTATTCGTTTACGGTGACCTCGAAGGCAGAAGTTGAGAGGGAATTATTTTGCTGATGAATCTTTGAGAAGTGTTCTGCGAGGCAATTTGCTATGTTGTTACGTGCGGCTTCCGCCACCCCCATCGTTTGTGTAGTTTTAAATATAATATAATAGTAGATGGTAAGGTGGTGAAAAACACACGATCCACATGTTGAATGTACGAACATACTTTTGTTCGATTGTGGATCGTGTGGAAGCTGAATCCCTTTTCGGAGTGGATGGAGATAGAGAGAAAGAAAGGTTTTAGTGCGCTTAGCTGAGCAAAAAACAGCATGTTTTGGGTTCCGTTTTGAATGTGAAGGAAAGAGGAGATGATGAGTGTCGGTTCGAAAAAACAGTTGTAGTAAGAAAAAAAAGCAGCAACGTCCCGGTTCGGGTGGAAGAAGACAGTAAGAAATTGTAAAAAGAAAAGATTGTTTTTTGATTCGTTATTAGTGATAATAGCACGGCTTTGTTTTGTCAGAAATAAAAAACTTTATAACGTATTCGTAATTGTTTTTACCACAAAATATATATAGAAGTTGAGTTGAAGTTTGGTGATTAAATGAACCGCTGACTTTTTGGAAAAAGTTGAAAGGAAACTGATGGTCCTCCTAACGGATGGAAGAACACTTATTGGTTTCGTAAGATCTGCAGATCAATTTGCCAACTTAGTTTTACACCGGACCATCGAGAGGATTCATGTCGGAAACGAATATGGAGACAACCCCAGAGGAGTGTTTTTGATTCGTGGAGAGAATGTAGTGCTTCTAGGCGAAACTGTCCGAGAAAAGGAG
Source organism: Microdon myrmicae (assembly GCA_963931805.1). Lineage (NCBI taxonomy): Eukaryota > Metazoa > Arthropoda > Insecta > Diptera > Syrphidae > Microdon > Microdon myrmicae. Next base: position 10,800,672 of record OZ007502.1, read on the forward strand.
TCCAAGCTGCAGCTAAAAGAAATCTCTGTAGACGAAATACTAGATGCCCAACGCAGCAAGCAGGAATAACGACGGAAATCTCTGTAGACGACATACTGGATGCCCAACGCAGAGAGCAGGAATAACATTTATTTATCAGTGTGGGTAGGAGTTGGATCTGGCTTTTAATAAAGGGGCGGTATCTTGTATGAGGTTGTGGGGCTTTTCAGGGCCCGAAGAGCCATACATCGCTCGATCCCCACTATTCCAAGCGATGCGACTTACCTCGAAGTCGAACCTTCAGCAAGGTTACGTAACCTTGCTACGGCATTAACCGCCAGCCAGATTGCTGGAATTAATTCAGTTACCCCAAAGCATAACTGACATGAATGCCTTTTAGGTAGCTTACCTTTCTTTGGGGGTTTTCTCCAAACCCCTTTTTCTCAACCACCATACCTGAAAACATTAAGTCCACGGCAAAGATTATCACCTAGCCGTGACATCGAAAATTTCATCCTCGGGCATGCATTGCCCCCAGTGCATCTCGTTCCCATTGCCTTATGCCATGGAAACAAAATCAACACGGAGTTCCTTGATTACTCGTTTTTTTTTGTTTGCCCATGGCACCCCTAGCATGCGGCTACCAGGCCTCATCAGTTTGCCACCGCCGACAAGGTTTCGGCTGATGCAAAGCAAACATTCACTAATTACCAGCAATAGCTGGTTTCCTATTATCGGTGTCCATCGATCAGGGACCGCAAACAAGCAACGAATTGGATGCGGCCATCAAGTGTTTACTTTTAACATCTGGCAATGGCTGCACCCTATATTCGTTGCAATACCAAAACATAGCATTCACACCACAGATCGTTTATGGTGTACCAATTCCCTATTAACGGCCGCCAACCGTCGGCGGACCTGGGAAATTTCACGTCCATCAACCCAAATGTTGATTTATGGCCTCTCCTAGGGTGACCAGATCTGCGGTTTGTTTTGCTTTTACCCCAGATGGTTCGGTTGCCGGCAAGTATTACACAATCAATTGTGTACACAGCCGCAGGCCCATGTATTGTTTGTATACGCAGGAGATGCAGTTGCGACGCTCGCATCCATCCTCCATGACCCGACGATCGTATGCGATGCATACACATACATGCGAAATGTATGCCATATTCCCCGTTCCAATCACGATTGACTGCCTCGAGTTGATCGTGCAGCTCCTCCCCTTTTACGTTTTTTTCCTTTGCGATGTCCTTCTGTCTGCGGCGAATGAAATCGGAGTCAGATTTTATCACCAGTGGAGTGCGGTTCTAGAGTGGAGCCTCTGTTGTCACCACCAGATGATTGTCTCTCGCGAGTGCTCATAACATTTATAAACTTGTTACCAATCTTGTAGTGTACTTCGTTAATTTACCGCGCTGCGTCGTAATTAAATTCAATTTATGTAAATTCAATTAGTAACCGGTGTTGTGTGAAACGAATTTAGTTATAATACGAGAGACCTCTCGTCAGTTCTATTGTACTTTGAGCACTGCCGTAACTTGGTCTCGTTTTATTTTAAAAATATTGTTGCTGCGACTCAGCATACATTCATGTGATTTTTTAAGTGAACATTGTATACGATATAACCACTAAAGAAACTGTGTTATCAAAGGGATCAAATAAAGGAACTTTAAAATTATTTCAGTGCGTTTCCTTTTGTTTTTCTTTTTCGGATTTCGTCGTCATTATAGGTTGGAAAATTAGTAAAACCAGTGCCCGTGTCTTGGCACCAGACTAATACCCCATAAGGTTTACGACGGAGCTGCTTTTTAAGGCGCAATAAATGGTTAGGATGCTGGGTAAAGGCTTTGCTAAATCGTTGTGAGGAATGGATATCGGGGTGTTATTGCTGAGAGCCTCCTTTAGAATTTGCTCTACAGATGCTTGATCAATTTCAGTAGGGAGTAGGTTAGATACTTCCGTGATATACAAGTTAGAGAAACTTATCGCTATGTCCCCATTGACATTTCTCCATTTTGTTTTGGAGAAATTTGGGAAAGGGTTTGCCGAGTAGAGTGGGTCGAGAGGGTGAACGGAACGTGGTGTGAACGGAACCATGATCATAAGGAAATATAAAGGAGACTGTAGGTGGACCCGCTGAGTGAACATCATCGGACTTGAGGAAGAAGTCGATTGTTGACTTGGCCGAGCAAGTGACACGAATTTGCTGTAATGGGGAGTCAATGTATATATATGGATAAGACGGGATGAGGGCTAGCAACTTATTATCATTGAATCCTGTATGACGAGCATTCCAGTCTCCCCCGATTATAAATGGAGCGGGCACAGACTGTTGGATTATCTGAGAAATGTTAGCATCTGGGAAATTTGGTTGTCGTGAAGGGTGAATATAAATTGATGCTAAGACGAGCACTTTATTGTTCTCACAAAAAAATGTAACTGCCGTGTATTCAATGCTGAATATATCGGTGAATCTAATTTCACAGAATTGAAATTTTATGTGTACTAAGTTGCCGGTACCTCCGTGAGATCCATTAGTTCTGGGGTTAGAAACAAAAGTATCATTGGGAATCGAAAATCGGGAATTTGGTTTGAGCCAGGTCTCTGAAAGGAAGAGGATATCTGGGAAAATTTTTTCAACAAACACCGGGAGTTGTTGCTTACGTATATTAGAGTAAATGGATTCTGTGTTGAGGGAGATAATGGTTAGTTTAGACAGTGCTGGAAAGAATATGGGAAGTTATTAGTGAAAGAATCTGATCTTTTTTTCCAGTTTCTGACATATGCCTCAACGAAGGAAGCATGGACTGTAGGCTTTGGATGTAACCCGTGATGTCCATCTCCATATGTTAGTTGACATCATGTCAACTGTATTAGAGGGAGTGGTGGTGTTGAGGTTTCCTTTTGCTGCATCCGCGTAAGATATTCCGGGTCGGGTTAACTTTGCTTTCTGCAATACTGTTGGTTTCGTTGTTGTTGGTTTAACTGTTGACATTGATAATTTCCGTCTGTGCAGAAGTGTTAGCTTCTGAGGACATTGAGAGTAGTTTGCTGGATAAGGGCCTCCACAGTTACAACATTTTACTGTAGTCTTCTTTGTGGTAATGGATCCATCGGCGTTGGTGGTTTGGACTGTCTCTGTTTCCAGGCTTTGTGGACTTACTTTGCATTCATGATCTCGTGTTCCTCTGCACATCTGCCACAACGTCTTTGCTGGTGGGATGAGGCCGCCAAATGTCCTGAGTCTTGGCATCCCTTGCAATGTAGAATTTCTTGTTTGTCTGGCTCCTCGATTGTGATTTTTTGGGTAAATAAATATTTAATTTATTTAAGTTGCTTGATATCTTGATTTGGTGAGATTTGTATGATCCGGAGGTTTTTATGTTGTTTGTTCTAATGTATGGTGTTTGGAAGTAGTCCAGCTTATTAATCTTTATTTGTGGACATATCCTAGCGATTTCCAGTCCTAATTCCTCGTTGATCCATTCTGGATTGATGTTTCTTATAATTAGGGTGGATTGCTGTTCGGATGTTGGAAGGTGAAGAACTGATATTGTTCCTCTAACTGTTTTTTAACTGCTCTATCATGATCGAATAATGATCTGACTGTTATGTAAGTCCTAGATCCTTTTGTATTTGTGCTGAAATTCTGGTGACCCAGGACATTTTGCAGGGTTTGAATTATAGCTTCGGTGCTGGTCAGGTTTTTGATGTAGATTGGCGGGGTCTTTCATTTCTCGTGGTTGATTTCGTTGTTGTTTCTACTCTAGCTTGAGCGGCTTCTTGATTTGATGAGGGCTTTAGTTGTTTGGATAGTTTGGTGGCTAGGTTGCCTTGGCTGTGACTTGAATTCCATATGGACCTCATCAGTGTTATTGAGGGAATCTTGTTTATAGATTTATTCCTGGAGTTGTTTCATTTTAACCGTTAATTGGTTTATGGTTTCAAACGCTTCCTCGAACTTTTGTTTATAATTTGCGGGGTTGCTTGTTCTCTCCATGTTTGTGGATCTTTTTACTGGTGCGTTCCGTAAGAGCTTTCCTTTTTCGTTCTGTTATGAACTCCAGTGCATGGCTTGGGTCATCGCCTATCATCGGAGTTGTGAGGTAAGTAACTGCTTTCCACTGTATTCCTGTATTCCTCTGTATTCCTCCCGTATCACCTTCACAAACTCACAAATGCTTTCACAATCACAATTTACACAATTTTATAGTTTCGTTTCTCATTTATTATAGAAACATTCTTTTAATATACACACGCGAAATGTATGAATAACAATAAACACGTGACAACGACTTGAGCGACTACACTAAGTTGTCCTCGTTTATATACCAATTTTGCACCGCAATCTTCTATTATTCCCTTCCATCGCATTAGTTCATTCTTTGGATTATTATTCGAAATGGCGAACGCCAATGATGGATGGTCGGTATAGATAGTCAAATCTGCGACTCTGTAAATACAGTTTCTTAACTCCTGCAAACTCCATACGATTGCTAATAACTCTTCCTCATTTGTGCAATATTTTCCTTCTGTTTTACTTAAAGTTCGAGATAAAAAAATCGGTTTCTTATTTTGACTAAGAGCAGTTCTTAGTGCTACGTTAGATGCGTCTGTTATTTGTTCAAATGGTTTATTGTAATCAGGTTGGAATAGTTCCTTGTAGCTTGTTCTCGAAGATGTGCTTTCAAACTTTCTATAGCTTTGATTTCTATAGCTGCTGTTTTTATTTATCTGACCGTTTTCTCTGCGTAAATGTGTTGTTAGAGGTTTGGCTATGCCCGCATAGGAATTTTCTATAGTAGCTCGTCAATCCGAGAAATCCCCTGAGTTCTTTGAGATTTTTTGGAACTGGATATTTATTGTTTCAATTTTTTCCCGATTTGTCGTTATTCTATTTTGTTTAAAAACTGCTTGAAGGAATTATGATTTTTCATTTGAAACCTTTAAAGTTTCTTTATTTAATGCATCAAAGATTATTTTAATAATGTTCCACGTGTTCTTTCTCAGATGAAGAAATAATTAGAACGTCGTCGATATAGACATAGGCGAATTTTCTTATGAATTCGCGAAGTATGTCATCGACATATCTTTGAAATATAGATAGTGCATTTTTAAGTCCGAACGGCATACGCACAAATTCGTACTTGCCTCCATTTACACCAAGGGAAGTCGTTAATAATTTATGACAATTAGACAACAAGTTTGTAAAAAATAACACTAACATCGATGATACACAAAATGTTTTCAATTTAGCCTCGAACAACCAACAGAGGAACGAAGGAAATACAATTAAGATAAAACACTACATTAATACTACCGATAATTTACCCATTAATACAAAGTCCTACAGATATCCTACATACACAAGCAGGAAGTCCAAACGCAAATTAACAGAACGTTAGAGCAAGGCATAATTCGCCATAGTTACTCGCCTTGGAGTTCCCCAGTATGGATAGTACCAAAAAATTGGATGCTAGTGGCCAACAAAAATGGAGATTAGTGATTGATTATAGGAAAATCAATGAAAATACAATCTCTGACCAGCACCCAATTCCAAACATAAACGAGATTTTAGACAAATTGGGTAGGTGTATGTTCTTGACAACGCTCGATTTTGCAAGCGGGTTTCAACAAATAGAAATGAACCCAAAGCATATCCAAAAAACGGGGTTTACGGCCAATGGCGCACATTACGAGTATGTCATAATGCCGTTTGGACTAAAGAAGGACCCATCAACATTTCAGAGAGTGATGGACAACGTTCTAACAGATTTGGGGGGAAAGATTTGCCTTGTATATATCGACGACATCATAATATTTTCCACATCTCTACAAGAGAATCTGGAAAGTATAACACAAGTTTTTGAAACGCTTAGAGAGTCTAATTTCATAATTCAAATGGAGAAATGTGAGTTTTGAAAAAAGGAAATAGCGTTCGTGGGCCACATCATTAACTCCGAAGGAGTAAAGCCTAATCCATTGAAAATCCAGGCGATTGAAGTCCTCCCGATACCCAAAACGTGAACTCAAATCAAAGCATTTCTGGGGCTGATCGGATATTATCACAAATTTATAAAAGACCTGGCCAAACTCACAGAAGCACTCACTCATTTTCTAAAGGAAGGCGAATAAATTAAATCAGACAAAAACTTCACCGAAGCTTTTGAAACATGCAAAAATCGACTCATCATTGAACCAATTCTTCAACACCCTGACTTCAAAAAACCGTTTATTCTCACTACGTATGCAAGCAATTACACATTAGGGGCAGTCCTATCACAAGGAAGGGATTAATAAACCCATCTGTTTTGCAAGTCGCACACTTTCTCAGAGTGAATGTAATTATTCAACAATCGAAAAAGAACTACTTGCCATAGTATGGGCAACCCAATATTTTCCATCTTACCTATTTGGAAGGAAGTTCCTGATGGTTACGGATTACAAAGCCCTTACGTGGGTCATGAGCCTTAAAGAACCTAACTCCCAAATTGTAAGATGAAGGTTGAAACTAGAAGAATTTGACTATGAAATAGGTAGAAATACAAAAAGGGCAAGTCGAACACAAATGCAGATGCGTTGAGCCACATAAAGACTGGAGAACCTCCAGAAACCAAGGAACAAGAATTGTATACAAGTACAGCACATAGCGCTGATGAAAATCTGGATGATGGCATCCACATATCTGAAAAACACCTAACTGAATTTTATGTTATATATATTTTATTGTTATTGTTGATTAAGGTATGCACAAAAGGGGTACTCATAGTTGTCCTTATCATAGTCGACCTGGTATTCCTGGTTGTGGTGGTGGTGGTGCAAATGTGGAGTCGTCCTTGTCATGGTCTTCATGTAGCAATCCATAAACGATGTCAATTTCTGCCTCTTCAAAGTGATCTCCTGGTGGTAGTTGGGCCAGTAGCGCCCGCTCTTCTCGTACAAAATCTCGATCAATACGTCTGCATCCCTGATGTGCTCGACCTTCTGGTATGAAACTAGTATAAAATGTTCGACTGCTTCAAGTGCATTTTGCCCTCCAAATTGAACGGTACAATTTCAATTGCTGGATAATATAACAATTCCACGTCAGTTGAGTGTACTTGAGTTTAGAAATCGAATTCGTACACGCGGCAGTTGCCTGATGCGTTGAGCCCTGGTTCTATCTTTTAGTGTTTCTAACCGTGACAGCGTCGGTTGGAATCACACGCTTTTCACTATCGTCGTAGACGCTATAGATCTACGGATTATCATTTTAATTGTGTTATCTTCTCTCGAACATAAAAAAACTCTGGTCACGTATTCCACACAAAACCGGCTAATCACAATAACGAACTCTATCTCAAATCAAACCTAAAACCGTAATTAGGTTAACAGACGGCCACTGCAATTTTTTGTCAAGCACGAAATTCAAATTCGTTCTGCTCTCCACTAACTGGCTAAAACGATACTCGAGACGAAGGTCAAAATCTCTCTCATTCGCAGTTCCCCACGCTATTTCCATTCATCAACGCCGTTGTCTCAGCAAAGAAACTTGGCTACGGTCAATTTCGAAACTGATCGAAGATGTCATCGCCGAATAGAGCTGGGCTTATGCACCAGCTATTTTTGTTTTTTATATATTGTATACCAAATGTAATATGTATTTTATGTGTGTTTCAAGTGTGAAATGTACATTATTTAAGTGAATATGTTTATTGTATGCTGTAAATGAATGAGATGTAATTTATGTTTGATTTATTATAAGGCTGAAAATGTGGTAATTGCCTGTAATGTAGGTATTTATTATATAAGGGATTTTAATGTTTCATATGTTTTATATTGTAGCGAGCTTAGGGTTCGCTGGATTAATTATTTTAAAATAAATCATCATCATCATCATCGGCACTACAACCGGGAACGGGTCTTGGCCTTATTTAGCTAGTCCTGAGGCTTGTTAAATTTTCCATAATGATTTATTTTTTCTGGGCAAGGTCATTAGTCTTGTGCCAGAGGCTCCCCGACGGTGAATCGAACCCCGGCCTCCCGAATGACAGGCGGGTATACTAACCACTAGACTATCGAGGATTTTAAAATAAATGAGAGCCATTAAATCGATTTTGCATTAATACAACACTTTATTAGTCCGTAATACAACCGTTACTTTTAACCGTACACATAACGATTTCTTTGTAAACACTTTCTACTTCTTACTCATTACTTATTACTTCCGCACTTATCGTCACGCTTCACTGTCTTACTTATAACTCAACTCCCGATCTGCGTGCGACGTATTTATACTGTTTTTCCTCATTCTGATTTGGTGTATCATTTCCGTCCGTTCCATAGTCTTGAATGTTCTATTCCAGTTTTCCAGTACGTCCTAAAATAATCTAGTACCTTGTTTCAGACTTACTCGAAGATTCCAGTACTGATTGTCATATGCGTCACAATATGTTTATTTATGTGTAATGTTTTCTTGCTGAGACAAAGGCGGTGGGGGAGTTACTACGTAATATGTGTAGGGTAAAATAACTTTACCAACATGCTGCAAATGCGGCAAGAAAGGACTTTCAGACAAACGTTGGTAAACAGGCAACACAAAACTTCATCCAAAACAGATTTATATTCGCTGATATGGTTAAAGAAATCCAAACAAAGAATATGAAAACTCTCCCACCGCCTTTTCTACAAAAACATATTCAATACCCTAAACGATCCGCTGTACAGGTCAACAGTATGCGTGAAATTCAAGGGGTGTTACATAAACTTCCACAGGGGCAATCCTCAATGTTTGAGAAACTACTTAGTCTCTCCCGCTTAATTGAGGATATTCGACCCCAATATGAAAAACTGACAATCGAGTCTGAGAGGGTTGCACTTCTTTTCACGGCATATGTAAGATATACGCTTCAAAATGGATCCCAAAATTAAAGTTATTCTTATAAATGTCAACTCCCCTGTTTCCTTTCAAAGCCCATGATAGTCTCTGACTTCATAGAGGATAACCGGCTGGACGTGGTTCTTGTAGCCGAAACTAGGTTGCATCCATGTCCCATATTCCCAAACTTTTCCACGATTCGAAAAGATCGAGCCCTCTGTGGCAGCGCCACCATCAACGGAGGCGGCACATGTATACCAGTTAATAGCGGACTTCGCTATAAAGCTATTAACCTTTCACATTTTCAGTCCATACAGGTCTCCGGGGTTGAACTGCATCTGACTAATAATAGCAGAGTGAATATATACTCCGTATCATCATCATCATCGGCACTACAACCGGGAACAGGTCTTGGCCTTATTTAGCAAGTCCTGAGAGGTTTGCTAAATTTTCCATGATAATTTGTTTTTGCGGGCAAGGTCATTAGTCTTGCGCCAGAGGCTCCCCGACGGGGACTCCGTATACCACTAGCATAAAACCAATAAGGGCCCCATTAATCCCGAAGATATCGGAAAATAAAAACGTCTTCGAGGCATACACCTTTTATCATAGACGGCGATATTAAATCCAGGCATCGCCACTGGAATAACTCCGTCTCTTGCCAAATAATTGTACCAATGGTACACCGAACATTTTCATGCCGTCAATTTCGAAATAGTCGGACCTATGGTTGGTACGCGAGGTAACTCAATTCTGGACATCTTTTTTATGTCCAAATACTTACTTCCCCAAATCACTTCAACCCAAGTATCGACGGGTGTATCTGACCACAACGCTGTGACCTCGTTCATTCACAGCTATCGAGCAACGTGGGCTCATATCAGATACATACCCGATTATGGGCGCACAAATTAGGACAACTTCCATGTTACATTGAACGAAAAACTCCACCAACTCTCGCTTCCCATTGACAGGAACCTAACCACGGTTGAGATAAATAATGCTGCATTCTAGTTGAAACTTCGGAGACTCATGTCCCGAAGTACAAACTTGAAAAGACTTATCAGATTCCCCTTGACGACTTCACACTTCGTCTCATCCAAAAAGTCCTACAGAATGAGATATCCCCACCGATGTACGCAAAGCGAGCTATTATTGCGATCCATCATTCACAATATTGGTACAGTAATTCAACAGAGAATCTAAAACAGTGGTACCCAACAATTGGAAAACAAACTGAAGGGTATTCAGATGGACCAGAACGTTTATAAAAATGTTAAAACGATATGTGGCACTACTCGTATCACTGGGCCGATCATATACAACGGTGTTGTTATCAATAATGACATGAATAAAGCAAATATCATCGGAGAGATCTTTGAAAATAATCATAGCCTTACTCTCGAGAATGGCGAACCGAATAGTAATGCAATCATTAGTTCAGAGGTCCACAATAAATTAGACAACTTTAACGAGCCAATTGTCGTCCTTAGCCCAACTAACAGTGCATACTTCGATGACACACGTAACAATGGTCACGGTTTCGTCACCCCAAATACCCTACAGAACCTAGTTAAGTCTCGAAACCCTAAGAAGTCAACCGGTGTCGACATGGCGTACCACACGTTGCGAAGGCTCTCTGTATTATTTGTTTATAAAGGTCTCCACTCTGATCAATCATGCCTACAACATTGTATACTTGCCCCAAGCTTGGAAGGATGTTAGTTTGTCCAATAGCTAAAGTTGGGAAATCAACGTATCACCCGTCAAGCTGTCGCCCTAACTTGCTCTTCACATGCACACTTGCATCAGCAAAATATATGAAAAATTCATATAAGAGAAGCTAAATAACTTTTTCAGTGCCAGGCACCTAATACCTGATTTCCAATTTGGATTTAGAAGAGCGCACAGCACCACTATGGTTCTCAACATATTTCAAAACCACATATGGGTGCGCCTATTTAATAAGGAGCCCAACATTGCGACGAGTCTGGACAATGAAAAGGCCATTGACACGAAGTGGGTCGAAGGTATTGTCTTTAAATTATTGAACACTGGTCTCAGTAAAACGCTGTGTGGTATCATCTACCAATTCGTTCGAAATAGAGCTTTTCAAGTTGGGGAGCATGGAAAGTTATCGCGAACTTTCAACGGCCTGTAGTGCCCCAACGCCCTACCATTTCCCCCAACGTACATATTACTCATAATTCATATACAAACCATATCATGTCGAACAAAACACCCATATTCCCAAATCAACGTTGAATTTAATGTCAAACAAATTGAACCAAACGTTTAATTGTCGAGCATTGATTTCAATTCCCAAAATCCAAACATTACAATGCATATCTTCACATGCATCGTATGTGCAAACAAACACGTGTTCAACGGACCAAATGTTCATTTGGTTTGCATACACACAAATCCGGCAATCTAAACATCACAATGCATATCTCAATATGCATTGTAACCAGATGTTTTGTGGTTACCAAATAAACCCAAAGTCCCATCCAGATTCCCATCTAATTCTCATCCAATTCCCATGGACTTTGTCCCCATTTGAAGTGCATGTAAACTCTTGTTTGCATTAGCCAGATGGATAACACAAAGAAACCCCAGAAAGAGATCGGTAGTAAGGGACGATGCGTCCGGGCTTTGATAGGGGATAGGAAGAAGTATAGATTGACAGTCAGTTGGTAGCGCTAAGGAAGCAAGGATCGAACAATAAAGAGTATACTAATATAATTAATTTGTTTTTTTGACAGTTTAGTGTTATTTGGTCGCTCCCTACAACTCGCCATTTTGATGAGTGCCATCGACAATTTTCTATAAATTATTTTCGAGTGTGTGCATCATCATCATCGGCACTACAACCGGGATCCTGTCTTGGCCTTATTTAGCAAGTTATTAGTCTTGCGCCAACCTTTCTCAGGATGTATTGACATATATGTTATATATATGTTTATACAACACTTACCTACTACTATGGCTTCTGGCTTGGTTAAGGCCGTGAGTAGGTGGGTTCCGACTCGGAGAGTCCGTAAGGTGGTTTCCTGTTGTAGCCCCTGCTCGGCCGAAGATTGCAGGTGCGAGTCCTATTGTGGCTTCGGGCTTGGTTAAGCCCGTGTGTACGCCAACCGGTTGGTTTTGATTTTCTGCTAATTTGGTTGCCGAGTGAAACACTGGTTTTAATTTTTGAATCGCGGTGCGACCATTTATTTATTTCTTTCTATTTAAAGTCCAAATTAAATTTCAGCAGACTACCGTAGTTGTGCTGGTGGATTTTAATTCTAATTCTAACTTTGCCTCCAACGGAACTCCCTATTTATACCCAGAATCGTAATGAAAATGTTCATACCCTCCCAGGGTTCATTGCTTACTTTCAGACAGCCACCCGGGGACGCAATTTTGCCGCCAGTCATCCTAAAGCGACAACCTTTCGCCTACTCTGGTTGTAGTTCCACCCTAAGTTCATGGGAAAATCTCGATTCACGGTGAAGCGAATCTGATTTGCCCATAGCAAATAGCATGCATGTGCCTGGGTGGAATTACTTTGAAGCTGATGGGGCGTTAGTTGATCATCAAGGTTATTAGAGTTTTAGGAGTTGCGTACCTGCAATTTGCATGTTAGAACATGGGTATGGGCATGGCTGGGACGTGGGAATTGCAGAATTGCAATTTTAGGTATGAGAATGGGAGATGCATGCATCTCAAGGTGAAGCTAATTTGATTTGCCTATGGCAAATAGCGTGCAACATTAGATGCGTTGAAACAATATTACAGATGTGTTTCAAGTTGTATTATGAGAATTTTGCTTACAGCAAATTGCATGTAAGGCTATATGTTTGGACATATGCGTATATGTATGTAGATTGTCGCATCTCGCTTCACAAATTAGCGTAGCCAACAGTGACTGCCAACAAAATTGGAAAGACAATACCGTCAAAATTGTATTGACCTTAACTGTCAAAAGTACGTCACATCATTCGTCCAGTTTCGTTCAGTTATCGTTCTGCAAGGCATAGCCCCGCCTACTTCCGTTCATCAAAGGCGGCCATTTAGGATTTCAATGGTGAAGATCCTTTCACAACTCGTTTACTTTTTTCGTCGTACCAAAGCGTAGCAGTCGCTTCTTTCGTAGCTTCTATTCGAATTAATTTTGCAGCCATATTGTGTTTTTGTTTCTTGCAATTTGCGCAATTTAATTTCGTGTCGTTTGGCTAATAATATTAATTGATCAATTCGTGTCGTATGTACAATTTATATGTACTAAAGTGAATCTGTTAGCTACAAATGATCTAATAAAGTGAAGAAATTAACAAATATTTTATGCATCGTTTTTATTTGAATCGGCTTTCGTTTTTCGGTTTTTACAAATTTATAAATTACACGGTAAACGCACCATGCCAAAAAACATTGGTCCTTCGAGCCGTATCGGTTTTAAATGAAAGAATCAGTGCATTTTATGTTAAAGCGGTCTTGTGAAACAATTTAAATCAGTTGAACTCGTGAAATTCAGTGTATTAAAGGTTCGAAGTCAGTTTGTGTGGCGACCAATTTACTTTTAGTAGAGCAACATACTTTATTCAATTTCGAAGAAAGAGGAACTTATTGAATCACGTGCGTGAATAATTGTGTTCGGTGAAAAGTTTGAAAGCTCCTCGATAGTATAGTGGTTAGTATACCCGCCTGTCACACGGGAGACCGGGGTTCGATTCCCTGTCGGGGAGCCTCTGGCGCAAGACCAATGACCTTGCCCGGAAAAAACAAATCATTATGGAAAATTTAACAAGCCTCAGGATTTGCTAAATAAGGCCAAGACCGGTTCCCGGTTGTAGTGCCGATGATGATGTTGATGAAAAGTTTGAAAACCTTTAAATAAGACATAATTCCATTCGAGAATAAAACATATAATATTTGTATTCGATATATTACGTTTCGTGAATAATTGTATTCGGTAATAAAACACAATTACATTCGGGCATAAAGCAAATAATATTCAATTTCGAAGAATAGTGAATATTCGACACGTGAATCACGTAAAAACACGTACAATTAAATTTCATCGGACGGTCGTTTGGAAAACATTTAAATAGAACATTGGCATTCCCCATGTGATTAAAAAACAACGTTGGAAACAATCCTGACCAGCGACACCAAGCCCAGTAGCGTCGAGATCCAGGAGAAGACAACCAACGTGGGACAACCAACGTGGAAACACCAACGTGGGAAGAATTGCGACACCAGAGCGTTTGGCCAGAACCAAGAACGCCAATAACTTCAGGTGAGTCACATAGTGCTAAGGTTTTAAAGAGTTACCTACAAATAGTCATAAAAATAAAGAATTTTAATTGTTGTTTCTGTACCTCTTGGCCCTTTCCGTATTGTTCCTTTATTTTTACATAACTTGCGTCCACCAATTAGTGTCATTGTGTTATTTCCCCTCCTTGTGCCTTTCTCTTCTTTAACTTTCAAAAAAAATCCTTCTACTTGTGTATAACTTGTGCTTACATCATCGTGTCGCGTTATCAATTTCATAAAATGGCCGAAGCTCAAATTAAGGCATTAATCAGCAAACGGGTTGGTGCCAAACGATCCTTGACCAACTGAATGAACTTCTTAGAAAAGTTCAACCCCGAAACTAATTTTCCCGCGCTCGAAAAGCGGTTCTCGGACATGGGAGGGATTCGCGAGAAGTTTTTGTCGTGTCAGGAAGCTCTGGAAAGCTTGCTACAGCCTTCTGACGATCTTTTGGAACATAGCGACGCCTTTGAAAAGTCATATTACAACGCGTATGGTATTGCAACAGCACTTTTAGCCGATCGCGCAAGAAAAACTGTTCCGGAATCAATTGTATTGACTGAGCCAACAGATGCGGCCGAGGTTGATAACAAGGATATCACCCACGACCGCAACACTCTCGGCCCTCCACCGGGTCCATCAAATTCCTCATTTTCATCCAGTTCCAGTGCCCCTGGCTTACCAGAAAGCCCAAAATCAACGGTGGATAAGGCACAAGACATGGAAAGCCTAAGTCAGCAATTAATTTCGAAATTGTCCCACAACCTATCGAAAACTTTCTATCCTCCCAGTTGCCAACCATATCGTTGCCGTCGTTTGAAGGTTCGTATGACTCCTGACAAGGATTCTATGATCTGTTCAATACGCTGGTCCACCAGGACATCAAAATCGCGCCGGTCAAAAAATTATTTTATCTCAAAGGCTGCCTGAAGGGGGAATCGGCTAAGGTTATCGCATCCATCGAGTCCTCCGATTCTGACTATCAGGTCGCTTGGGAGCTTTTGAAAGAGAGATATGATAATCGAAAAAACATTAGCGAATGTCACATTAAGGCTATTATCGATATGCCTTCAATAAATAGGGAGTTTTCTTTCCAATCTTTCGTGGATGATTTACAAAAACACTTGCGCGCATTACAAGCTCTAAATGAACCCGTTGAGTATTGGGACTCCATATTAATCGTACTCCTTCGCGAAAAGCTTAATCCCTCTGCCCGGGAGCGATGGGAAGACTGTAACAGCAGTATAGCTAAACCCACCATAAAAAACTTTATTGATTTCATCAAAAGAAGAGCTCAAGTAGAAGGCTCTCGAGCAAAACCCAATTCTAGCTTACCATCGGAAAGATCCTGTACTCGTCACAACCAGAGATCGCAACAGACATTCGTGGCTACGACTCGGGGTTGTGTTCTCTGCAATGACACAAGTCATCAAATCTACGCTTGTGACAAGTTTAAGTCGCTAACTCCGCAAGCGCGTTTCGAAGCCGCCAAGACCGGCCAGTGGTGCATACAATGTCTAAGGAAAGGACATCGAGTGTCGGGCTGTAAGGCGCAGCCATGCAACAAGTGCGATCAACGTCACCACGCGTTGTTACATTTTGAAAAGATAAATAGGATAAACACGGTTGCGTCACATTTCGCAGTTGACGACACGAGCAGGCAGGCTCAAAGCTCAACCCATGGAGTGTTAGCCACTGTCCTAGTTGACATTGTTAATAGTCAAGGCAGGGGCCAATTAAGCCGCATATTCCTGGATGCAGGTTCTCAAGTGCATTTTATAACTCAGGAAACAGCGGATCGTCTAAACCTCGTCAAAAGGTCGTCCAACGTTTACGTTTCAGGAATCGACAGCACTTCCACTACGGTTACACATTCAACACGGGCAACATTGAGATCGCGTGCCACTAAATATGAAAAATCAATTGAATTTTTGATCGTAGCGCAGATTGGGCATCCAATGCCTTCAACTCCTATAGATCCACATGTTCTTGATCTGCCAAGAAACATTCCTTTGGCTGACCCAGTTTTTTTCAAATCGTCGAAAGTCGATGCCTTAATAGGCGTCAAATTATTCTACAAGTTGCTTTGCATTGGCCAAATATCGTTGAGAAAGCAGCCAAATGTATTATTGCAAAAAACGCAATTAGGATGGATTGTTGTTGGCGATCTCGATCCAAATTATCAGGCAGCTAACGTGTCCTGCCATCTGTCGATACAATCCAATCCCACAGATGTGAATCTAACTCGGTTCTGGGAATCTGAGGAGATCTCAATCGAGAAAATTCGTTCGCCTCAAGAAATAGCTTGCGAGGATCATTATGCTCCCCACACCATTAGACTTCCTGGCGGGAGATATCAAGAAAAGGACCGCACTAGGCGAGTCGTATACTATGGCATTGAGACGATTTTATGCTTTGGAACGCAAACTCCAAGCCAAATCCGAGGTGCTTTCTGGATGAGTACCTGTCATTGGGACACATGTCACTTGCAGTGAATCAAGAGCCCAAAGGTTTTTTCCTTCCTCATCATGCGGTGGTGAAGGAGAGCAGCCTAACCACCAAGATTCGGGTTGTTTTCGATGGTTCCGCAAAAAACGACAACGGGTGTTTCATTAAACGACCCTCATGGTATGTCCCAAACTACAGGATGACTTATTTGAATTGTTCTCACGATTCCGTTTTCATATTTTCGTCCTCACGGCTGATATCGAAAAAATGTATCGACAAGTTCAGGTAAATTCAGGCGATGCAGAGTATCAAAAAATTCTTTATCGACGCACTATGCACGACCCGATACAGGTTTTCAAACTCAACACCGCAATTTATGGAACAGCTTGTGCATCATATTTGGCTATAAAGACGCTGTTCATACTAGCTGCTCAAATATTGCGCAAGGATTTTTATGTAGACGCTCTACTCACAGGAGCGGATACTCTAACCGAGGCCATCCTGATCCGTGATGAACTCCTCGCACTACTCAAGAAAGGAGGATTCTGCTTGAGAAAATGGGCTTCGAGCCACCCAGCGCTACTTATCAAGGAGCAAGAACATCTTGACCATTCGCATATGTCTCTAGACCCCGATTCGGACATAAAGATTTTGGGCATACGCTGGAACTCCAGCAAGGATTATTTCTTTTATGTTGTCAACATTGATAAACTAAACAGCAGCACTAAAAGAGACATATTGTCTCAAATTTCAAAATTATTTGATCCGTTGGGACTCTTAGGCCCCATCGTGGTATATGCCAAGGTACTGATTCAGCTACTATGGAAGGCAGGGGTTGCGTGGGGCGAATCTGTCCCTATGGAAATCCATTCGGCAAGGTCTGCGTACCAAGACCAGCTACACCTAATCGAAAATCTCAAATTTCCTCGCGGAGTAACCATACCCAATGCAGTTAATGTACAATTGCATGGATTTTGCGATGCCAGTGAAAAGGCCTATGGAGCTTGTTTTTATTTAAAATCCGTCGATCCTAAAGGCCAAGTGCATATACGTTTGATTGCATCCAAATCGCGAGTCGCTCCTCTCAAACCCTTAACAATACCCAGATTGGAACTCAGCGCAGCCGTGTTACTGACTCGTCTGCACAACAGCATACGAAAGAGCATCTCAAAGGAAATAGATGAGGTCTATTTCTGGTCTGATTCCGCCACCGTACTGCACTGGATAAGCACTCCCGCGCACAAGCTAAAAACTTTCGTATCAAATCGTGTGTGCGAGATGCAAGCTAATGTATCCAGATGTTATTGGAATCACATCTCCTCCAAAGACAATCCTGCAGATCTCATTTCTCGTGGGCAGCTTCCCTCTGAGTTCGTGGAAAGTAGCCTTTGGTTTAATGGTCCATCATGGTTAAAGGGTCAAGATTCGTCGTAAATAGAAATTCCTGAGTTGAAACCCGTGATACACACGGTCGCTTACATGTCGCTCGAAATTCGAAAACAGGATATACTTGAGCGATACAGTTCGTTCAGCAAGTTACAACGAATCATTGGATATGTACTCAGATTCGTTCACAATGCCAAAGGCAGTTCTCAACGCAGTATTGGCCCGTTGGGAGTTGACGAGCTATCGCGCTCGCACAACGTCATCATCAGACTCGTTCAATTGCAATCGTACAGGCGCGAGATTGAAACATTGTCGGCCGGACAGCCGCTCCCAGCATCAAACAAATTAATACCGCTGAATCCAATTTTAGACTCGGCCGGCATAGTACGTGTCGGAGGCAGGCTTGCGCGTTCGTCCTTATCCGACGATCAACGTCACCCTATACTGTTGCCGTCGCAGCATCATATCACGAAATTGATCATACAGGCAGAGCATATTAGGCTCAAGCACGCTGGCGTCCAAACTACTTTATATTCGGTGCGACAGAACTATTGGCCGATTAACGGCCGCAGCACAACTCGTCGCATCCTTCATAAGTGCATGCCCTGTTTTAAGGCCAAACCTATTCTCGCTGACTACCCTATGGGTACTCTACCCAAACATCGAATTACATCTGCTCGCCCTTTTCTACGTGTCAGAGTAGATTATTGCGGACCTTTCTATTTAAAAGAAAAGCGTCATCGTAACAAAAATCGGTTAAAAGTCTACGTAGTCTGTGCACAAAGGCAGTGCATCTTAAGTTAGTTGGTGGATTATCCGCCTGAACCGCTTCTTTTCGAGACGGGGAAAATCGGTCGAAATCCATTCGGATAATGGAATTAACTTTGTCGGGGCAAAAAACGAGCTCCAACGGCTCTACAAACTTTTTAATTCAAAGGAGCATCAAAATGATGTATCTAAATTTTGTGCTGGTAAAGGGATCGATTGGCACTTCATACCGCCAAGAACTCCTCATTTTGGAGGAATCTGGGAAGCTGCCGTTAAATCATTCAAACATCATTTGAATCGAACTGTAGGCAATGTATTACTTACATATGAACAATTGGAAACATATGTGATAGAAGTAGAAGCAATTTTAAATTCCCGTCCTATATCTCCTATGTCCTCGGATCCAAATGACCTCGAACCATTAACTCCTGCTCATTTTATAATAGGTAGCCCTTTAACTTCCTTTCCACAAGTTGATTTCACAGATACAACCGCAAATCGCCTAACCGCCTGGCATCACGCTCAGCAAATGAAGCAGCATTTTTGGAAGCGCTGGCATAAAGAATATTTGCACCAGCCCATACAATTCAGCCGCTCACGCCGTCCCGAGGTCCAGCTAAAGGAAGGAGTATTAGTGCTCATCGCAGATGAAAACCTACCACCACTAAGATGGGCACTTGGTCGAATTATAGTTACACACCCCGGCCAGGATGAAATTGTACGTATAGTCCCTCTCCGTACAAAAGGCGGCATATATGATCGTTGCGTCAAGAGACTATGCCCTCTCCCCATCGACGAAACTACAGGAGCCGGAAACACCACACCAGTTTTGAACCAGACGCTTCAAGGCGGGTGGCATGTCGCATCTCGCTTCACAAATTAGCGTAGCCAACAGTGACTGCCAACAAAATTGGAAAGACAATACCGTCAAAATTGTATTGACCTTAACTGTCAAAAGTACGTCACATCATTCGTCCAGTTTCGTTCAGTTATCGTTCTGCAAGGCATAGCCCCGCCTACTTCCGTTCATCAAAGGCGGCGATTTAGAATTTCAATGGTGAAGATCCTTTCACAACTCGTTTACTTTTTTCATCGTACCAAAGCGTAGCAGTCGCTCCTTTCGTAGCTTCTATTCGAATTAACTTTACAGCCATATTGTGTTTTTGTTTCTTGCAATTTGCGCAATTTAATTTCGTGTCGTTTGGCTAATAATATTAATTGATCAATTCGTGTCGTATGTACAATTTATATGTACTAAAGTGAATCTGTTAGTTACAAATAATGTAATAAAGTGATGAAATTAACAAATAATTTATGCGTCGTTTTCATTTGAATCGGCTTTCGTTTTTCGTTTTTTACAAATTTATAAATTACACGGTAAACGCACCGTGCTAAAACATAGATATTAGGCGTATACATGTCATGTGTAAACGAATTTTAGATTCTGCGAGTTTTTGAATATTAGTGTATGGGTGTAAATATCAGGGTAATGAAATTCTGCGTGTAACAAATACCGTCATGTGATTGACCCGTTCACGGACTGTGCATCCTTTGTATTATCCGGAAGGATTAAAGATATACATCCACGTATTCTTCAAGAACTATACGGGCGCCTATTCTTCTTCGAGGCCCCTTAAACATGGTGGTGCACCAGGAATACATTACACCACCTTCCTATTTAATATCTACACCTCAGACGGGAGAGTAAAATCGATATGCTATGTGGATGACGTCCTAGTGTACACGTCATCCAAGAGCCCTATACTTGCATCAAATCGACTCAACCGTAACCTGAACGAACTGTATCGGTATTGCAGCCGATGGAAAATTCGACTTAATCCTTCCAAAACAGTAGGCATAACTCTGAGTAGTAAATACTCCCAACCTACTTCTCGATATTCACCGAATATTCGAATACAAATAGGAGGTACTACGATTAGACCACCGGACAGGTTAACTATCTTGGGCTCGTTTATATCCCAAAAATAAATTTCATCAAACATGTGACACTCATTCTTCAAAGGGGCCTCGGTCGATCCAAGCAACTGCACAATACCTTAAAGTCCAAATTCTCTGCTATAAGCAGCTAATCCGATCTGGAATATCGTACGGCTTTCCCGTATGCTCTTGTATATCTTCGGTCCAAATTGAAAGGCTTCGAGTTTTCGATAGGAAGCTGTGATGTATCTGAATGACGCAATGGCGTCCGAACCAACGTTGCCTGAAACCAAATGGGTTTATAAATTGAGAGGAACAGTGATACCTGCTTGGCCAATCTTCCGGCTTAAAGTTCCAAGAAAAAATAGCGCTGATTCCGTACGATTCGTGATCGATTGAGAAACGATTGACGAATATGTATTGACAGTTGCAGATAGTTGATTATTGATTGACAGTTGTTTGTCCACTGTGAATATGTTTGTCGGGGAGAGTACTAGATTCTCCCCGAACATATAATTGTGAATCCGCAACAGAAGCTCCTTAGAAGATGCGGCAACCACTCTAGGAAGCCTGGCGGTCATCATTACCCCAATTCTCTCCTATATGAAGGTGCCTCCGTTACCCCTATCGACGAGTATTTGCTGCAATTAGCATACAAGTATCACAAAACCATACAGGACAGGGAGAATCTACTTGTACGAGTCTTGGGTTTTTGACCCTTCTCTCGTTCGATCTCTTCGAATCCGACCACCACAATTACTTCTTCAGTAATAAAATTTAAGAAAGCACCCTTACTCACCCTACCAATCTTGTATGATTTCCTTCCCACCATCTCCCCATCCAAGTAGTTACAGACCATTTCAGCTAACTCTGCACACGCGGTCCTTAGATATCTCCCCCTTTCCTTTTCAATATTTCGAGACCGAGCCCAACATCCTCAAGTACGTGGGAGATTCCGGTTGTCGCAAGATGACCAGAATCCAGAGACACGATGAAGATCACATTTGTTCTTGTCTCGTTTAAATCGGCCACTCGCCACTCTTTTTTCGCGGATCAATAAAGTCACGAAGGCCGAACGTACGGTCAGTGAGGGAACCGTAGATTTAACCGCATCAAAGAAGTAATACTTGAATAATTATTAAATTATAATCAAAAGGAAGACTAATAAAACAATATGTAAAATTAACTTTGTTGATAAACTGTTCGCGAGACGAGTTCAAAAGTGTAGTTGTTGCATCCACATTTGTACAACGGTGTTTTCCAAGTAATGAGCAGCCGAGATAAATAAAGAGATACAATGAGGATCCTCTGGTATGTCTTCTTGGACGTTGCGCATTCTTCCCCTTGATTTAATATAAGTAAATAATCGCCCTTCCAATAAGGTGACGGATCAATTATTAATGAAAAACAAGGAACTCAACAGGATAATCGTCTAATACACCAACTTTGCATCTGACTAAAGTACAAAAGTATTATATTTATTTGTTTAATGATATATTTACACAGATAGGTACTTATTTGTTTATATAATTATTTATTTGTTCCTCGTTTTTTTCCAGTAAATTGAAGGTTTTTTTCGTAATTTCCTTCAAATGATTGTTTGGTTCTTCGATATAAATATATTTAATCCCAACACTATTATCCAGCAGAAAGTTATAAAATAAATATCAAATGGCTGTTTGTAAATTGTGCGGCAAGCATATTGTATATTTTAATAAGGAATACACAATTATCTATCTATCTCTCCACAATAAAACAATTTTCTATTCGCTCTGACGGAGAACTAAAACGAAAGCTGATCAATATAAAATAATTTTTGAAACTGTATTTAAATTGTGTGGCAAGCATATTATATATATTAATACGAAATATACAATTATCTATCTCTCCACAATAAAAAAAAAAAAGCTATTCACTGACGGAGAACTAAAACGAAACCGTCAATTTTCCATTCATATCGCTTACCAGGCTGCCGATGGGTCTCTTGGATGTACAGGCATTGAATGTCCGTCTCTTCAATGAGTTCCACCCCATGTTTATCCTTGTTTCCTTTGAATAAACGCAGTCCTCTACCTGATCGATTTCCTTTTCCAGTCGTTTCTTCTGTTCGTACTCCGATGACTTATCCAATTCATTTCCAGTGAGGTGCTGCGCTACGTGTTATTGAAAATGCACCTTTTTAGTGAAATGAAGCATTTTTTGCAACTGAATTTATTTTCGCCATTATGGATTCGACGATGCTTGCTCAGGCCTTGAGAAAACCTCTTGTCCCATGTCGGGCATTTGGATAGTTTTTCACCCGTGTGCTTGCTCTCGTGGTTCAGTGTGACATCGCTGGGTGAAAACCGAAGATCACAGTAATGACACTTGTATGGCTTTTCACAATGACCGCAACTGAAAGCTCGCACATTGTTTTAGCGTCTCATATGTTCAAGTGGACTTTGTTTCCTAAAATCGTGATTACATTTCTCACAAATCTTTAATGATACTGTGGCGGTTCTACGAACCACACAAATCACTATAGGTCGAGATGTCGTCCTTCCACCAAGGAACATACTCACCTATATCCAAATTACACGTGTCCTCAGGAGTCCTTCTTCCCACTTGAAATAAAAGGTAACATGCGTCTTGGAGCCAACAATCCCAGGTAACCACAGGTCACAAGTCCGACCAATTTTCCTACGCCTTGCACGGCGATCGAAGGACATGACTCACCAACAGAATTGTGTACCAATGCATCAACTGGATATACACAAACGGTTGACACAGCTGCGCCAGATGTCGACAGACATCACATCTCCGGCGATAAGCGATTTGTCGGAGACAATCCGTCGACAAAACCTTTGTCTCTGTCGCAATTGTACTTCGTCTAAACAAAGGCAATTGCCATGCAACAGCAATGAACGAAAATGCTGTTCACATAGGGCAAAGTAAACATTATCCCACGATCGTCTAACGTAAATCACACATCAGAGGTGTGAAATTCTGATCACAGAATGATCCACAGCAACCAGACAATAACCTCCGCATCTGTGTGTGTGAGCACGATCTGCACAGGATTCTCGATTAAGATAAACTCACAACACAGGAAAAGCGAAAGGGAAAAAGAAAACTATGGCGTGAATGGAATCATCCCCAGACAAGTTACCTCAGTCTACTCCGAGCGACAGTCGAAATCGAGAAGCAGACGAAGAAGATTAATTGCGCGTACGGTGGTGTCAAGACCGAGTCCCGAAAAGTATCGATATAGTCGTCGGATTTTTATTTTGATGTCGTTTCTAAGAGTAACGTCGAGTGTCGAACAACTTGTCGGTCGAAGGGATCTAAAAGAGTTTAATTGTGTTTCCATTTGTTTTCACAAGTAATTGACATAGAAAAGCTTTGTAGACTAACGACGGGTGTTCAAGGGTACACAATCCACAGTTTTGTAACGACCAAAAAAAAAAGGAAACTAGGAAGAGGAAATACAAAAAATAAATTTAAATAAAACAGATTATTAAAACAAAACATTTCGCAGCGTTTTATTTTGTGGCAGTGTCTCCGTGTTCCAGGTTGTTTCTCTCCTTGATGAACAGTGTTCGGCGGAACACTTCAGTGACATTCGACGAAAAGACTAAAACCCGCCAAAATGCTCCCGTCGATAGCTTCGACATTTCGCCATTTGTGGCTCCAGAAACGGGACCATTTTCATCGTCAATACAGGATGTGCTACCAATATCGAAATTATCGCCGATTAAATTATCCTCTACAATTTCATGTTTGATGTTAATTTCGTTTGAGTTCGTATTTTCCTGTATTTGGAAGATTTCCTTATCCGGCGATTTCGTTTGCGTGCGTTCCGATGAATTATTCACTTCAACTGGATCTAGATGACGTTTTGCGTGTTTTTGAAAAACCTTCTCTCTCTTGAATTCTTCGCAAGCGGATTTATTATGGATTCGAAGATGCTTGCTCAGGCCTTCAGAATATCCAAAGCTCTTGTCACAAGTCAGGCATTTGAAGGGTTTTACACCCGTGTGCTTGGTCTCGTGCTTCCGTCTGTGGTCGGTCCGAGAGAACCAATGGTCACAGTACTGACATTTGTAAGGCTTTTCTCCCGTATGCACTCTCGCATGGCGCCTTAATTCCCAACTAGTCACATAGGTTTTATCACAATGATCGCAACTGAAAGGTTGCACATTGTTGTGGCATCTCATATGTTCATCAAGTGCACTTTGAGTCGTCAAATCGCGATTACATATCTCACAAATCTTTAATGATATTTCCGTTGATTGCTTCGGGATTTCGCCATTTGTGGCTTCAGAAACGGGACCATTTTCTTCGTCAATACAGGGTGTGCTCCCGAAGATGCAATTATCGCCAATTAAATTATCCTCTATAATTTCATGTTTGATGATAACTTCGTTTGAGTTCGTGTTTTCCTGTATTTGGAAGATTTTTTTTTCTAGTAATTTTTTCTGCGTGCGTTCCGATGAACTATTCACTTCAACTCGATTTAGATGACGTTTTGCGTGTTTTTTAAAAACCTTTCTCCTGAATCCTTCGCAAGCGGATTTATTATGGATTCGAAGATGCTTGCTCAGGCCTTCAGAATATCCAAACCTCTTGTCACAAGTTAGGCATTTGAAGGGTTTTACACCCGTGTGCTTGCTCTCGTGGTTCTTTTTGACCGAGTTTTTATAGAACCGAAGATCACAGTATTGACATTTATAAGGCTTTTCACCAGTATGAACTCTCATATGGCGCCCTAAATCCCAACTAGTCACATAGGTTTTATCACAATGATCGCAACTGAAAGGTCGCACATTGTTGTGGCGTCTTATATGAACATCAAGCGCACTTTGACTCCCAAAAGCGCTATTACATATCTCACAAATCTTTAATGATACTCCCGTGGATTGCTTCGGAATTTCGCCATTTGTGGCCTCAGAAACGGGACCATTTTCTTCGGCAATGCAGGGGGTGCTCCCAATGTCGAAATTATCGCCGATTAAATTATCCTCTACAATTTCATGTTTGATGATAATTTCGTTTGAGTTCGTGTTTTCCTGTATTTGGAAGATTTCTTTATCCAGCGATTTCGTTTGCGTGTGTTCCGACGGGTTATTCACTTCAACTCGATTCAGATGACGGTTTGCGTGTTTTTGAAAAACCTTCTCTCCCCTGAATTCTTCGCAAGCGGATTTATTATGGGTTCGAAGATGCAACTGCAGGCCGTTAGAATATCCAAAGCCCTTGTCACAAATCGGACATTTGAAGGGTTTTTCACCCGTGTGCTTGCGCTCGTGCCTCCGTCTGTGGTCGATCCGAGAGAACCAATGGTCACAGTACTGACATTTGTAAGGCTTTTCTTGTTTGCAAGCGGATGTATTATGGATTCGAAGATGCCTGCTCAGACCATGAGAATATCCAAAGCCCTTGTCACAAGTCGGACATTTGAAGGGCTTTACACCCGTGTGCTTGCTCTCGTGGTTCTTTTTGACGCCGCAGTCAGCGAACCGAAGATCGCAGTACTGACATTTGTAAGGCTTTTCACCAGTATGTACTCTCACATGGACCCGTAATTCCTTACGAGTCACAAACGGTTTGTCACAATAATCACAACTGAAAGGTCGCACATTGTTGTGGCGTCTCATATGAACATTGAGTGCAGTTTGAGTCGTAAAATTGCGATTACATATCTCACAAATCTTTAATGAGACTCCCGTCGATTGATTCGGTCCGACTCCAGTATGCTTCAGGGGTATTTTATAATCAGACGTGAAACTTGATTCTTCACTTAATATTTTTTGCCAACCTCTGGATCGGTTTGGCATTTTATAATTTATCTTCTGTCTCGATTTATTATTTAGTTCCGTAGTGTTACTATGGAGATAGCAATCTGCACGATCTTCCACAATAGGTGTGGATTCAGTACCAGCATTATCTTCTAAGTAAGGACAGGGTGTGTTCTCACAACCATCATCAACTGTAGTGTTGTCCATAACTTCATCCTTAATGCAGATGCCAAGAATTGGGTTTATTGTGGTTGAACTCGTTTTCCATAAGTCTTTTATTTGAAACTCTTGGTGATTTGTATTTAGCAGTGCTTTGATTATCGATTCCGATTGCTCATAGTTTCGATGGAATTTGGAGACAACGTTGAGGTCGTCGAGGCATTGCAGGCAAATGCTTTTTGGTTGATTTGTATCTCTTTTAATCAATATATCCGAGTATTTCATTATTTTATCAGCAATCACGATTGAATCGTCATCTTTTCCGAAAATACAACGATTTTCGCCTTTTTGTAAACAAACTAAACATACACTTTCCAACTCCATTAAACGTGACATATTTTAAAATTCGATGTTTTACTTTTAAGCAATAATTCATAACAATCCAATTTTCCTTATATGAGATTGAGTTAGTTTATTTGACATTTGCGTTGGAATTAATTTATATTGATTTTTTTTTGTGCAGTTGATGAGCTGTTCGATTTGTGTAGAGAAATAATGAGTTTATGCTACTTTATTGAGGTTTGAACGTTGTTAAAAATCTGCAGTAATATGCTTTAATGTAAGATGTGTTTTCTAGCTGAGTCTTATTGTTGCGGATTGGCAATTAAATGTGCTGGAATGTACTGGAGAAATCTAGTACATTCGCATGTATACCAGTTGCGCAGCAGCTGACACCAACTGGCCATCATTGTCACCACGATGATGTCATGGCGTCACTTTTTGAATTGGCAGTTATGCCATTTCGTCAGTCTGCAGTCAACCTTCAACGGGCTCAGTCTACCATCAGCAGTCAAAGACGAAACACCATCGTGTGCCACCAAGAGCTATCTACCGTCCGCATTCAACCTTCATCAAGTGCACACCATCGGTTCTCGTCCGATCACCGAAATTAAATAATAAAGTAAATAAAAGTTAATCTCAAGGAGAAAAGACTCCAGACTTGGTTTTGTGCTTCCTCTTCGTTGTCTCCATTGGCTTCCCCCCATCATTTGCATTTATTGGTTACGCTCTTGGGTACAGCTCACCGTTCCTGGAACCTGCCTGCTAATCTCTATCAACCACCACTCTTGGACGCTTCACTCGTGGAACGCTTTTCTCCTGGACGCGACCTCACTATCGGCCGCCTCTATTACAACATTTCTGGTCCTTCGAAACGGATCCAGTGCCTAATTGGATTTTCACCATCGCCGCCCAGTTCGCGGCACATCGACAACTGCCAGTCACCTCGACACAAATCAAGGACGACTGAAATTACAAGGGATAACGACTGTGAAACATCCCTTCCCACCTGAGGACATCAACATTGATCTAAACAACACACTAGAACCGGTTGACGGTAACGACGAACCCGGTTTATTAACAGTGAAGAACGGAACAGTCGATGCAGCTATGGCCAAAAAGAATTACAAGAATATTGCAGTTGACTTCTCAGCGAAGTGTTCCACTCCCACAAGCCAAGCAAAAGACAAATTTGAATTTCCCGATGTAGTAGACGACAACCGAGAGAGACCAGGTGCAGTGGTTGCTGGATTTAACGATAACAATGACAAAGAAGCCTTGGTAGACAACCCGTCCGATGAGTTGCTTAACAGTGCCGAAATTACTCCGATCTTGTTAGAGGGAATTGCATGTGATCTTATTTTACAAGCTAACGACTCAACTTCATGTCTTCTCGATAATAAGGAAAATGCTCCCCCAGACCAAGAGGCGAAGTTGCTGGGCAGTGACAAAACGCTATATCCTTCATTCCATGCCAGCTATAGATCACCCCTTAAATATTTGTTTTCTGAATCACCTTTGTTAGGTGAATCGCTCAATGAGAATGAGGAGGCACTTGAACAAAGGAGTGCAGGGCAAGCGGCCGATCATAATCTTATATTAGAATCGCTGCCACCAGAAGAGGGCGGACGAGATCATTGCCACCTCCAAGGAATTGAAAGAACGAATCGCCGACCCGATCACCCTACAGTAAAGGGAGAAACCGATCTACCGAAGCCAAGCTCAGTACAGCAGCGAATGGTGGCAAATACATCGAAAAGGCAACACAACGGTTCCCCGACGTCATTCCTCTGTCGGCGGAACAACAAAGATCTCGACCAACGACATTCCTCGCTCGGAAGAGATCATACGTTTTCTCACTACACTATGCGCAACGGAGCCGACAATGGTAACGGCAGTAGTGGCGGCGGTGACGGCGACAACTTTGACAACGGTTCCCCGATGACATTCCTCAATCGGCGGAACACCAAAGATCTCGACCGACGACATTCCTCGGTCGGCAGAGATCATACATCTGTTCATCACCAACCTGAGTCGAGTACAAATGTAAGGGCATGCGCAAAAGAAGATGACAGTTCCAATGAGTCCTTAAGTCGTGGATCGGAGGACAGCGGCCGCCAGATGATCATTGCAAATCAAACGCTAAGTGATTTGTTGGAGAAAAATTCAATGGAAACCGCTGTTGATGCAAAACGAAAGCAGGATGACGAACTTTCTACAACGATAGTTCAAACCAACGTGTCTTTGACAGCTGCTCCAATACAACAACCGACCACGATTAAGGAACTCATCGCCGCTCAGTTCGCGGCACAGGCCACCATCTCCGGTACTTTCCTCAACATACAAAAAAAGGGACAACCAAGCCCGACAGCAATCGAGGCAACCAAATGCGCACTCCGCGCCGATTGGGAAGCCTTCTCCAAGCGGCACTACGACATCTTCTACCTGGCGGCACCTGAGGATCAGCAACACGCGTACTTCGCGGATGATTGCTTCGGCGAAACCGAAGAGATATACCTCGAGGAAGAGACGAAGCTCCTTGAGGCCCAGTACGCGCTCAAAGCAGCCTCCTCAACCATGGTCAACAGCACCAATCGCCTCCACCCTAGCGAGCTACCCCCAGTGCAGCTGCCAATGGCCGACATCAAGCCATCAGAAACGGAACTGCACCCCAGAACAGTGGATAAGAGTGAGCAGGCCGCCGACCAGAGTGCCGCCTGCCCAAAGCCCCACCTACCCAAGGTCCCGATGATCGACCCAGTGCCGAAGCCGCCACAGAAGACGATGCCGCGCACGCATTGTGGGGCACACCATGACATAGCCGTTCCTCGTGGGTTGCGAACTTACAACTCCGACCCAGAGGAACTGGCCACCATCACACGGACTCCAGAGCAAGCAGCGGGCACGGCGTACATAGGATACGCGTCAGATCCAACGCCAATGCCTTCCACGAATTCGACTGTTCCAGCAACAGTAGCCGGCCCGATGACTAACCAGCCCAGTGTCCCGATGCACAAAACACCGCCAACACCCGTAAAGCAACAGGGCGCCTGCACATTCTGCAGGGCCGCACACACCATTTACACTTGCGAGGGCTTCCGATCACTCACACCTGGCCGTCGAAAGTCCTTCGCACACAAAAGAACCCTGTGCACCAACTGCTTGGGTCGCCACCGCCTGCGCGACTGCCACTCCAACAAGACGTGCCGTCGATGCCAGCGAAGACATCACACCCTGCTGCATGTCCGGTCTACCGCCATCGACAGGACAACATCACCGCCACAACGAGCCAAAGGATCCGCCCCCCGGATCGACCACCAGGAAAGGGTCTGCGCACATACCATCAGCACCCCTTCACAGCATTCCGCGTTGCTGCCAACAGCCAGAGTCATCGTGACGTCGGAGACCGAACAGAGGATTGAAGTCCGTGCTCTACTGGACCCCTGCTCCAATGGCACCTTCATTTCAACATCACTCGCCCGAAGGTTGCACCTCCGATGCCAAGCATCACCCGTCCCCACCTACGGTGTTGGGGGCACTCGTGGCATTGCCACCAGGACTCAGGCCGCCATCAGAATCACTTCTCGCCTCCACGGCTCGAGACAATGGACACTGAGGCCCTTCATCCTGTCCGGGCTCTCAGTGTATACACCACCACCAGGATCAACGACAAGGGATCTCTCGTTCGTGGCGGATCTGGAACTTGCAGATCCGAACATCGCCTCCGCCGAGAAGGTGGACACCATCCTTGGGGCAGACATATACCCCAACATCATCGTCGAAGGTCTCAGGAAGGACCAACGTTCCGGCCTCGTCGCGCAGGCCACTGAACTGGGATGGGTGCTAACAGGCGCAGCACCCACCACATCATCCAGCGCAAAGGTGACAAGGCCTGTCACCAGCCATCATATGGCCATTCCTCGTGGGTTACGAATTTACAACTCCGACCCAGAGGAACTGGTCGTCCTTCCGACTGAGGGCCGCGGCTTCCATCAGAGAACCCAAAAGAAGTCTCGCCGGCATCGGCCGCGGTGGCCACATACGAAGCCCATTCAACTACCAGCCACCGATCCCCTGCGCGACCCAACTACAAGACACACCCCCCGCCCTCTGAACCATTGCAGGGGCAAGGGGCAATCGAGGAACCAGGAGCCTGCCCACTCGAACACTTCAAGGCATCCCACCACACCCAGGACACCACGTGGTCAAGCTCCTGCCCAGCTCCAAAGCTACCCAGGCCAACCGCTACCACCTGTAGCCACCACAACAGGACCAGGAGCGCGCAATGCCCCGCTTGGCGGGCGGCGCTACCCAGCAACCAGCGGTCTCTCGAACTCCAGCAAGAAAGCACGCCCGTCTGTGCATCCACAGAGGCTGCATTCCGACGACCCCGGGAGGCACTTGGCCCGTGACTGCCACTACGAAAGGACACGCGGACAGTGCCAGGGTAGACACCGCACCCGACTCCACGTTACAGCACACATCCCCAACGGCCGCAACCTGCCGGCCACTCACTCCAGACGGGCGCCAACGTGCGCAGTACATGGCACCACCACCGGTCTCGACATAGCTAGACCT
Source organism: Microdon myrmicae (assembly GCA_963931805.1). Lineage (NCBI taxonomy): Eukaryota > Metazoa > Arthropoda > Insecta > Diptera > Syrphidae > Microdon > Microdon myrmicae. The sequence continues at coordinate 10,832,205 of OZ007502.1, forward strand.
ATCACCAGTCATCACGTGGTCATTGATCGTGGGTTGCGACCTTACAACTCCAACCCGGATCATCTGGCCGGTCCGCGACCACAAGGGGCAACGGACATCAGCGATGGGAAAGAGGTTCCTGTCGCCATCGCTCATACGGGCCATCCCAGACCCTCAAGCCTCCAGCGCTCCTCAGGGCGGGCGGCCCCCTCTCAACCGATCATCAACGTGAAAGTGGACACCCGACCAAGACCAACCGCCACCAGCAGACCGCACACTCCCGGCCCTTGGCCACCGTCCCCTGGAACGAAATGATTCGCCAATGATTGGCGAAGGCGGGCGGAATGTTGCGGATTGGCAATTAAATGTGCTGGAATGTACTGGAGAAATCTAGTACATTCGCATGTATACCAGTTGCGCAGCAGCTGACACCAACTGGCCATCATTGTCACCACGATGATGTCATGGCGTCACTTTTTGAATTGGCAGTTATGCCATTTCGTCAGTCTGCAGTCAACCTTCAACGGGCTCAGTCTACCATCAGCAGTCAAAGACGAAACACCATCGTGTGCCACCAAGAGCTATCTACCGTCCGCATTCAACCTTCATCAAGTGCACACCATCGGTTCTCGTCCGATCACCGAAATTAAATAATAAAGTAAATAAAAGTTAATCTCAAGGAGAAAAGACTCCAGACTTGGTTTTGTGCTTCCTCTTCGTTGTCTCCATTGGCTTCCCCCCATCATTTGCATTTATTGGTTACGCTCTTGGGTACAGCTCACCGTTCCTGGAACCTGCCTGCTAATCTCTATCAACCACCACTCTTGGACGCTTCACTCGTGGAACGCTTTTCTCCTGGACGCGACCTCACTATCGGCCGCCTCTATTACAACACTTATAATAGCTTTTATACTATATATTCGATTTTCTAAGTCGAGAGGGAGTTACATGACTAACTATCGAGTGATCAAATGTTCTTCTATACTTTTAATTAGATATATTTCTGGTGGTGTGTTCCGAACATTGGGATTTGTCGACGTGGAGAGACATAACCTTTAATCCAGCATCCAAAATTAGGAGATATCCGCGATATATTAAACGCAAACGAATAGTGAAGAACAGTACGGAAAGAAGTTGAAAGTATATTCATATACCATAGTAATTAGTGTATTTGAGAGTAGCGATCAAATTCCTGCACACGGCAATTTTCAAGTGCGCATGCTTTTGTTTGAATCGCACGCTTTTCACTACCGTCTCAAAACACTATAAATTCCCTTATATAAAGTAAATCCCACCAGCGCAGAATATGTTTTACCTATGCTTGTTGACCTGGTGGTATAAAGGATGATGGAGACTTTATTAATTTAATATTGTGACGCATATGACAATCGGTACTGGAATATTCGAGTAAGTCCGAAACAAAGTACTAGAATATTCTATAAAGTACTGGAAAACTGGAGACTATGAACTATAGAACATTCAAGACTATGGAACGGACGGAAACGAAACACCGGATCAGAATGAGGAAATGGTATTAATACGTCGCACACAGATCGTGGAGACAAGTAATGGGTAATAAGTAAAAAGTGAAGCAAGTAAGAAGTAAGCAATAGAAGACGCGATGAGTACAGAAGCGATAAGTAAAGAAATCGTTAAGGGTACGGTATAAGTAACGGTTGTTATTAACGGATTAATAAAGTGTTATAGCGTTTGCGACGATAGTGAAGAGCGAGTGATTCGGACCGACGCTGTCACGGTTAGAATCACTAAAAGATAGAACCAATGCTCTTACCCATCAGGCCACTGCCACTTATGTGATTTTGATTTCTAAACTCAAATACATTCGACTAAAGTGGTAATGGTATATTATTGCTATGGTATACGGATTTAATTGATGTGCTTTTGGTGGTGTTGTTCTTTACTAGTCGTGTGTGTATCTGCTAGAAACGCCACGGTATTATATTAATTAAAAATCAATTTAACGGCTTTTATTTATTCAAAATAATTAATCCAGTGAACCCTAAGCTCGCTACAATATAAAATAATAAAAGGCTTTATTGCCTATAAGTATACAGACTAAACAAATGAGCGGGACGATCATAGCGCATGTATCTCTCATGGCTCTACTGCAGCGACGCTCCTCGCAGGTGGAGTCTCGCGCACACCGCTCTCTCTCTCTCTATACTCACGCATGCATACATAAGAGCACGCTCATGCGCAACACATATATTTATATATATCATACTACTATACAATATAAGTGTATATTCTCAACAGCTACCATAATGGACAGGCATATGCAACGGTGAGTTTTTTTTCGGTTTCGGTAGGAAGGTCGTCATCATCATCGGCACTACAACCCGGATCCATCACTATCCAGTCCTTTTCTGAGGCTTGTTAAATTGTCCATAATAATTTGTTTTTCCGGGCAAGGTTATTAGCCTTGCGCCAACCTTTTTCAGGATGTCGCTGATGGAGGGGAGGTGGAAATCTTCAAAAGATACCTCTGGACAGATTCAGAGGCATGCCGGGGTTTTATCAACTAAAACCTCCTCCCGACAGGCATATATTCCCGTTGATCCCCGCGGAACTTTCGTTTAGATATTTCATTGCCGGGCGGGACGATGTGGGGAAGGGTCTGATTATCTGTTTGTAGATGAGCTGTTTTACCATGTGATAGAGGCCTCTAGGTTTTCACAGCAGTCGTCTGCAGAGGTTAAGTTGTACTGAGGCTTTATGAAGGGAACTTTTGATGTGGGTTGAGAATGACCAGTCGTTGGAAAGGGTTATTCCTAAATATTTTACAGTTTTGAAAAGTTGTATGAGGGTATTATTAAGATTGAGTTTAATTTTGTTGTGACAACGTTTAGTGTTGGGGGTTTGGTTGGGTTGAGACCATTCCATCCATTTGTTAAAGTATGCTGAGATGTGCGGGAGGAAGTTGTTAACGTGTTTTCTTGCCACTTTGACTAATCTGCTGCTAGAGTAAATGAAAGTATCGTCAGCATGATTTAGCATTACAACACTAAGTGGAAGTTGGGGAATATCGTATGTGTATAGAAGATATAAAAGTGGTCCGAGAATGGATCACTGGGGAACTCCCGCGGTTATGTTGGGAGTTTATGAGAGGGAAGAGTTTATTCTGATCATGAATTTCCTACCAGAGAGATAAGATGCTAGGAGCTTTGTGATGTTGGAATTCAGACCAAATAAGCAGTGCAGCTTATAAAGAAGTCCTGAGATCCAGACACAATCAAACGCTTTGGAAATATCGGGAGATATGCACGCGGTAGGGCATTGGTTTTCCAGACCAGTTGTGATATCGTGTGTAAGGTTTAGTAGGGCATGGCAAGTTTTGTGGCGTCATAATTTGGGATGCGAGTGTTATCATCTCGTTGAGTAGAGATCAGCTTAATTGAGGTAGAAGTCGATTGTTGACTGCGTCGAGTTGTTGACACGAGTTGGTTCCAGTAGGGCGTCGATGTACGTATATGGGTTAGATGAGAGGAGGTCCAAAAGTCGGCTGAATGCCGAGCGTTCCAGTCTCCACCGAATATAAATGGTGCGAGGAGAGACTGGTTGCTTATTTGAGATATGTCAGACTCAGGTAAGTCTGGTTGTCGTGTTGGATGGATGTAAATGGATTTTAATATGATTACGTTCTTGTTTTCACAAAAATGTTTAACTGCTGTGTATTCGATATTGAATTGGTTTTTTTTTGTGTAGTAGCATGTCGGAACCTTCATGGGGTCCAGTATTTCTGGGGTTTGAAATAAATATATAATTGGGAATGGATACTCGGGAGTTAGACTTAAGCCACGTTTCTGAGAGGAGAAGAATGTCTGGGGAGAAGATGTTATCAAATAACCGTAAGTGTTGTTTATGGATGTTGCAGTATATGGATTCTGTCTTGAGGGCGATTATAGATAGTTCAGCCATTGAGGGAGAGGATGTGGTAGGTTATGTGTGAGAGAATCTGAACTTTTTTTTTCGATATCTGACATATGCTTCAACGTAGGAAGCATAGTTTGTAGACTCTTGATGTAGCCCATGATGTCCAGGTTGGGGCCAATGAAGTTGGAATTGTGTGACATCGGCGTATTTGGATTGTTTTTGATGACATCTGCGTATGATGTTCTTGACCTTATAGGTTGTGGTAATGTGTTTTATGATATTAGAGTGATTGGTGCGGATTTGTTTGTTGTACTTGGCTTCATTCTTCTTTGGAGAATTTTCAACTTATGAGAGCACAGAGTAATTAGCTGGATGTGGACCTCCCAGTTACAGTATGTCACTGTGATTTCATTAGTGGTAATGGATCCATCGGGGTTTATGGTTGGGGTTTTGCCTGGTTCCAAACCCAGTGGATAGACTTTGCATTCTCCTGGTTGATGTTCATCGGCACATCTGCGGCATCGTATATTTAGGTGGCAAGCCACCACACAATGTCCCGAGCCTTGGCATCTCTTGTATTGCAGGATGCTTTGTTTGTGCTCCTCGATACTGATCTTATGAGTAAACAAATACTTAATTGGTTAGAGTTTGTTGATGTCTTCATTTGGAGGGAATTTGGATAATTCGTCGGTTTTTTGTGTTGTTTTCTCGCATGTACGGAGTGTAAGAATAGTCTAGCCTGTGGATTTTCAGGTCAGGACAAATTCTAAAGATCTCTGAGGTTAGTTCTTCGTTGGTTGAAGTTGGGTCAATGTGCCAATGATAAATGCTGTTGGTTTGAGTTGATGGTATTGCAAGGTAAAAAATGTGTGTCATAGTTCCGCAGGTTTTCTAACGGTCTTGTCGTGATCAACCAGGATTGTTGTTGGAATAGAGATAGAGGAACCTTCAGTGTTTGTGGTGAAATTGCGGTGCCCTAGGATATTTTCTACTATTATGATTATTTCCTTGATGCTGGTTACGTTTTTGATGTAGATTAATGTGCTGAGCAGGCATGGGACTCGATGCTGGCATGGGTTGTTTGGTGTATTCCTTACGGGTTGGCGGTAGTTGTTTGGGGGGAGGTGTTTGATGGTTAAGCTGGGAGAGGGCATTATTTCCATACTGGCATCGTCACTGTTTTTGGTTCTGTACCAGCGGTATTGTACAGTTCGACGTTACTATAGTACTTATAGGAGTTAGGGCGATGATGTAAACCAGACACATACCTACGGCATCTTTTTTTCGAATGCTCGCAACTTCTTCATGTGGGAAGGGGTGATATGGTACCATAATAGGCACGCGTACGTGAGTGTGGGCCTGATAATTTCTTTATAGATGAGCAGTTTGACTTTGTGAGAGAGACCATTAGGTTTCCACATGACTCTTCTACAGAGATTAAGCTGAATTGTGGCTTTATGAAGGGAATTTTTAATGTGGGAGGAAAAAGGAAAGTTATTCCCAGATGTTTTAGGGTTTTAGACGGTTTTATCAGAGCGTTGTTTAGTTTAATCTTAATTTTGTTGTGGCAGTGTCTACTGTTGTTTGTACTGTATCTGAGGTATATAGCAGATATAAGATTGACTCTAAAATGGAGCCTTGGGGAACACCCGCGCTTTTGTTGCGGGTTTCTGAGACGGAAGAATTTATTCTCACAACGAATTTTCTGTCAGAAAGATAAGAGGCCAAGAGCTTTGTTGTGTGAGAGTTTAGTTTAAATATGGAGTGCAGTTTGTACAGAAACCCTGAGATCCAGACGCAATCAAACGCCTTAGAAATATCGAGAGATATACACACAGTAGGGCTTTGGTTTTGTAGACCGGTTGTAACATCGTGTGTAAGTTTTAGTAGAGCATGACATGTGGATTGTCGCTTACGAAATCCGAACTGACAGTTAGGAATGAGGGCATACTCATTGGCAAATGAGAGAAGATTTTGGTAGATCTTGCGTTCCAGTATCTTACTTAATGTACTTAATAGGGATATTGGACGATCATTGAAAGGGCTATTACTACTACCGGGCTTCTTAATAGGAATAACTACCGCAGTTTTCCAGTTCTCTGGGAAGTGCGATGCATTAATTATATGATTAAGAAGAATGAGGATGGGAAGTAGATTCAGTGGGCGTAGCCTTTTAAATAGAAGACGTGGGATTCCACCTAATCCAGTTGACTTTTTGTTATTTCCTGATCTTACGATCTCGGATAATTCGTCCGCAGTTAGAAAATTTGTAGTGTCTAAGGGGTGTGAAGCTATGTTCGTGTTGTTAAATTCACCGATGAAAGGAGTAAAAGATGTGAATAATCTGTTTGAGATGTATTCGTTTACTGTGTTCTCGAAGCCGGGAGTTGATAGAGAATTATTTTGCTCATGAATCTTTGCAAAGTGTTCTGCGAGGCAATTTGCTATGTCCGTATCGGACTGGGCAATATTATTGCTGATTGGGTTGATGAGATGATCAATTCGGGGTTTATATTTACGACCAGTTAATTGGTTGGTGTTTTTGAAAAGATCCCGATTTGGTTTGATATTTTTAAGTGTGGAGATGTAGTTTTCATCTGCGAATTTTTTCAACTGCTCATTTATCAGAGTGGATAGGAGTTGGATTTGGCTTTTAATAAAGGGGCAGTATCTTGTATGATGTTTTCGGCGGAGCTGTTTTTTAAGGGGCAATAATTTGGTTAGGATGTTGGGCAAGGGCTGTCCTAATTAGTTGTGAGGAATGGTTATCGGGGTGTTATTGCTGAGAGCCTCCTTTAGAATTTGCTCCATTCTTACAGATGCTTGATCAAGTTAGAGAAACTTATCGCTATGGCCCTATTGACATTTCTCCATTTTGTTTTGGAGAAATTTGGGACAGGGTTTGACGAGTAGGCTGGGTCGAGAGAAGGGATTTGAATCGTGGTGTGAACGGAACCATGATCAGAAGGAAATATAAAGGAGCCTGTAGGTGGACCCGCTGAGTGGATATCATCGGACTTGAGGAAAAAGTCGATTGTTGACTTGGCTGCGCAGGTGACACGAGTTGGCTGTAATGGGGAGTCAATGTATGTATATGAACAACACGGGATGAGGGCTAGCAACTGGCGACTATATTTGTTACATTTATTATCATTGAATGGTGAATGACGAGCATTCTAGTCTCCCCCGATTATAAATGGAGCGGGAAGGAACTGTTGGATTATCTGAGAAATGTTAGCATCTGGGAAATTTGGTTGTCGTGAAGGGTGAATATAAATGGGTGCTAAGACGAGCTGAATATATCGGTGAATCTAATTTCACTGAATTGAAATTTTATGTGTATTAAGTTGCCGGTACCTCCGTGAGATCCATTAGTTCTGGGGTTAGAAACAAAAGTATAATTGGGAATGGAAACTCGGGAATTTGGTTTGAGCCAGGTCTCTGAAAGGAAGAGGATATCTGGGAAAATTTTTTCAACAAACACCCGGAGTTGTTGCTTACGTATATTAGAGTAAATGGATTCTGTGTTGAGGGAGATAATGGTTAGTTTAGACAGTGCTGGAAAGAATATGAGAAGTTATTAGTGAAAGAATCTGATCTTTTTTTCCAATTTTGTGACATATGCCTCAACGAAGGAAGCATGGACTGTAGGCTTTGGATGTAACCCGTGATGTTCATCTCCATATGTTAGTTGACATCATGTCAACTGTATTAGAGGGAGTGGTGGTGTTGAGATTTCCTTTTGCTGCATCCCCGTAAGATATTCCGGTTCGGGTTAACTTTGCTTTCTGCAATACTGTTGGTTAAACTGTTGACATTGCTAATTTCCGTCTTTGCAGTAGTGTTAGCTTCTGAGGACATTGAGAGTAGTTTGCTGGATAAGGGCCTCCACAGTTACAACATTTTACTGTAATCTTCTTTGTGGTAATGGATCCATCGGCGTTGGTGGTTTGGACTGTCTCTGTTTCCAGGCTTTGTGGACTTACTTTGCATTCATGATCTCGTGTTCCTCTGCACATCTGCCACAACGTCTTTGCTGGTGGGATGAGGCCGCCAAATGTCCTGAGTCTTGGCATCCCTTGCAATGTAGAATTTCTTGTTTGTCTGGCTCCTCGATTGTGATTTTTTGGGTAAATAAATATTTAATTTATTTAAGTTGCTTGATATCTTGATTTGGTGAGATTTGTATGATCCGGAGGTTTTTTATGTTGTTTGTCCTCATGTATGGTGTTTGGAAGTAGTCCAGCTTATTCATCTTTATTTGTGGACATATCCTAGCGATTTCCAGTCCTAATTCCTCGTTGATCCATTCTGGATCGATGTTTCATATAATTAGGGTGGATTGCTATTCGGATGTGGGAAAGTGAAGAACTGATATTGTTCCTCTAACTGCTTTTTAACTGCTCTATCATGATCGAATAATGATCTGATTGTTATGTAGGTCCTAGATCCTTTGGTATTTGTGCTGAAATTCTGGTGACCCAGGACATTTTGCAGGGTTTGAATTATAGCTTCGGTGATGGTCAGGTTTTTGATGTAGATTGGCGGGGTCTTTCACTTCACGTGGTTGATTTCGTTGCTGTTTCTACTCTGGCTTGAGCGGCTTCTTGAACGAACGATGGATGATCGGTATAGATATAGTTTCGTTTCTCATTAATTATAGAAACATTCTTTTAATATACACACGCGAAATGTATGAATAACAACAAACACGTGACAACGACTTGAGCGACTACACTAAGTTGTCCTCGTTTATATACCAATTTTGCACCGCAATCTTCTATTATTCCCTTCCATCGCATTAGTTCATTCTTTGGATTATTATTCGAAATGGCGAACGCCAATGATGGATGGTCGGTATAGATAGTCAAATCTGCGACTCTGTAAATACAGTTTCTTAACTCCTGCAAACTCCATACGATTGCTAATAACTCTTCCTCATTTGTGCAATATTTTCCTTCTGTTTTACTTAAAGTTCGAGATAAAAAAATCGGTTTCTTATTTTGACTAAGAGCAGTTCTTAGTGCTACGTTAGATGCGTCTGTTATTTGTTCAAATGGTTTATTGTAATCAGGTTGGAATAGTTCCTTGTAGCTTGTTCTCGAAGATGTGCTTTCAAACTTTCTATAGCTTTGATTTCTATAGCTGCTGTTTTTATTTATCTGACCGTTTTCTCTGCGTAAATGTGTTGTTAGAGGTTTGGCTATGCCCGCATAGGAATTTTCTATAGTAGCTCGTCAATCCGAGAAATCCCCTGAGTTCTTTGAGATTTTTTGGAACTGGATATTTATTGTTTCAATTTTTTCCCGATTTGTCGTTATTCTATTTTGTTTAAAAACTGCTTGAAGGAATTATGATTTTTCATTTGAAACCTTTAAAGTTTCTTTATTTAATGCATCAAAGATTATTTTAATAATGTTCCACGTGTTCTTTCTCAGATGAAGAAATAATTAGAACGTCGTCGATATAGACATAGGCGAATTTTCTTATGAATTCGCGAAGTATGTCATCGACATATCTTTGAAATATAGATAGTGCATTTTTAAGTCCGAACGGCATACGCACAAATTCGTACTTGCCTCCATTTACACCAAGGGAAGTCGTTAATAATTTATGACAATTAGACAACAAGTTTGTAAAAAATAACACTAACATTGATGATACACAAAATGTTTTCAATTTAGCCTCGAACAACCAACAGAGGAGCGAAGGAAATACAATTAAGATAAAACACTACATTAATACTACCGATAATTTACCCATTAATACAAAGTCCTACAGATATCCTACATACACAAGCAGGAAGTCCAAACGCAAATTAACAGAACGTTAGAGCAAGGCATAATTCGCCATAGTTACTCGCCTTGGAGTTCCCCAGTATGGATAGTACCAAAAAATTGGATGCTAGTGGCCAACAAAAATGGAGATTAGTGATTGATTATAGGAAAATCAATGAAAATACAATCTCTGACCAGCACCCAATTCCAAACATAAACGAGATTTTAGACAAATTGGGTAGGTGTATGTTCTTGACAACGCTCGATTTTGCAAGCGGGTTTCAACAAATAGAAATGAACCCAAAGCATATCCAAAAAACGGGGTTTACGGCCAATGGCGCACATTACGAGTATGTCATAATGCCGTTTGGACTAAAGAAGAACCCATCAACATTTCAGAGAGTGATGGACAACGTTCTAACAGATTTAGGGGGAAAGATTTGCCTCGTATATATCGACGACATCATAATATTTTCCGCATCTCTACAAGAGCATCTAGAGAGTATAACCCAAGTTTTTGAAACGCTTAGAGAGTCTAATTTCATAATTCAAATGAAGAAATGTGAGTTTTGAAAAAAGGAAATAGCGTTCGTGGGCCACATCATTAACTCCGAAGGAGTAAAGCCTAATCCATTGAAAATCCAGGCGATTGAAGACCTCCCGATACCCAAAACGTGAACTCAAATCAAAGCATTTCTGGGGCTGATCGGATATTATCGCAAATTTATAAAAGACCTGGCCAAACTCACAAAACCACTCACTCACTATTTAAAGGAAGGCGAATCAATTAAATCAGACAAAAACTTCACCGAAGCTTTTGAAACATGCAAAAATCGACTAATCAATGATCCAATTCTTCAACACCCTGACTTCACAAAACCGTTTATTCTCACTACATATGCAAGCAATTACACATTAGGCGCAGTCCTATCACAAGGAAGGGATTAATAAACCCATCTGTTTTGCAAGTCGCACACTTTCTCAGAGTGAATGTAATTATTCAACAATCGAAAAAGAACTACTTGCCATAGTATGGGCAACCCAATATTTTCCATCTTACCTATTTGGAAGGAAGTTCCTGATGGTTACGGATTACAAAGCCCTTACGTGGGTCATGAGCCTTAAAGAACCTAACTCCCAAATTGTAAGATGAAGGTTGAAACTAGAAGAATTTGACTATGAAATAGGTAGAAATACAAAAAGGGCAAGTCGAACACAAATGCAGATGCGTTGAGCCACATAAAGACTGGAGAACCTCCAGAAACCAAGGAACAAGAATTGTATACAAGTACAGCACATAGCGCTGATGAAAATCTGGATGATGGCATCCACATATCTGAAAAACACCAAACTGAATTTTATGTTATATATATTTTATTGTTATTGTTGATTAAGGTATGCACGAAAGGGGTACTCATAGTTCTCCTTATCATAGTCGACCTGGTATTCCTGGTTGTGGTGGTGGTGGTGCAAATGTGGAGTCGTCCTTGTCATGGTCTTCATGTAGCAATCCATAAACGATGTCAATTTCTGCCTCTTCAAAGTGATGTCCTGGTGGTAGTTGGGCCAGCAGCGCCCACTCTTCTCGTACAAAATCTCGATCAATACGTCTGCATCCCTGATGTGCTCGACCTTCTGGTATGAAACTAGTATAAAATGTTCGACTGCTTCAAGTGCATTTTGCCCTCCAAATTGAACGGTACAAAATCAATTGCTGGATAATATAACAATTCCACGTCAGTTGAGTGTACTTGAGTTTAGAAATCGAATTCGTACACGCGGCAGTTGCCTGATGCGTTGAGCCCTGGTTCTATCTTTTAGTGTTTCTAACCGTGATAGCGTCGGTTGGAATCACACGCTTTTCACTATCGTCGTAAACACTATAGATCTACGGATTCTCATTTTAATTGTGTTATCTTCTCTCGAACATAAAAAAACTCTAGCCACGTATTCCGCACAAAACCGGCTTATCACAATAACGAACTCTATCACGAATCAAACCTAAAACAGTAATTGGGTTAACAGACGGCCACTGCAATTTTTTGTTGAGCACGAAATTCAAATTCGTTCTGCTCTCCACTAACTGGCTAAAACGATACTCGAGACGAAGGTCAAAATCTCTCTCATTCGCAGTTCCCCACGCTATTTCCATTCATCAACGCCGTTGTCTCAGCAAAGAAACTTGGCTACGCTCAATTTCGAAACTGATCGAAGATGTCATCGCCGAATAGAGCTGGGCTTATGCACCAGCTATTTTTGTTTTTTATATATCGTATACCAAATGTAATATGTATTTTATGTGTGTTTCAAGTGTGAAATGTACGTTATTTAAGTGAATATGTTTATTGTATGCTGTAAATGAATGAGATGTAATTTATGTTTGATTTATTATAAGGCTGAAAATGTGGTAATTGCCTGTAATGTAGGTATTTATTATATAAGGGATTTTAATGTTTCATATGTTTTATATTGTAGCGAGCTTAGGGTTCGCTGGATTAATTATTTTAAAATAAATCATCATCATCATCATCGGCACTACAACCGGGAACGGGTCTTGGCCTTATTTAGCTAGTCCTGAGGCTTGTTAAATTTTCCATAATGATTTATTTTTTCTGGGCAAGGTCATTAGTCTTGTGCCAGAGGCTCCCCGACGGTGAATCGAACCCCGGCCTCCCGAATGACAGGCGGGTATACTAACCACTAGACTATCGAGGATTTTAAAATAAATGAGAGCCATTAAATCGATTTTGCATTAATACAACACTTTATTAGTCCGTAATACAACCGTTACTTTTAACCGTACACATAACGATTTCTTTGTAAACACTTTCTACTTCTTACTCATTACTTATTACTTCCGCACTTATCGTCACGCTTCACTGTCTTACTTATAACTCAACTCCCGATCTGCGTGCGACGTATTTATACTGTTTTTCCTCATTCTGATTTGGTGTATCATTTCCGCCCGTTCCATAGTCTTGAATGTTCTATTCCAGTTTTCCAGTACGTCCTAAAATAATCTAGTACCTTGTTTCAGACTTACTCGAAGATTCCAGTACTGATTGTCATATGCGTCACAATATGTTTATTTATGTGTAATGTTTTCTTGCTGAGACAAAGGCGGTGGGGGAGTTACTACGTAATATGTGTAGGGTAAAATAACTTTACCAACATGCTGCAAATGCGGCAAGAAAGGACTTTCAGTCAAACGTTGGTAAACAGGCAACACAAAACTTCATCCAAAACAGATTTATATTCGCTGATATGGTTAAAGAAATCCAAACGAAGAATATGAAAACTCTCCCACCGCCTTTCCTACAAAAACATATTTAAGACCCTAAACGATCCGCTGTACAGGTCAACAGTATGCCTCAAATTCAAGGGGTGTTACATAAACTTCCACAAGGGCAATCCTCAATGTTCGAGAAACTACTTAGTCTCTCCCGCTTAATTGAGGATATTCCACCCCAATATGAAAAACTGACAACTGAGTCTGAGAGAGTTGCAGTTCTTTTCACGGCATATGTAGGATATACGCTTCACAATGGATCCCAAAATTAAAGTTATTCTTATAAATGTCAACTCCCCTGTTTCCTTTCAAAGCCCATGATAGCCATCTGACCACAACGCTGTGACCTGGTTCATTCACAGCTTTCGAGCAACGCGGACTCATATCAGATACATACCCGATTATGGGCGCGCAAATTAGGACAACTTCCATGTCACATTGAACGAAAAACTTCACCAACTCTCGCTTCCCATTGACAGGAACCTAACCACGGTTGAGATAAATAATGCTGCATTCTAGTTGAAACTTCGGAGACTCATGTCCCGAAGTACAAACTTGAAAAGACTTATCAGATTCCCCTTGACGACTTCACACTTCGTCTCATCCAAAAAGTCCTACAGAATGAGATATCCCCACCGATGTACGCAAAGCGAGCTATTATTGCGATCCATCATTCACAATATTGGTACAGTAATTCAACAGAGAATCTAAAACAGTGGTACCCAACAATTGGAAAACAAACTGAAGGGTATTCAGATGGACCAGAACGTTTATAAAAATGTTAAAACGATATGTGGCACTACTCGTATCACTGGGCCGATCATATACAACGGTGTTGTTATCAATAATGACATGAATAAAGCAAATATCATCGGAGAGCCCTTTGAAAATAATCATAGCCTTACTCTCGAGGATGGCGAACCGAATAGTAATGCGATCATTAGTTCAGAGGTCCACAATAAATTAGACAACTTTAACGAGCCAATTGTCGTCTTTAACCCAACTAACAGTGCATACTTCGATGACACACGTAACAATGGTCACGGTTTCCTCATCCCAAATACCCTACAGAACCTAGTTAGATCTCGAAACCTTAAGAAGTCAACCGGTATCGACATGGCGTACCACACGTTGCGAAGGCTCTCTGTATTATTTTTACAAAGCTCTCTACTCTGATCAACCATGCCTACAACATAGCATACTTGCTCCAAGCTTGGAAGCATGCTCCTCACTTGCACACTTGCTTCAGCAAAATATATGAAAAATTCATATAAGAGAAGCTAAATAACTTTATCAGTGCCAGGCACCTAATACCTGATTAATAATTTGGATTTAGAAGAGCGCACAGCACAACCATGGTTCTCAACATATTTCAAAACCACATATGCGTGAGTTACGACCCCAACCTGACACTCAGCCCATCTTAACCTGAAGTACATCCATCAACAGTTTTCCATAGTAACTCAACACCTCTTCAAGTTACTGCAACATCAACGTCTGGAGCAGAGACATCTCCGGATGTTCATGGCAACCAAACACCCTGGCAATGGGTAACCTGGCCATCCCACACAATCCACCGAAAATAGCAACGGGACATTTTCCCACAAGGCAAAAACACATTGTAAGACACCTTCAGTGTCATATTCTTTTTGATCCGTAGAGTTGGACAGATAGCTTCAGTCTTCACTCAACAGTTGTTAAAATCACTTGCTTGTAGCAATTTAATAGACAAATATAAAATATAAAGTTTAAACTAAATACCGTTTGTTTTTTTGTCGCTCCCACGTAGTAAGACCATAACTGGCGCAGTCGTACGGAACAGTGACCGGTGGTTCCTTTATAAATAAAGCCGCTAGTTTAATTTAAATTAATCTAGATAACTAAACTAACTGTGAAAGACAATAGTGAAAGGCACCATCGGGGGATTCCAATCCATCATCACTGTAGAACCAAGAAAAGGACAAAGGACCATGCTGATCATCACTATCATCGGGTGCATGTAAGTAAAGTGTTAGTGTGTCTTGAGAATATTTTTTTTGGTTTTGTTAAGTGCATATGTTTGGTAATTATAAGCTTCATCTAAATTAAAACGTTTCACCTCTGGAATCATATTATACGAATAACTACGATCCCTATCTTGGGCACTCTAGTTAGACTAGTTAAAACTTAAATGAACGTACAAAATAGTTTTGTTTTTTCATTGAGTAATATATTGGTGTATATAGGAATATTTTCTTGAGTAATATATTGGTGTATATAAGAATTGAAGGAAAATTTAAACAACAAAATAAAGAAAACTATCGTAAATTGTGAACTATTTCTCGATGAGATATCAATAGTCATTATCAAAGAATATTGACTAATCTTTTTAGATTCCTCTCGGAGATTGGCAATTTATCTCATGTGGAGTTGAGTCTACCAATCATCATAGAGTATTACTATAGCAAACAATATTTGGAATACGTGTGAATAACTTTTCGTAATAATATTTCGTGAAAAAAAAAAAAAAAAAAAAAAACCTTTATGTCGAAACCGCAGAAAATTAAAACAATACATAGATTCATACCATACAATCTAAGGAACCTACCCTCTACTTCCACAGATTCCGAAACCTCTCTTGATAACTCCCTAAACTCAAGTTCAATCGATTTAACCGCGATGAACAATACTACCGAGCAAAACACAAATCAACAATTAAATCAAATAGACATTTTCAATTCATTAAGAATTCCGGATGCCATAAAGGACCTCCCCAAGTTTGATGGGAACCCTAGGTTACTATACGAATTCCTTAGTAACGTAGAGGAAATTCTTCTCTATGTAAGGGGTATGGATAGAACCCCATATGGGCAAATCCTCCTAAGGGCCATACGAAATAAAGTCGAGGGTCAAGCTAATGAGATCCTCAATATGTACGGTACACCACTGGTCTGGGACGAAATAAGGAACAATTTGATTTTGCACTACTCGGATAAGAGGACAGAAACATCGCTTATCAGGGACTTACATAGTATCAGGCAATTTAACAAATCTGTCGAAATATTTTATGGGCAGGTAATAGAAATTCAATCGGCACTATGCAATAACATACTAATCCATGAAGAGGACAATAATGTTATTAAAGCAAAAAAGGATTTGTACGCGGAAATGTGCCTTAATGCATTTCTAAGTGGCCTGAATGAGCCATTGGGATCTCGAGTCAGAACCATGCAACCGAATTCACTGGCCATGGCACTGACATACTGCATCAAGGAACAAAACATTTCATACCAGAAAACCCCACAAAATTTACACTACAACAGACCTCTCCAATATAAACCCTATAATCCCCTACAATATAGAACAAACCCTAGACCATTTTTCAGAGAAAACCAAACTAGAGCCCATAATCCGGAAAACCCATTTTACAGGAACAACCCAAACCAACAAAATAATGCAACCTACACCCGACGACCAACCAACTACACACAAACTAACCCAAATTTCAATTCAGGTATTAAGGTAAGCCCCAGCCAACAAAGCAGGAATATCAAACCCAGGAACTTTAACTTTCACGAAGTAAACCATATGGGACAAAACACTCTCCAACTGGATAGTTTTTTCAACAAAGATCCCACCAACATCCAAGATGTAGGAAATTTTCGCATACATGCCTCGCAAACCCAACAGGATACTTAGACCCCAGACAACATCCTGGAGCCCTGCCATATATCAATCAATCTCCTCTCCATTCGGTAGAGACCTTAAGTTTCTACTGGATACAGGGGCATCAACCTCTTTCATAAACCCAGAATTCATACCCCCAAATAGACAAACTGAGACTGAACCGGTAACCATTACCACAATCCTCAAGAAATATCAACTCGATAAACAAACAACCCTTCCCATTTTCACAGAATTTAACGAAGAAGGCTCCTTAAAATTTCTAATCTTCAAATTTCACTACTACTTCGACGGACTCTTAGGAATAGATGCACTAATAGCACTAAACGCCAAACTTGATCTTGAAAAAAGAACCCTTACCACAACCAATGCCACCAACAAAATTTATTTCAAACATAATTCCACATCACACCCAATTACAGTACCTGGTCAATCGAAAATATTAACAAGGCTCCCTGTTAGCAAGGAAACTGGTAATATTTATATCAATACAATAGAACCTAATCCACAGCTATATATAAGCCAAGGGCTTTACAATGCTGAACATGGATCCAGTATCGTAGATATTGTAAACCTCTCCGAGAACGATCAGAACATTATTGTGGAACAACCCCTAGATAGTGAGAATTTCGACCCCGACAACTTCATAGAGGTAAATAATCTGAACATGGAAGTAGGAAACGAAACTGAAGACAACAAATCAACGGTAGAAATACACGAAATAATTAGAACAGATCACCTAAACCAAGAGGAATGCAAGAAGCTCCTCAAATTGTATAGGAACTATAGCGATATATTGTATAAAGAGGGCGAACCCCTGTCCTTCACAAACAAAATCAAACACAAGATAAGCACAACCGACGAAATCCCAATACATACCAAATCATATAGGTACCCCTTCATCCATAAAGCGGAAGTAAAAACCCAAATCGAGAGTATGTTGGATCAAGGGATTATTAAACACAGCTACTCCCCTTGGAGTTCGCCAGTCTGGATTGTTCCAAAAAAAGAGGACGCCAGCGGACGAAAAAAATGGAGACTAGTCATTGACTATAGGAAAGTCAATGAAAAAACTGTCTCCGATAGATATCCCATCCCAAATATCTCGGAAATACTAGACAAACTGGGGAAATGCCAATACTTTACCACTCTCGATCTAGCAAGCGGATTCCACCAAATTGAGATGAACCCAAAACACGTCCAGAAAACCGCTTTCACTGTTGAGGGAGGTCATTACGAATTTGTAAGGATGCCCTTCGGCCTAAAGAACGCTCCTTCAACCTTTCAGAGAGTGATGGACAATGTTTTAAAAGAGCTCATCGGAAAAATCTGCTTGGTCTATCTAGATGACATAATTATATATTCCACCTCATTGCAAGAACACCTGCAGAGTGTAGAACAAGTGTTTATAAAACTAAAGGAAGCAAATTTCAAAATACAAATGGACAAATGCGAATTCCTTAAAAAAGAAATAGCTTTTCTAGGCCACATCATCACTCCAGAAGGGGTAATGCCAAATCCATCAAAGATAGACGCCATAAAGAATTTTCCCTTGCCACGCACTCGCAAACAAATAAAATCTTTCTTAGGGTTAATAGGCTATTATAGAAAATTTATCAAGGATTTGGCCAAACTAACCAAACCCCTTACTAACTGTCTAAAAAAGAACGCAGAAATGGTAATGGATGCAAAATACACTCAAGCATTTGAAACATGTAAAAATTTATTAATGAACGACCCAATCCTACAGCACCCAGATTTCGAGAAACCATTTATTCTGACAACAGATGCAAGTAACTGCGCATTGGGTGCAGTTCTTTCGCAAGGACACATAGGTAGTGACAAACCTATTTGTTTCGCAAGTCGCACTCTCTCTGATAGTGAGACAAACTACTCGACTATAGAGAAGGAACTCTTGGCAATCGTATGGGCTACAAAATATTTCAGACCTTATTTGTTTGGAAGGAAATTCAAAATTATAACTGACCATAGGCCCCTCACGTGGATCATGAGTCTGAAAGAACCTAACTCAAAACTCATAAGGTGGCGACTCAAGCTTGAGGAGTTCGACTACGAAATAGTTTTCAAAAAAGGAAAACTAAACACGAACGCCGATGCCTTGAGTCGGATCAAGATTGATAAGCCCAACCATGAGGTATTTAACAATACTGAAGAAATCATGAATACGATACATAGCGCGGAGGAAAATTTAGACGATGGAATCCCTATTTCAGAGAAACCATTAAACGAGTTCAATTTACAAATAATCCTAGAAGAAAATAATACAGGATCACCAATGACTACCGAAACAATTTTTAAAAATAAACAAAGGAGAACTATCAGGAAACCGCAATTTGATGAAAATCAATTGATAGATATATTCAAGAAATATTTCGCACCTAAAAAGTTAAACGCTGTATACACAACAGATAGCATATTCCGCCTTGTACAATCCACATACTCTAAATTCTTCTCACAAAGCAAAATATTCCGAGTAATACGTTGTACAGAAATTCTTGAGGATATCAGAGAGGAGGACGGCCAAGAGGAAATGATAAGGAATTACCATGAGAATTCAAATCATAGGGGAATAAATGAAACCTTCCTACACCTCAAGAGGGATAACTATTTCCCTAACATGAAGGATAAAATCACGAGGACAATAAATAACTGCGATAAATGCAAAATTTTCAAGTACAATAGAAACCCAGCCAAACCCTATTTCGAGAAGCCCGAAATCCCTCTGAAACCACTAGACATTATTCACGTAGACCTATACTCTATAAATAACAATGTTATTCTCACACTCATAGACAAGTTCTCTAAATTCGGTTGCGGCTACACTCTAAGTTGTAGAACCAGTATAACTATTTTAAGCGGCATAAAAAAATGTTTGAGCCTCTACGGCATACCCAGAAAAATAATATGCGACCAAGGTCCAGAATTCGTCTCTAATATCTTTAGGGACTTCTGCAGGCAACACGATATTGTATTACACTACACTTCCTTCCAACAAACTAGCAGTAACGGACCAGTAGAGAGACTACACTCGACCCTTACGGAAATATATAGGCTAATTCTAACAAAAAGGAAAGAACAGAAACTAACCCTAGAACACGAGGAAATACTCACCGAAACCTTCATTACCTATAATAACGCCATACACTCTACAACAAAATTCACCCCATACGAACTATTTTTCGGTCGACCCTATAAGTTTATGAAAACACTCAGATTCTCGAACGAACACGACTATCTTGAAAAACTGAACGAATTTCTTAATGAATTACATCCTAAAATTCAAGAAGAAGTAAGGAAACTAACTAACGCAAAAATAGATAAATTCAACACATCAAGAGAGGCACCGGAAGACGTAGTAGAGGATGAACAAATCTTTAGAAAAGAAGCTAGACGAAACAAACTTACACCAAGATTCTCAAAACACATAGCAAGGAAAAATAATAAAATTACAGTTATCACAAAAGAAAACAAAAAGATACATAAATGCAAACTAAGAAAGAGAAACCGAATTAAATAAATAAGAATATAAACACTTACATATATATAAAATCAAAATAGAACCTATTCTACCCACGTACATTCATGGAACATGAGTGTAACTACGGAAGCAAATCATGGTATATGATCATGCAACCGTCAACGTTTTTTTTTCCTCTCCCATTTTTTTTTTGCCTCAAAAGAATTTTTATATAAACGAAAATTTCAACGACATATATATATCAAACAAGAGGATAACTCCGGTAGCAAATCATGGTATATGATCATGCAACCGCCAACTTTTTTTTTTCGCCTCAAAAGAATTTTTATATAAAAGAAAATTTTAATGACATATATATCAAACACGAGGATAACTGCGGTAGCAAATCATGGAATATGATCATGCGACCATTCAGTTCCTCCTAATCAATAAAAAGAATAAATATACACAAATTATGTTATTATATACAGAAATTTTAGATTTATAAGGTACACATTCATGGAATATGAGTGTAAACAAACAAGGCAGCTAATCATGGCATATGATTACACGGCCACCTATATACATATAAAAAAAAAAAATAAAAAAAAAAAAAAAGAAAAAAATATTAAATACAAAAAGAAACAAAAAGAAGAAAAGAAAAACATAACTATAATAAAGGAAAATTCTACTAACACCCGTTTTCATCTACTAACTTACAGCCTATCACCCACTAACACCCAAAGACTAGAAGTCTTTAACATCCCAAAGGAGCACAGCCTACTGCCTCTACGCCTAGGTCCATCAAGACACATCACTGGCTTCCAAAACCTAATACACATTATTAACCTCGAGGACTATAACAACAACATACAAAACATTACTAACTCACTTTACACTTTCGAAAGACAAAAAACTAACACTAACTCACTTCATATAACCAAACTAAAACTAGAAGAACTTCAAATCAAGCTCCAAACCCTGTACCCTTTCAAGAAAAGGAATAAGCGTGGCATAATCAACGGATTAGGTTTTGTGATTAAACTAATAACAGGAAACATGGACGCACAAGACGCAATAAGACTTAACAACCGACTAAACGACATTAACGCAAACATTACCGACCTAACACGTTCACTAGGGACTGAACATTTTCTGAATTCCCAAATGATCGAAAGATTCAAAAATATAACACTCCACATAAACACCGAACAAAAGGTCATCGAAAACTTCCTTAAAAGTTCAAACAATAGAATCAAAAAAGAACATAATGCCCTTTTGGAAACTCAATACATTAGTCAATTAAATTATAACATTGACCTACTAACCAATCACCTATCCAACATAGCCGAGGCAGTAACCCTGAGCAAACTTAACATTATCCCAAAACTCCTCCTATCATATGACGAACTATCACTTATAAAAACCCGACTAACAAACCAAAATATAACGATTAACGCTCACGAGCAAATCTATGAATTCTTAGGAGTTCAAGCATATTATAATGGTTCTAAAATAATTTTTAACATACAAATACCCGTTTTATCCAATGAAGCTTACAATTTTTACCAAACAATACCCCTACCAGTATATGGCACAAAAATATTAAACATAAAGTCATTTCTAAATTATAATACAAGATACACACAACACTTTAACAAACCTTGCCCCAAAATAGAAGGAACCTACTATTGCACACCTACAATACAGGAAGAAGATGCCAACCTATCCCAATGTATTAAGAAACTTATGGAAAATTTCGCAGCCGATTGCCCATTCAAAGATGTGGGCAAGATTCAATCCATATCCCAACCGCAACCAAATACTTTATTACTCATCAACATCCACGACTTGGTAATAAACTCTACCTGCAGACCAAAAACCATTCATGTAGAGGGAACGGTACTACTACACTTCGAAAATTGCGATATAGAAGCCAACGGGATCACCTACAACAATAGACCAGATATATTTTGGGACACCATCCAAATACTTCCTCCATCAAGCAGTATAGTTACGGCCAATACAACAGTTGACGAGCTGAACCTGGAAAAATTACAAATATACAACTTCAAAACTGAAGCAAAGGTAGTTGAACTAGGGACCATCACTAAGACCACCAATTACCTGAGCGGAGCAACAGCCATCGTCATCATCGGCATCATCATCATAGCCACCGTAATAAGAGGTAAATATACTCACCTAACAACCGTTCAAGATCGTGACAACACCCCACATCTTAACGCTACGGCCAACGCGACATCAGTTTATCAAACTGAGGCTGTTTCAATGACGTCACTTTGGCCTTCGCTCTACAATAAGGGGGGAAGAGTTACGACCCCAACCTGACACTCAGCCCATCTTAACCTGAAGTACATCCATCAACAGTTTTCCATAGTAACTCAACACCTCTTCAAGTTACTGCAACATCAACGTCTGGAGCAGAGACATCTCCGGATGTTCATGGCAACCAAACACCCTGGCAATGGGTAACCTGGCCATCCCACACAATCCACCGAAAATAGCAACGGGACATTTTCCCACAAGGCAAAAACACATTGTAAGACAACTTCAGTGTCATATTCTTTTTGATCCGTAGAGTTGGACAGATAGCTTCAGTCTTCACTCAACAGTTGTTAAAATCACTTGCTTGTAGCAATTTAATAGACAAATATAAAATATAAAGTTTAAACTAAATACCGTTTGTTTTTTTGTCGCTCCCACGTAGTAAGACCATAACTCGTGCGCCTATTTAATAAGGAACCCAACATTGCGGCGAGTCTGGACAATGAAATGGCTTTTGACACGAAGTGGGTCGAAGGTCTTGTCTATAAATTATTGAACACTGGTCTCAGCAAAATGCTGTGTAGCATCATCTACCAATTCGTTCGAAACAGAGCTTTTCAAGTTCGGGTGCATGGAAAGTTATCCCGAACGGTCAACGTCACCGTAGGCGTACCACGAGACTCCATTCTAGGCCCTGGAGCGCCCCAAACGCCCTACCATTTCCCCCAACGTACATATTACTCATAATTCATATACAAACCATATCATGTCGAACAAAACACCAATATCCCCAAATCAACGTTGAATTCAATGTCAAACAAATTGAACCAAACGTTTAATTGTCGAACATTGAATTCAATTCCCCAAATCCAAACATTACAATGCATATCTTCACATGCATCGTATGTACAAACAAACACGTGTTCAACGAACCAAATGTTCATTTGGTTCGCATACACACAAATCCGGTTTGCATACACACAAGTTTTTGCATTGTAACCAGATGTTTTATGGTATACAAATAAACCTAAAGTCCCGTCCAGTTTCCCATCTAATTCGCATCCAGTTACCATGGCCTTCGCTCCCATTTGAAGTGCATGTAAGCTCTTGTTTGCATTAGCCAGATGGATAACACAAAGAAACCCCAGAAAGAGATCGGTAGTAAGGGACGGTGCGTCCGGGCTTTGATAGGGGATAGGAAGAGGTCTAGATCGACAGTCAGTTGGTAGCGCTAAGGAAGCAAGGATCGAACAATAAAGAGTATACTAATATAACTGGTTTGTTTTTTTTGACAGTTTAGCGTCATTTGGTCGCTCCGTACAGCTCGCCGTTTTGATGAGTGCCATCGACAATTTTCTATAAATTATTTTCGAGTGTGTGCATTGACATATCATCATCATCATCATCATCGGTACTACAACCGGGATCCAGACTTGGCCTTATTTAGCAAGTTATTAGTCGTGTGCCTACCTTTCTCAGGATGTATTGACATATATGTTTATACAACAATTACCCACTACTGTGTCTTCTGGCTTGGTTAAGGCCGTGAGTAGGTGGCTTCCGACTCGGAGAGTCCAGAAGGTGGTTTCCTGTTGTAGCCCCTGGTCGGCCGAAGATTGCAGGTTCGAACTCTATTGTGGCTTCGGGCTTGGTTAAGCCCGTGTGTAGGTCAACCGGCTGGTTTTGATTTTCTGATAATTTGCCGAGTGAAACACAGGTTGTCATTTTTGAATCGCGGTGCGACCACTTATTTAATTCTTTCTATTTAAAGTCCAAGTTAAATTTCTGCAGACTACCATAGTGGTGCTGGTGGATTCTAATTCTAATTCTAACTGAACTTTGCCTCCAACGGTACTCCCTATTTATACCCAAAATCCAAATCAAAATGTTTATACCCTCCCACGGTTCATTGCTTACTTCCAGACAGCCACCCGATGCTAGTCCCAGTCGAAGGCCATGCCAACGACGATGGGAACCGCAACATCGCAATTTCGCCACCAGTCATCCTAAAGCAGCAACTTTTCGCCTACTCTGGCTGTAGTTCCACGCCAAGGCTATGGGAAAATCTCGATTCACGGTGATGCGATTCTGATTTGCCCATAGCAAATAGCATGCATATGCCTGGGTGGAATTACCTTGAAGCTGATGGGGTGTTAGGTGATCATCAAGGTTATTAGAGATTTAGGAGTTGCGTAGCTGCAATTTGCATGTTAGAACATGGGTATCGGCATGGTTGGGACGTGGGAATTGCAGAATTGCAATTTTAGGTATGAGAATGGGAGATGCATGCATCTCAAGGTGGTGCGAATTTGATTTGCCTATGGCAAATAGCGGGCAACATTAAATACGTTGAAACAATATTACAGATGTGTTTCAAGTTGTATTGTGAGAATTTTGCGTACAGCAATTTGCATGGAAGGCTATATGTTTGGACATATGCGTATATGTATGTAGATATTATCGATTATTGGTATAACGATTTTTGGAATTTTGCGCAGAGCATACATGCGTATACATGTCATGTGTAAGCGAGATTTAGATTCTGGGAGTTTTTTATTATTAGTGTATGGCTCTAAATATCAGGGTAATGGAATTCTGTGTGTAACATATATTGTCATGTGAATGACCCGTTCACGGACTGTGCATCCTTTGGATTATCCGGAAGGATTAAAGATATACATCCACGTATTCTTCAAGATCTATACGGGCGCCCACTCTTCTTCGAGGCCCCTGAAACATGGTGGTGCACCAGGAATACATTACACCACCTTCCTATTTAATATCTACACCTCAGACGGAAGAGTAAAATCGATATGCTATGTGGATGACGTCCTAGTGTACACGTCATCCAAAAGCCGTAAATTTGCAACAAATCGACTCAACCGTAACCTGAACGAACTGTATCGGTATTGCAGCCGATGGAAAATTCGACTTAATCCTTCCAAAACAGTAGGCATAACTCTGAGTAGTAAATACTCCCAACATACTTCTCGATATTCACCGAATATTCGAATACAAATAGGAGGTACTGTATCGATTCTAACAGATACACACAATTCACAAGCAAGCAAAAATAGTGAAGAACACCGAACGGAAAAAAAATCGAATAAGAAAAATACATCAGAACCGTATACCAAGCGATAAATAAAAAATAATTCACACCAGTGGAATATACTCGAGTTTGGAAATGAAATTCTAAACACGGTCAGTAGTCTGATGCTTCACTGCTTCGCTTTTCAATCGTTTCACCGTGTGTTCAATTCACCTTCTTCACTATCCTTGCTTAACGCTATAGTACTACGATTAGACCACCGGACAGGTTAACTATCTTGGGCTCGTTTATACCCCAAAAATAAATTTCATCAAACATGTGACACTCATTCTTGAAAGGGGCCTCGGTCGATCCGAGCAACTGCACAATACCTTAAAGTCCAAATTCTCTGCTATAAGCAGCTAATCCGATCTGGAATATCGTATGGTTTTCCCGTATGCTCTTGTATATCTTTGGACCAAATTGAAAGGCTTCGAGTTTTCGAAAGGAAGCTGTGATGTATCTCGACGCCGAGCGAGGAATGTCGTCGGTCGAGATCCTTTGTGGTGTTCCGCCGAACGAGGAATGTCGTCGGGGAATCGTTAAAGATGAGCACGGTGCGAGGAATGACGCAATGGCGCCCGAACCAACGTTGCCTGAAACCAAATGGGTTTATTGAGAGGAACAGTGATACCTGCTTGGCCAATCTTCCGGCTTAAAGTTCCAAGAAAAAATAGCGCTGATTCCGTACGATTTGTGATCGATTGAGAAACGATTGACGAATATGTATTGACAGTTGCAGATAGTTGATTATTGATTGACAGTTGTTTGTCCACTGTGAATATGTTTGTCGGGGAGAGTACTAGATTCTCCCCGAGCATATAATTGTGAATCCGCAACAGAAGCTCCTTAGAAGATGCGGCAACCACTCTAGGAGGTCTGGCGGTCATCATTACCCCAATTCTCTCCTATATGAAGGTGCCTCCGTTACCCCTATCGACGAGTATTTGCTGCAATTAGCATACAAGTATCACAAAACCATACAGGACAGGGAGAATCTACTTGTACGAGTCTTGGGTTTTTGACCCTTCTCTCGTTCGATCTCTTCGAATCCGACCACCACAATTTCTTCTTCAGTAAAAAAATCAAGAAAGCACCCTTACCCACCCTACCAATCTTGTATGATTTCCTTCCCACCATCTCCCCATCCAAGTAGTTACAGACCATTTCAACTAACTCTGCACACGCGGTCCTTAGATATCTCCCCCTTTCCTTTTCAATATTTCGAGACCGAGCCCAACATCCTCAAGTACGTGGGAGATTCCGGTTGTCGCAAGATGACCAGAATCCAGAGACACGATGAAGATCACATTTGTTCTTGTCTCGTTTAAATCGGCCACTCGCCACTCTTTTTTCGCGGATCAATAAGGTCACGAAGGCCGAACGTACGGTCAGTGAGGGAACCGTAGATTTAACCGCATCAAAGAAGTAATACTTGAATAATTATTAAATTATAATCAAAAGGAAGACTAATAAAACAATATGTAAAATTAACTTTGTTGATAAATTGTTCGCGAGACGAGTTCAAAAGTGTAGTTGTTGCATCCACATTTGTAAAACGGTGTTTTCCAAGTAATGAGCAGCCGAGATAAATAAAGAGCACGGACCAACCAAGCTCTCAGGGCCAGAGGCTAGATACAATGAGGATCCTCTGGTATGTCTTCTTGGACGTTGCGCATTCTTCCCCTTGATTTAATATAAGTAAATAATCGCCCTTCCAATAAGGTGACGGATCAATTATTAATGAAAAACAAGGAACTCAACAGGATAATCGTCTAATACACCAAGTTTGCATCTGACTAAAGTACAAAAGTATTATATTTATTTGTTTAATGATATATTTACACAGATAGGTACTTATTTGTTTATATAATTATTTATTTGTTCCTCGTTTTTCTCCAGTAAATTGAAGGTTTTTTTCGTAATTTCCTTTAAATGATTGTTTGCTTCTTCGATATAAATATATTTAATCCCAACACTATTATCCAGCGGAAAGTTATAAAATAAATATCAAATGGCTGTTTGTAAATTGTGCGGCAAGCATATTGTATATTTTAATAAGGAATAAACAATTATCTATCTATCTCTCCACAATAAAACAATTTTCTATTCGCTCTGACGGAGAACTAAAACGAAAGCTGATCAATATAAAATAATTTTTGAAACTGTATTTAAATTGTGTGGCAAGCATATTATATATATTAATACGAAATATACAATTATCTATCTCTCCACAATAAAAAAAAAGCTATTCACTGACGGAGAACTAAAACGAAACCGTCAATTATCCATTCTTATCGCTTACCAGGCTGCCGATGGGGCTCTTGGGTGTACAGGCATTGAATGTCCGTCTCTTCAATGAGTTCCACCCCATGTTTATCCTTGTTTCCTTTGAATAAACGCAGTCCTCTACCTGATCGATTTCCTTTTCCAGTCGTTTCTTCTGTTCGTACTCCGATGACTTATCCAATTCATTTCCAGTGAGGTGCTGCGCTACGTGTTATTGAAAATGCACCTTTTTAGTGAAATGAAGCATTTTTTGCAACTGAATTTATTTTCGCCATTATGGATTCGACGATGCTTGCTCAGGCCTTGAGAAAACCTCTTGTCACATGTCGGGCATTTGGATAGTTTTTCACCCGTGTGCTTGCTCTCGTGGTTCAGTGTGACATCGCTGGGTGAAAACCGAAGATCACAGTAATGACACTTGTATGGCTTTTCACAATGACCGCAACTGAAAGCTCGCACATTGTTTTAGCGTCTCATATGTTCAAGTGGACTTTGTTTCCTAAAATCGTGATTACATTTCTCACAAATCTTTAATGATACTGTGGCAGTTCTACGAACCACACAAATCACTATAGGTCGAGATGTCGTCCTTCCACCAAGGAACATACTCACCTATATCCAAATTACACGTGTCCTCAGGAGTCCTTCTTCCCACTTGAAATAAAAGGTAACATGCGTCTTGGAGCCAACAATCCCAGGTAACCACAGGTCACAAGTCCGACCAATTTTCCTACGCCTTGCACGGCGATCGAAGGACATGACTTACCAACAGAATTGTGTACCAATGCATCAACTGGATATACACAAACGGTTGACACAGCTGCCCCAGATGTCGACAGACATCACATCTCCGGCGATAAGCGATTTGTCGGAGACAATCCGTCGACAAAACCTTTGTCTCTGTCGCAATTGTACTTCGTCTAAACAAAGGCAATTGCCATGCAACAGCAATGAACGAAAATGCTGTTCACATAGGGCAAAGTAAACATTATCCCACGATCGTCTAATGTAAATCACACATCAGAGGTGTGAAATTCTGATCACAGAATGATCCACAGCAACCAGACAATAACCTCCGCATCTGTGTGTGTGAGCACGATCTGCACAGGATTCTCGATTAAGATAAACTCACAACACAGGAAAAGCGAAAGGGAAAAAGAAAACTATGGCGTGAATGGAATCATCCCCAGAGAAGTTACCTCAGTCTACTCCGAGCGACAGTCGAAATCGAGAAGCAGACGAAGAAGATTAATTGCGCGTACGGTGGTGTCAAGACCGAGTCCCGAAAAGTATCGATATAGTGTCGTCGGATTTTTATTTTGATGTCGTTTCTAAGAGTAACGTCGAGTGTCGAACAACTTGTCGGTCGAAGGGATCTAAAAGAGTTTAATTGTGTTTCCATTTGTTTTCACAAGTAATTGACATAGAAAAGCTTTGTAGACTAACGACGGGTGTTCAAGGGTACACAATCCACAGTTTTGTAACGACCAAAAAAAAAGGAAACTAGGAAGAGGAAATACAAAAAATAAATTTAAATAAAACAGATTATTAAAACAAAACATTTCGCAGCGTTTTATTTTGTGGCAGTGTCTCCGTGTTCCAGGTTGTTTCTCTCCTTGATGAACAGTGTTCGGCGGAACACTTCAGTGACATTCGACGAAAAGACTAAAACCCGCCAAAATGCTCCCGTCGATAGCTTCGACATTTCGCCATTTGTGGCTCCAGAAACGGGACCATTTTCATCGTCAATACAGGATGTGCTACCAATATCGAAATTATCGCCGATTAAATTATCCTCTACAATTTCATGTTTGATGTTAATTTCGTTTGAGTTCGTATTTTGCTGTATTTGGAAGATTTCCTTATCCGGCGATTTCGTTTGCGTGCGTTCCGATGAATTATTCACTTCAACTGGATCTAGATGACGTTTTGCGTGTTTTTGAAAAACCTTCTCTCTCTTGAATTCTTCGCAAGCGGATTTATTATAGATTCGAAGATGCTTGCTCAGGCCTTCAGAATATCCAAAGCTCTTGTCACAAGTCAGGCATTTGAAGGGTTTTACACCCGTGTGCTTGGTCTCGTGCTTCCGTCTGTGGTCGGTCCGAGAGAACCAATGGTCACAGTACTGACATTTGTAAGGCTTTTCACCAGTATGTAGTCTCACATGGCGCTGTAATGCCTGACGAGTCACATAGGTTTTATCATACTGATCGCAACTGAAAGGTTGCACATTGTTGTGGCATCCCATATGTTCATCAAGTGCACTTTGAGTCGTCAAATCGCGATTACATATCTCACAAATCTTTAATGATATTTCCGTTGATTGCTTCGGGATTTCGCCATTTGTGGCTTCAGAAACGGGACCATTTTCTTCGTCAATACAGGGTGTGCTCCCGATGAAGCAATTGTCGCCAATTAAATTATCCTCTATAATTTCATGTTTGATGATAACTTCGTTTGACTTCGTGTTTTCCTGTATTTGGAAGATTTTTTTTTCTAGTAATTTTTTCTGCGTGCGTTCCGATGAACTATTCACTTCAACTCGATTTAGATGACGTTTTGCGTGTTTTTTAAAAACCTTTCTCCTGAATCCTTCGCAAGCGGATTTATTATGGATTCGAAGATGCTTGCTCAGGCCTTCAGAATATCCAAACCTCTTGTCACAAGTTAGGCATTTGAAGGGTTTTACACCCGTGTGCTTGCTCTCGTGGTTCTTTTTGACCGAGTTTTTATAGAACCGAAGATCACAGTATTGACATTTATAAGGCTTTTCACCAGTATGAACTCTCACATGGATCCGTAATTCCCAACTAGTCACATAGGTTTTATCACAATGATCGCAACTGAAAGGTCGCACATTGTTGTGGCGTCTTATATGAACATCAAGCGCACTTTGACTCCCAAAAGCGCTATTACATATCTCACAAATCTTTAATGATACTCCCGTGGATTGCTTCGGAATTTCGCCATTTGTGGCCTCAGAAACGGGACCATTTTCTTCGGCAATGCAGGGGGTGCTCCCAATGTCGAAATTATCGCCGATTAAATTATCCTCTACAATTTCATGTTTGATGATAATTTCGTTTGAGTTCGTGTTTTCCTGTATTTGGAAGATTTCTTTATCCAGCGATTTCGTTTGCGTGTGTTCCGACGGGTTATTCACTTCAACTCGATTCAGATGACGGTTTGCGTGTTTTTGAAAAACCTTCTCTCCCCTGAATTCTTCGCAAGCGGATTTATTATGGGTTCGAAGATGCAACTGCAGGCCGTTAGAATATCCAAAGCCCTTGTCACAAATCGGACATTTGAAGGGTTTTTCACCCGTGTGCTTGCGCTCGTGCCTCCGTCTGTGGTCGATCCGAGAGAACCAATGGTCACAGTACTGACATTTGTAAGGCTTTTCTTGTTTGTAAGCCGATTTATTATGGATTCGAAGATGCCTGCTCAGACGATGAGAATATCCAAAGCCCTTGTCACAAGTCGGACATTTGAAGGGCTTTACACCCGTGTGCTTGCTCTCGTGGTTCTTTTTGACGCCGCAGTCAGCGAACCGAAGATCGCAGTACTGACATTTGTAAGGCTTTTCACCAGTATGTACTCTCACATGGACCCGTAATTCCTTACGAGTCACAAACGGTTTGTCACAATAATCACAACTGAAAGGTCGCACATTGTTGTGGCGTCTCATATGAACCTTGAGTGCAGTTTGAGTCGTAAAATTGCGATTACATATCTCACAAATCTTTAATGAGACTCCCGTCGATTGATTCGGTCCGACTCCAGTATGCTTCAGGAGTATTTTATAATCAGACGTGAAACTTGATTCTTCACTCAATATTTGTTGCCGACCTCTCGATTGCTTTGCCATTTTATAATTCATCTCCTGTCTCGATTTATTATTCAGTTCCGTAGTGTTACTATGGACATAGGAATCTGCACGATTTTCCACAATAGGTTTGGATCCAGTACCAGCATTATCTTCTAAGTAAGGACAGGGTGTGTTCTCACAACCATCATCAACTGTAGTGTTGTCCATAACTTCATCCTTAATGCAGATGCCAAGAATTGGGTTTATTGTGGTTGAACTCGTTTTCCACAAGTCTTTTATTTGAAACTCTTGGTGATTTGTATTTAGCAGTGCTTTGATTATCGATTCCGATTGCTCATAGTTTCGATGGAATTTGGAGACAACGTTGAGGTCGTCGAGGCATTGCAAGCAAATGCTTTTTGGTTGATTTGTATCTCTTTTAATCAAAATATCCGAGTATTTCATTATTTTATCAGCAATCACGATTGAATCGCTATCTTTTCCGAAAATACAACGATTTTCGCCTTTTTGTAAACAAACTAAACATACACTTTCCAACTCCATTAAACGTGACATATTTTAAAATTCGATGTTTTACTTTTAAGCAATAAGTCATAACAATCCAATTTTCCTTATATGAGATTGAGTTAGTTTATTTGACATTTGCGTTGGAATTAATTTATATTGATTTTTTTTTGTGCAGTTGATGAGCTGTTCGATTTGTGTAGAGAAATAATGAGTTTATGCTACTTTATTGAGGTTTGAACGTTGTTAAAAATCTGCAGTAATATGCTTTAATGTGTGATGTGTTTTCTAGCTGAGTCTTATAGTAGCTTTTATACTATATATTTTTATACTATATATTTTCTAAGACGAGAGGGAGTTACATGACTAACTATCGAGTGATCAAATTTTCTTCCATACATTTAATTAGATATATTTCTGGTGGTGTATTGCGAACATTGCGATTGGTTACCGGGGAGAGACACAACTTTTAATCCAGCATCCAATATAAAAAGGAAATATCCGCGATATATTAAACGCAAACGAATAGTGAAGAACAGTACGGAAAGAAGTTGAAAGTATATTCATATACCATAGTAATTAGTGTATTTGAGATTAGCGGTCAAATTCGTTCACACGGCAATTTTCAAGTGCGCATGCTTTTGTTTGAATCGCACGCTTTTTACTACCGTGACAAAACACTATAAATTCCCTTATATAAAGTAAATCCCACCAGCGCAGAATATGTTTTACCTATGCTTGTTGAGCTGGTGGTATAAATGATGATGGAGACTTTATTAATTTAATATTGTGACGCATATGACAATCAGTTCTGGAATATTCGAGTAAGTCCGAAACAAAGTACTAGAATATTCTATAAAGTACTGGAAAACTGGAGACTATGAACTATAGAACATTCAAGACTATGGAACGGACGGAAACGAAACACCGGATCAGAATGAGGAAATTGTATTAATACGTCGCACACAGATCGCGGAGACAAGTAATGAGTAATAAGTAGAAAGTGAAGCAAGTGAGAAGTAAGAAGTAAGCAATAGAAGACGCGATAAGTACAGAAGCGATAAGTAAAGAAATCGTTAAGTGTACGCTATAAGTAACGGTTGTTATTAACGGATTAATAAAGTGTTATAGCGTTTGCGACGACAGTGAGGAGCGAGTGATTCGAACCGACGCTGTCACGGTTAGAATCACTTAAAGATAGAACCAATGCTCTTACCCATCAGGCCACTGCCACTTATGTGATTTTGATTTCTAAACTCAAATACATTCGACTAATGTGGTAATGGTATATTATTGCTATGGTATACGGATTGAATTGATGTGCTTTTGGTGGTGTTGTTCTTTACTAGTCGTGTGTGTATCTGCTAGAAACGCCACGGTGTTACATTAATTAAAAATCAATTTAACGGCTCTTATTTATTCAAATTAATTATTCCAGCGAACCCTAAGCTTGCTACAATATAAAATAATAAAAGGCTTTATTGCCTATAAGTATACAGACTAAACAAATGAGCGGGACGATCATAGCGCATGTGTCTCTCATGGCTCTACTGCAGCGACGCTCCTCGCAGGTGGAGTCTCGCGCACACCGCTCTCTCTCTCTCTATACTCACGCATGCACACATAAGAGCACGTTCACACGCAACACATATATTTATATATATCATACTACTATACAATATAAGTGTATATTCTCAACAGCTACCATAATGGACAGGCATATGCAACGGTGAGTTTTTTTTTCGGTTTCGGTAGAAAAGCCGTCATCATCATCGGCACTACAACGGGATCCATCACTATCCGGTCCTTTTCTGAGACTTGTTAAATTGTCCATAATAATATGTTTTTCCGGGCAAGGTTATTAGCCTTGCGCCAACCTTTCTCAGGATGTCGCTGATGGAGGGGAGGTGGAAATCTTCAAAAGATACCTCTGGACCGATTCAGAGGCATGTGGGGGTTTTATCAACTAAAACCTCCTCCCGACAGGCATATATTCCCGTTGATCCCCGCGGAACTTTCGTTTAGATATTTCATTGCCGGGCGGGACGATGTAGGGAAGGGTCTGATTATCTGTTTGTAGATGAGCTGCTTTACCATGTGATAGAGGCCTCTAGGTTTTCACAGCAGTCGTCTGCAGAGGTTAAGTTGTACTGAGGCTTTATGAAGGGAACTTTTGATGTGGGTTGAGAATGACCAGTCGTTGGAAAGGGTTATTCCTAAATATTTTACAGTTTTGAAAAGTTGTATGAGGGTATTATTAAGATTGAGTTTAATTTTGTTGTGACAACGTTTAGTGTTGGGGGTTTGGTTGGGTTGAGACCATTCCATCCATTTGTTAAAGTATGCTGAGATGTGCGGGAGAAAGTTGTTAACGTGTTTTCTTGCCACTTTGACTAATCTGCTGCTAGAGTAAATGAAAGTATCGTCAGCATGATTTAGCATTACAACACTAAGTGGAAGTTGGGGAATATCGTATGTGTATAGAAGATATAAAAGTGGTCCGAGAATGGATCACTGGGGAACTCCCGTGGTTATGTTGCGAGTTTGTGGGAGGGGAGAGTTTATTCTGACCATGAATTTCCTACCAGAGAGATAAGATGCTAGGAACTTTGTGATGTTGGCGTTCCAGTCTCCACCGATTATAAATGGTGCGAGGAGAGACTGGTTGCTTATTTGAGATATGTCAGACTCAGGTAAGTCTGGTTGTCGTGTTGGATGGATGTAAATGGATTTTAATATGATTACGTTCTTGTTTTCACAAAAAAGTTTAACTGCTGTGTATTCGATATTGAATTGGTTTTTTTTTGTGTAGTAGCATGTCGGAACCTTCATGGGGTCCAGTATTTCTGGGGTTTGAAATAAATATATAATTGGGAATGGATACTCGGGAGTTAGACTTAAGCCACGTTTCTGAGAGGAGAAGAATGTCTGGGGAGAAGATGTTATCAAATAACCGTAAGTGTTGTTTATGGATGTTGCAGTATATGGATTCTGTCTTGAGGGCGATTATAGATAGTTCAGCCATTGAGGGAGAGGATGTGGTAGGTTATGTGTGAGAGAATCTGAACTTTTTTTTTCGATATCTGACATATGCTTCAACGTAGGAAGCATAGTTTGTAGACTCTTGATGTAGCCCATGATGTCCAGGTTGGGGCCAATGAAGTTGGAATTGTGTGACATCGGCGTATTTGGATTGTTTTTGATGACATCTGCGTATGATGTTCTTGACCTTATAGGTTGTGGTAATGTGTTTTATGATATTAGAGTGATTGGTGCGGATTTGTTTGTTGTACTTGGCTTCATTCTTCTTTGGAGAATTTTCAACTTATGAGAGCACAGAGTAATTAGCTGGATGTGGACCTCCCAGTTACAGTATGTCACTGTGATTTCATTAGTGGTAATGGATCCATCGGGGTTTATGGTTGGGGTTTTGCCTGGTTCCAAACCCAGTGGATAGACTTTGCATTCTCCTGGTTGATGTTCATCGGCACATCTGCGGCATCGTATATTTAGGTGGCAAGCCACCACACAATGTCCCGAGCCTTGGCATCTCTTGTATTGCAGGATGCTTTGTTTGTGCTCCTCGATACTGATCTTATGAGTAAACAAATACTTAATTGGTTAGAGTTTGTTGATGTCTTCATTTGGAGGGAATTTGGATAATTCGTCGGTTTTTTGTGTTGTTTTCTCGCATGTACGGAGTGTAAGAATAGTCTAGCCTGTGGATTTTCAGGTCAGAACAAATTCTAAAGATCTCTGAGGTTAGTTCTTCGTTGGTTGAAGTGGGGTCAATGTGCCAATGATAAATGTTGTTGGTTTGAGTTGATGGTATTGCAAGGTAAAAAAATTGTGTCATAGTTCCGCAGGTTTTCTAACGGTCTTGTCGTGATCAAACAGGATTGTTGTTGGAATAGAGATAGAGGAACCTTCAGTGTTTGTGGTGAAGTTGCGGTGCCCTAGGATATTTTCTACTATTATGATTATTTCCTTGATGCTGGTTACGTTTTTGATGTAGATTAATGTGCTGAGCAGGCATGGGACTCGATGCTGGCATGGGTTGTTTGGTGTATTCCTTACGGGTTGGTGGTAGTTGTTTGGGGGGAGGTATTTGATGGTTAAGCTGGGAGAGGGCATTATTTCCATACTGGCATCGTCACTGTTTTTGGTTCTGTACCAGCGGTATTGTACAGTTCGACGTTACTATAGTACTTATAGGAGTTAGGGCGATGATGTAAACCAGACACATACCTACGGCATCTTTTTTTCGAATGCTCGCAACTTCTTCATGTGGGAAGGGGTGATATGGTACCATAATAGGCACGCGTACGTGAGTGTGGGTCTGATAATTTCTTTATAGATGAGCAGTTTGACTTTGTGAGAGAGACCATTAGGTTTCCACATGACTCTTCTACAGAGATTAAGCTGAATTGTGGCTTTATGAAGGGAATTTTTAATGTGGGAGGAAAAAAGAAAGTTATTCCCAGATGTTTTAGGGTTTTGGACGGTTTTATCAGAGTGTTGTTTAGTTTAATCTTAATTTTGTTGTGGCAGTGTCTACTGTTGTTTGTACTGTATCTGAGGTATATAGCAGATATAAGATTGACTCTAAAATGGAGCCTTGGGGAACACCCGCGCTTATGTTGCGGGTTTCTGAGACGGAAGAATTTATTCTCACAACGAATTTTCTGTCAGAAAGATAAGAGGCTAAGAGCTTTGTTGTGTGAGAGTTTAGTTTAAATAT
Organism: Microdon myrmicae; assembly: GCA_963931805.1. Classification (NCBI taxonomy): domain Eukaryota; kingdom Metazoa; phylum Arthropoda; class Insecta; order Diptera; family Syrphidae; genus Microdon; species Microdon myrmicae. The sequence continues at coordinate 10,869,025 of OZ007502.1, forward strand.
GGAGTGCAGTTTGTACAGAAACCCTGAGATCCAGACGCAATCAAACGCCTTAGAAATATCGAGAGATATACACACAGTAGGGATTTGGTTTTTGAGACCGGTTGTAACATCGTGTGTAAGTTTTAGTAGAGCATGACATGTGGATTGTCGCTTACGAAATCCGAACTGACAGTTAGGAATGAGGGCATTCTCATTGGCAAATGAGAGAAGATTTTGGTAGATCTTGCGTTCCAGTATCTTACTTAATGTACTTAATAGGGATATTGGAAGATAATTGAAAGGGCTATTACTACTACCGGGCTTCTTAATAGGAATAACTACCGCAGTTTTCCAGTTCTCTGGGAAGTGCGATGCATTAATTATATGATTAAGAAGAATGAGGATGGGAAGTAGATTCAGTGGGCGTAGTCTTTTAAATAGAAGACGTGGGATTCCACCTAATCCAGTTGACTTTTTGTTATTTCCTGATCTTACGATATCGGATAATTCGTCCGCAGTTAGAAAATTTGTAGTGTCTAAGGGGTGTGAAGCTATGTTCGTGTTGTTAAATTCACCGATGAAAGGAGTAAAAGATGTGAATAATCTGTTTGAGATGTATTCGTTTACTGTGTTCTCGAAGCCGGGAGTTGATAGAGAATTATTTTGCTCATGAATCTTTGCAGTGTTCTGCGAGGCAATTTGCTATGTCCGTATCGGACTGGGCAATATTATTGCTGATTGGGTTGATGAGATGATCAATTCGGGGTTTATATTTACGACCAGTTAATTGGTTGATGTTTTTGAAAAGATCCCGATTTGGTTTGATATTTTTAAGTGTGGAGATGTAGTTTTCATCTGCGAATTTTTTCAACTGCTCATTTATCAGAGTGGATAGGAGTTGGATTTGGCTTTTAATAAAGGGGCAGTATCTTGTATGATGTTTTCGGCGGAGCTGTTTTTTAAGGGGCAATCATTTGGTTAGGATGTTGGGCAAGGGCTGTCCTAATTAGTTGTGAGGAATGGTTATCGGGGTGTTATTGCTGAGAGCCTCCTTTAGAATTTGCTCTATTCTTACAGATGCTTGATCAAGTTAGAGAAACTTATCGCTATGGCCCTATTGACATTTCTCCATTTTGTTTTGGAGAAATTTGGGACAGGGTTTGACGAGTAGGCTGGGTCGAGAGAGGGGATTTGAATCGTGGTGTGAACGGAACCATGATCAGAAGGAAATATAAAGGAGCCTGTAGGTGGACCCGCTGAGTGGATATCATCGGACTTGAGGAAAAAGTCGATTGTTGACTTGGCTGCGCAGGTGACACGAGTTGGCTGTAATGGGGAGTCAATGTATGTATATGAACAACACGGGATGAGGGCTAGCAACTGGCGACTATATTTGTTACATTTATTATCATTGAATGGTGAATGACGAGCATTCTAGTCTCCCCCGATTATAAATGGAGCGGGAAGGAACTGTTGGATTATCTGAGAAATGTTAGCATCTGGGAAATTTGGTTGTCGTGAAGGGTGAATATAAATGGGTCCTAAGACGAGCTGAATATATCGGTGAATCTAATTTCACTGAATTGAAATTTTATGTGTATTAAGTTGCCGGTACCTCCGTGAGATCCATTAGTTCTGGGGTTAGAAACAAAAGTATAATTGGGAATGGAAACTCGGGAATTTGGTTTGACCCAGGTCTCTGAAAGGAAGAGGATATCTGGGAAAATTTTTTCAACAAACACCCGGAGTTGTTGCTTACGTATATTAGAGTAAATGGATTCTGTGTTGAGGGAGATAATGGTTAGTTTAGACAGTGCTGGAAAGAATATGAGAAGTTATTAGTGAAAGAATCTGATCTTTTTTTCCAATTTTGTGACATATGCCTCAACGAAGGAAGCATGGACTGTAGGCTTTGGATGTAACCCGTGATGTCCATCTTCATATGTTAGTTGACATCATGTCAACTGTATTAGAGGGAGTGGTGGTGTTGAGATTTCCTTTTGCTACATCCCCGTAAGATATTCCGGTTCGGGTTAACTTTGCTTTCTGCAATACTGTTGGTTAAACTGTTGACATTGCTAATTTCCGTCTTTGCAGTAGTGTTAGCTTCTGAGGACATTGAGAGTAGTTTGCTGGATAAGGGCCTCCACAGTTACAACATTTTACTGTAATCTTCTTTGTGGTAATGGATCCATCGGCGTTGGTGGTTTGGACTGTCTCTGTTTCCAGGCTTTGTGGACTTACTTTGCATTCATGATCTCGTGTTCCTCTGCACATCTGCCACAACGTCTTTGCTGGTGGGATGAGGCCGCCAAATGTCCTGAGTCTTGGCATCCCTTGCAATGTAGAATTTCTTGTTTGTCTGGCTCCTCGATTGTGATTTTTTGGGTAAATAAATATTTAATTTATTTAAGTTGCTTGATATCTTGATTTGGTGAGATTTGTATGATCCGGAGGTTTTTTATGTTGTTTGTCCACATGTATGGTGTTTGGAAGTAGTCCAGCTTATTCATCTTTATTTGTGGACATATCCTAGCGATTTCCAGTCCTAATTCCTCGTTGATCCATTCTGGATCGATGTTTCATATAATTAGGGTGGATTGCTATTCGGATGTGGGAAAGTGAAGAACTGATATTGTTCCTCTAACTGCTTTTTAACTGCTCTATCATGATCGAATAATGATCTGATTGTTATGTAGGTCCTAGATCCTTTGGTATTTGTGCTGAAATTCTGGTGACCCAGGACATTTTGCAGGGTTTGAATTATAGCTTCGGTGCTGGTCAGGTTTTTGATGTAGATTGGCGGGGTCTTTCACTTCACGTGGTTGATTTCGTTGCTGTTTCTACTCTGGCTTGAGCGGCTTCTTGAACGAACGATGGAGTGTCGGTATAGATATAGTTTCGTTTCTCATTAATTATAGAAACATTCTTTTAATATACACACGCGAAATGTATGAATAACAACAAACACGTGACAACGACTTGAGCGACTACACTAAGTTGTCCTCGTTTATATACCAATTTTGCACCGCAATCTTCTATTATTCCCTTCCATCGCATTAGTTCATTCTTTGGATTATTATTCGAAATGGCGAACGCCAATGATGGATGGTCGGTATAGATAGTCAAATCTGCGACTCTGTAAATACAGTTTCTTAACTCCTGCAAACTCCATACGATTGCTAATAACTCTTCCTCATTTGTGCAATATTTTCCTTCTGTTTTACTTAAAGTTCGAGATAAAAAAATCGGTTTCTTATTTTGACTAAGAGCAGTTCTTAGTGCTACGTTAGATGCGTCTGTTATTTGTTCAAATGGTTTATTGTAATTAGATTGGAATAGTTCCTTGTAGCTTGTTCTCGAAGATGTGCTTACAAACTTTCTATAGCTTTGATTTCTATAGCTGCTGTTTTTATTTATCTGACCGTTTTCTCTGCGTAAATGTGTTGTTAGAGGTTTGGCTATGCCCGCATAGGAATTTTCTATAGTAGCTCGTCAATCCGAGAAATCCCCTGAGTTCTTTGAGATTTTTTGGAACTGGATATTTATTGTTTCAATTTTTTCCCGATTTGTCGTTATTCTATTTTGTTTAAAAACTGCTTGAAGGAATTATGATTTTTCATTTGAAACCTTTAAAGTTTCTTTATTTAATGCATCAAAGATTATTTTAATAATGTTCCACGTGTTCTTTCTCAGATGAAGAAATAATTAGAACGTCGTCGATATAGACATAGGCGAATTTTCTTATGAATTCGCGAAGTATGTCATCGACATATCTTTGAAATATAGATAGTGCATTTTTAAGTCCGAACGGCATACGCACAAATTCGTACTTGCCTCCATTTACACCAAGGGAAGTCGTTAATAATTTATTACAATTAGACAACAAGTTTGTAAAAAATAACACTAACATCGATGATACACAAAATGTTTTCAATTTAGCCTCGAACAACCAACAGAGGAGCGAAGGAAATACAATTAAGATAAAACACTACATTAATACTACCGATAATTTACCCATTAATACAAAGTCCTACAGATATCCTACATACACAAGCAGGAAGTCCAAACGCAAATTAACAGAACGTTAGAGCAAGGCATAATTCGCCATAGTTACTCGCCTTGGAGTTCCCCAGTATGGATAGTACCAAAAAATTGGATGCTAGTGGCCAACAAAAATGGAGATTAGTGATTGATTATAGGAAAATCAATGAAAATACAATCTCTGACCAGCACCCAATTCCAAACATAAACGAGATTTTAGACAAATTGGGTAGGTGTATGTTCTTGACAACGCTCGATTTTGCAAGCGGGTTTCAACAAATAGAAATGAACCCAAAGCATATCCAAAAAACGGGGTTTACGGCCAATGGCGCACATTACGAGTATGTCATAATGCCGTTTGGACTAAAGAAGAACCCATCAACATTTCAGAGAGTGATGGACAACGTTCTAACAGATTTAGGGGGAAAGATTTGCCTCGTATATATCGACGACATCATAATATTTTCCGCATCTCTACAAGAGCATCTAGAGAGTATAACCCAAGTTTTTGAAACGCTTAGAGAGTCTAATTTCATAATTCAAATGAAGAAATGTGAGTTTTGAAAAAAGGAAATAGCGTTCGTGGGCCACATCATTAACTCCGAAGGAGTAAAGCCTAATCCATTGAAAATCCAGGCGATTGAAGACCTCCCGATACCCAAAACGTGAACTCAAATCAAAGCATTTCTGGGGCTGATCGGATATTATCGCAAATTTATAAAAGACCTGGCCAAACTCACAAAACCACTCACTCACTATTTAAAGGAAGGCGAATCAATTAAATCAGACAAAAACTTCACCGAAGCTTTTGAAACATGCAAAAATCGACTAATCAATGATCCAATTCTTCAACACCCTGACTTCACAAAACCGTTTATTCTCACTACATATGCAAGCAATTACACATTAGGCGCAGTCCTATCACAAGGAAGGGATTAATAAACCCATCTGTTTTGCAAGTCGCACACTTTCTCAGAGTGAATGTAATTATTCAACAATCGAAAAAGAACTACTTGCCATAGTATGGGCAACCCAATATTTTCCATCTTACCTATTTGGAAGGAAGTTCCTGATGGTTACGGATTACAAAGCCCTTACGTGGGTCATGAGCCTTAAAGAACCTAACTCCCAAATTGTAAGATGAAGGTTGAAACTAGAAGAATTTGACTATGAAATAGGTAGAAATACAAAAAGGGCAAGTCGAACATAAATGCAGATGCGTTGAGCCACATAAAGACTGGAGAACCTCCAGAAACCAAGGAACAAGAATTGTATACAAGTACAGCACATAGCGCTGATGAAAATCTGGATGATGGCATCCACATATCTGAAAAACACCAAACTGAATTTTATGTTATATATATTTTATTGTTATTGTTGATTAAGGTATGCACGAAAGGGGTACTCATAGTTCTCCTTATCATAGTCGACCTGGTATTCCTGGTTGTGGTGGTGGTGGTGCAAATGTGGAGTCGTCCTTGTCATGGTCTTCATGTAGCAATCCATAAACGATGTCAATTTCTGCCTCTTCAAAGTGATCTCCTGGTGGTAGTTGGGCCAGTAGCGCCCGCTCTTCTCGTACAAAATCTCGATCAATACGTCTGCATCCCTGATGTGCTCGACCTTCTGGTATGAAACTAGTATAAAATGTTCGACTGCTTCAAGTGCATTTTGCCCTCCAAATTGAACGGTACAATTTCAATTGCTGGATAATATAACAATTCCACGTCAGTTGAGTGTACTTGAGTTTAGAAATCGAATTCGTACACGCGGCAGTTGCCTGATGCGTTGAGCCCTGGTTCTATCTTTTAGTGATTCTAACCGTGATAGCGTCGGTTGGAATCACACGCTTTTCACTATCGTCGTAAACGCTATAGATCTACGGATTATCATTTTAATTGTGTTATCTTCTCTCGAACATAAAAAAACTCTGGTCACGTATTCCACACAAAACCGGCTTATCACAATAACGAGCTCTATCTCAAATCAAACCTAAAACCGTAATTAGGTTAACAGACGGCCACTGCAATTTTTTGTCAAGCACGAAATTCAAATTCGTTCTGCTCTCCACTAACTGGCTAAAACGATACTCGAGACGAAGGTCAAAATCTCTCTCATTCGCAGTTCCCCACGCTATTTCCATTCATCAACGCCGTTGTCTCAGCAAAGAAACTTGGCTACGGTCAATTTCGAAACTGATCGAAGATGTCATCGCCGAATAGAGCTGGGCTTATGCACCAGCTATTTTTGTTTTTTATATATTGTATACCAAATGTAATATGTATTTTATGTGTGTTTCAAGTGTGAAATGTACATTATTTAAGTGAATATGTTTATTGTATGCTGTAAATGAATGAGATGTAATTTATGTTTGATTTATTATAAGGCTGAAAATGTGGTAATTGCCTGTAATGTAGGTATTTATTATATAAGGGATTTTAATGTTTCATATGTTTTATATTGTAGCGAGCTTAGGGTTCGCTGGATTAATTATTTTAAAATAAATCATCATCATCATCATCGACACTACAACCGGGAACGGGTCTTGGCCTTATTTAGCTAGTCCTGAGGCTTGTTAAATTTTCCATAATGATTTATTTTTTCTGGGCAAGGTCATTAGTCTTGTGCCAGAGGCTCCCCGACAGTGAATCGAACCCCGGCCTCCCGAATGACAGGCGGGTATACTAACCACTAGACTATCGAGGATTTTATAATAAATGAGAGCCATTAAATCGATTTTGCATTAATACAACACTTTATTAGTCCGTAATACAACCGTTACTTTTAACCGTACACATAACGATTTCTTTGTAAACACTTTCTACTTCTTACTCATTACTTATTACTTCCGCACTTATCGTCACGCTTCACTGTCTTACTTATAACTCAACTCCCGATCTGCGTGCGACGTATTTATACTGTTTTTCCTCATTCTGATTTGGTGTATCATTTCCGTCCGTTCCATAGTCTTGAATGTTCTATTCCAGTTTTCCAGTACGTCCTAAAATAATCTAGTACCTTGTTTCAGACTTACTCGAAGATTCCAGTACTGATTGTCATATGCGTCACAATATGTTTATTTATGTGTAATGTTTTCTTGCTGAGACAAAGGCGGTGGGGGAGTTACTACGTAATATGTGTAGGGTAAAATAACTTTACCAACATGCTGCAAATGCGGCAAGAAAGGACTTTCAGACAAACGTTGGTAAACAGGCAACACAAAACTTCATCCAAAACAGATTTATATTCGCTGATATGGTTAAAGAAATCCAAACGAAGAATATGAAAACTCTCCCACCGCCTTTCCTACAAAAACATATTTAAGACCCTAAACGATCCGCTGTACAGGTCAACAGTATGCCTCAAATTCAAGAGGTGTTACATAAACTTCCACAAGGGCAATCCTCAATGTTCGAGAAACTACTTAGTCTCTCCCGCTTAATTGAGGATATTCCACCCCTATATGAAAAACTGACAACTGAGTCTGAGAGAGTTGCAGTTCTTTTCACGGCATATGTAAGATATACGCTTCACAATGGATCCCAAAATTAAAGTTATTCTTATAAATGTCAACTCCCCTGTTTCCTTTCAAAGCCCATGATAGCCATCTGACCACAACGCTGTGACCTGGTTCATTCACAGCTTTCGAGCAACGCGGACTCATATCAGATACATACCCGATTATGGGCGCGCAAATTAGGACAACTTCCATGTCACATTGAACGAAAAACTTCACCAACTCTCGCTTCCCATTGACAGGAACCTAACCACGGTTGAGATAAATAATGCTGCATTCTAGTTGAAACTTCGGAGACTCATGTCCCGAAGTACAAACTTGAAAAGACTTATCAGATTCCCCTTGACGACTTCACACTTCGTCTCATCCAAAAAGTCCTGCAGAATGAGATATCCCCACCGATGTACGCAAAGCGAGCTATTATTGCGATCCATCATTCACAATATTCGTACAGTAATTCAACAGAGAATCTAAAGCAGTGGTACCCAACAATTGGAAAACAAACTGAAGGGTATTCAGATGGACCAGAACGTTTATAAAAATGTTAAAACGATATGTGGCACTACTCGTATCACTGGGCCGATCATATACAACGGTGTTGTTATCAATAATGACATGAATAAAGCAAATATCATCGGAGAGCCCTTTGAAAATAATCATAGCCTTACTCTCGAGGATGGCGAACCGAATAGTAATGCGATCATTAGTTCAGAGGTCCACAATAAATTAGACAACTTTAACGAGCCAATTGTCGTCTTTAACCCAACTAACAGTGCATACTTCGATGACACACGTAACAATGGTCACGGTTTCGTCACCCCAAATACCCTACAGAACCTAGTTAGATCTCGAAACCCTAAGAAGTCAACCGGTATCCACATGGCGTACCACACGTTGCGAAGGCTCTCTGTATTATTTTTACAAAGCTCTCTACTCTGATCAACCATGCCTACAACATAGCATACTTGCTCCAAACTTGGAAGCATGCTCCTCACTTGCACACTTGCTTCAGCAAAATATATGAAAAATTCATATAAGAGAAGCTAAATAACTTTATCAGTGCCAGGCACCTAATACCTGATTAATAATTTGGATTTAGAAGAGCGCACAGCACAACCATGGTTCTCAACATATTTCAAAACCACATATGCGTGAGTTACGACCCCAACCTGACACTCAGCCCATCTTAACCTGAAGTACATCCATCAACAGTTTTCCATAGTAACACCTCTTCAAGTTACTGCAACATCAACGTCTGGAGCAGAGACATCTCCGGATGTTCATGGCAACCAAACACCCTGGCAATGGGTAACCTGGCCATCCCACACAATCCACCGAAAATAGCAACGGGACATTTTCCCACAAGGTAAAAACACCTTGTAAGACACCTTCAGTGTCATATTCTTTTTGATCCGTAGAGTTGGACAGATAGCTTCAGTCTTCACTCAACAGTTGTTAAAATCACTTGCTTGTAGCAATTTAATAGACAAATATAAAATATAAAGTTTAAACTAAATACCGTTTGTTTTTTTGTCGCTCCCACGTAGTAAGACCATAACTCGTGCGCCTATTTAATAAGGAACCCAACATTGCGGCGAGTCTGGACAATGAAATGGCTTTTGACACGAAGTGGGTCGAAGGTCTTGTCTATAAATTATTGAACACTGGTCTCAGCAAAATGCTGTGTAGCATCATCTACCAATTCGTTTGAAACAGAGCTTTTCAAGTTCGGGTGCATGGAAAGTTATCCCGAACGGTCAACGTCACCGTAGGCGTACCACGAGACTCCATTCTAGGCCCTGGAGCGCCCCAAACGCCCTACCATTTCCCCCAACGTACATATTACTCATAATTCATATACAAACCATATCATGTCGAACAAAACACCAATATCCCCAAATCAACGTTGAATTCAATGTCAAACAAATTGAACCAAACGTTTAATTGTCGAACATTGAATTCAATTCCCCAAATCCAAACATTACAATGCATATCTTCACATGCATCGTGTGTACAAACAAACACGTGTTCAACGAACCAAATGTTCATTTGGTTCGCATACACACAAATCCGGTTTGCATACACACAAGTTTTTGCATTGTAACCAGATGTTTTATGGTATACAAATAAACCTAAAGTCCCGTCCAGTTTCCCATCTAATTCGCATCCAGTTACCATGGCCTTCGCTCCCATTTGAAGTGCATGTAAGCTCTTGTTTGCATTAGCCAGATGGATAACACAAAGAAACCCCAGAAAGAGATCGGTAGTAAGGGACGGTGCGTCCGGGCTTTGATAGGGGATAGGAAGAGGTCTAGATCGACAGTCAGTTGGTAGCGCTAAAGAAGCAAGGATCGAACAATAAAGAGTATACTAATATAACTGGTTTGTTTTTTTTGACAGTTTAGCGTCATTTGGTCGCTCCGTACAGCTCGCCGTTTTGATGAGTGCCATCGACAATTTTCTATAAATTATTTTCGAGTGTGTGCATTGACATATCATCATCATCATCATCGGTACTACAACCGGGATCCAGACTTGGCCTTATTTAGCAAGTTATTAGTCGTGTGCCTACCTTTCTCAGGATGTATTGACATATATGTTTATACAACACTTACCCACTACTGTGGCTTCTGGCTTGGTTAAGGCCGTGAGTAGGTGGCTTCCGACTCGGAGAGTCCAGAAGGTGGTTTCCTGTTGTAGCCCCTGGTCGGCCGAAGATTGCAGGTTCGAACCCTATTGTGGCTTCGGGCTTGGTTAAGCCCGTGTGTAGGTCAACCGGCTGGTTTTGATTTTCTGATAATTTGCCGAGTGAAACACAGGTTGTCATTTTTGAATCGCGGTGCGACCACTTATTTAATTCTTTCTATTTAAAGTCCAAGTTAAATTTCTGCAGACTACCATAGTGGTGCTGGTGGATTCTAATTCTAATTCTAACTGAACTTTGCCTCCAACGGTACTCCCTATTTATACCCAAAATCCAAATCAAAATGTTTATACCCTCCCACGGTTCATTGCTTACTTCCAGACAGCCACCCGATGCTAGTCCCAGTCGAAGGCCATGCCAACGACGATGGGAACCGCAACATCGCAATTTTGCCACCAGTCATCCTAAAGCAGCAACTTTTTGCCTACTCTGGCTGTAGTTCCACGCCAAGGCTATGGGAAAATCTCGATTCACGGTGATGCGATTCTGATTTGCCCATAGCAAATAGCATGCATATGCCTGGGTGGAATTACCTTGAAGCTGATGGGGTGTTAGGTGATCATCAAGGTTATTAGAGTTTTAGGAGTTGCGTAGCTGCAATTTGCATGTTAGAACATGGGTATCGGCATGGTTGGGACGTGGGAATTGCAGAATTGCAATTTTAGGTATGAGAATGGGAGATGCATGCATCTCAAGGTGGTGCGAATTTGATTTGCCTATGGCAAATAGCGTGCAACATTAAATACGTTGAAACAATATTACAGATGTGTTTCAAGTTGTATTGTGAGAATTTTGCGTACAGCAATTTGCATGGAAGGCTATATGTTTGGACATATGCGTATATGTATGTAGATATTATCGATTATTGGTATAACGATTTTTGGAATTTTGCGCAGAGCATACATGCGTATACATGTCATGTGTAAGCGAGATTTAGATTCTGGGAGTTTTTTATTATTAGTGTATGGCTCTAAATATCAGGGTAATGGAATTCTGCGTGTAACATATATTGTCATGTGAATGACCCGTTCACGGACTGTGCATCCTTTGGATTATCCGGAAGGATTAAAGATATACATCCACGTATTCTTCAAGATCTATACGGGCGCCCACTCTTCTTCGAGGCCCCTGAAACATGGTGGTGCACCAGGAATACATTACACCACCTTCCTATTTAATATCTACACCTCAGACGGAAGAGTAAAATCGATATGCTATGTGGATGACGTCCTAGTGTACACGTCATCCAAAAGCCGTAAATTTGCAACAAATCGACTCAACCGTAACCTGAACGAACTGTATCGGTATTGCAGCCGATGGAAAATTCGACTTAATCCTTCCAAAACAGTAGGCATAACTCTGAGTAGTAAATACTCCCAACATACTTCTCGATATTCACCGAATATTCGAATACAAATAGGAGGTACTGTGTCGATTCTAACAGATACACACAATTCACAAGCAAGCAAAAATAGTGAAGAACACCGAACGGAAAAAAAATCGAATAAGAAAAATACATCAGAACCGTATACCAAGCGATAAATAAAAAATAATTCACACCAGTGGAATATACTCGAGTTTGGAAATGAAATTCTAAACACGGTCAGTAGTCTGATGCTTCACTGCTTCGCTTTTCAATCGTTTCACCGTGTGTTCAATTCACCTTCTTCACTATCCTTGCTTAACGCTATAGTACTACGATTAGACCACCGGACAGGTTAACTATCTTGGGCTCGTTTATACCCCAAAAATAAATTTCATCAAACATGTGACACTCATTCTTGAAAGGGGCCTCGGTCGATCCGAGCAACTGCACAATACCTTAAAGTCCAAATTTTCTGCTATAAGCAGCTAATCCGATCTGGAATATCGTATGGTTTTCCCGTATGCTCTTGTATATCTTTGGACCAAATTGAAAGGCTTCGAGTTTTCGAAAGGAAGCTGTGATGTATCTCGACGCCGAGCGAGGAATGTCGTCGGTCGAGATCCTTTGTGGTGTTCCGCCGAACGAGGAATGTCGTCGGGGAATCGTTAAAGATGAGCACGGTGCGAGGAATGACGCAATGGCGTCCGAACCAACGTTGCCTGAAACCAAATGGGTTTATAAATTGAGAGGAACAGTGATACCTGCTTGGCCAATCTTCCGGCTTAAAGTTCCAAGAAAAAATAGCGCTGATTCCGTACGATTCGTGATCGATTGAGAAACGATTGACGAATATGTATTGACAGTTGCAGATAGTTGATTATTGATTGACAGTTGTTTGTCCACTATGAATATGTTTGTCGGGGAGAGTACTAGATTCTCCCCGAACATATAATTGTGAATCCGCAACAGAAGCTCCTTAGAAGATGCGGCAACCACTCTAGGAGGTCTGGCGGTCATCATTACCCCAATTCTCTCCTATATGAAGGTGCCTCCGTTACCCCTATCGACGAGTATTTGCTGCAATTAGCATACAAGTATCACAAAACCATACAGGACAGGGAGAATCTACTTGTACGAGTCTTGGGTTTTTGACCCTTCTCTCGTTCGATCTCTTCGAATCCGACCACCACAATTTCTTCTTCAGTAAAAAAATCAAGAAAGCACCCTTACCCACCCTACCAATCTTGTATGATTTCCTTCCCACCATCTCCCCATCCAAGTAGTTACAGACCATTTCAACTAACTCTGCACACGCGGTCCTTAGATATCTCCCCCTTTCCTTTTCAATATTTCGAGACCGAGCCCAACATCCTCAAGTACGTGGGAGATTCCGGTTGTCGCAAGATGACCAGAATCCAGAGACACGATGAAGATCACATTTGTTCTTGTCTCGTTTAAATCGGCCGCTCGCCACTCTTTTTTCGCGGATCAATAAAGTCACGAAGGCCGAACGTACGGTCAGTGAGGGAACCGTAGATTTAACCGCATCAAAGAAGTAATACTTGAATAATTATTAAATTATAATCAAAAGGAAGACTAATAAAACAATATGTAAAATTAACTTTATTGATAAATTGTTCGCGAGACGAGTTCAAAAGTGTAGTTGTTGCATCCACATTTGTAAAACGGTGTTTTCCAAGTAATGAGCAGCCGAGATAAATAAAGAGCACGGACCAACCAAGCTCTCAGGGCCAGAGGCTAGATACAATGAGGATCCTCTGGTATGTCTTCTTGGACGTTGCGCATTCTTCCCCTTGATTTAATATAAGTAAATAATCGCCCTTCCAATAAGGTGACGGATCAATTATTAATGAAAAACAAGGAACTCAACAGGATAATCGTCTAATACACCAACTTTGCATCTGACTAAAGTACAAAAGTATTATATTTATTTGTTTAATGATATATTTACACAGATAGGTACTTATTTGTTTATATAATTATTTATTTGTTCCTCGTTTTTCTCCAGTAAATTGAAGGTTTTTTTCGTAATTTCCTTTAAATGATTGTTTGCTTCTTCGATATAAATATATTTAATCCCAACACTATTATCCAGCAGAAAGTTATAAAATAAATATCAAATGGCTGTTTGTAAATTGTGCGGCAAGCATATTGTATATTTTAATAAGGAATACACAATTATCTATCTATCTCTCCACAATAAAACAATTTTCTATTCGCTCTGACGGAGAACTAAAACGAAAGCTGATCAATATAAAATAATTTTTGAAACTGTATTTAAATTGTGTGGCAAGCATATTATATATATTAATACGAAATATACAATTATCTATCTCTCCACAATAAAAAAAAAAAAGCTATTCACTGACGGAGAACTAAAACGAAACCGTCAATTTTCCATTCATATCGCTTACCAGGCTGCCGATGGGTCTCTTGGATGTACAGGCATTGAATGTCCGTCTCTTCAATGAGTTCCACCCCATGTTTATCCTTGTTTCCTTTGAATAAACGCAGTCCTCTACCTGATCGATTTCCTTTTCCAGTCGTTTCTTCTGTTCGTACTCCGATGACTTATCCAATTCATTTCCAGTGAGGTGCTGCGCTACGTGTTATTGAAAATGCACCTTTTTAGTGAAATGAAGCATTTTTTGCAACTGAATTTATTTTCGCCATTATGGATTCGACGATGCTTGCTCAGGCCTTGAGAAAACCTCTTGTCACATGTCGGGCATTTGGATAGTTTTTCACCCGTGTGCTTGCTCTCGTGGTTCAGTGTGACATCGCTGGGTGAAAACCGAAGATCACAGTAATGACACTTGTATGGCTTTTCACAATGACCGCAACTGAAAGCTCGCACATTGTTTTAGCGTCTCATATGTTCAAGTGGACTTTGTTTCCTAAAATCGTGATTACATTTCTCACAAATCTTTAATGATACTGTGGCAGTTCTACGAACCACACAAATCACTATAGGTCGAGATGTCGTCCTTCCACCAAGGAACATACTCACCTATATCCAAATTACACGTGTCCTCAGGAGTCCTTCTTCCCACTTGAAATAAAAGGTAACATGCGTCTTGGAGCCAACAATCCCAGGTAACCACAGGTCACAAGTCCGACCAATTTTCCTACGCCTTGCACGGCGATCGAAGGACATGACTTACCAACAGAATTGTGTACCAATGCATCAACTGGATATACACAAACGGTTGACACAGCTGCCCCAGATGTCGACAGACATCACATCTCCGGCGATAAGCGATTTGTCGGAGACAATCCGTCGACAAAACCTTTGTCTCTGTCGCAATTGTACTTCGTCTAAACAAAGGCAATTGCCATGCAACAGCAATGAACGAAAATGCTGTTCACATAGGGCAAAGTAAACATTATCCCACGATCGTCTAATGTAAATCACACATCAGAGGTGTGAAATTCTGATCACAGAATGATCCACAGCAACCAGACAATAACCTCCGCATCTGTGTGTGTGAGCACGATCTGCACAGGATTCTCGATTAAGATAAACTCACAACACAGGAAAAGCGAAAGGGAAAAAGAAAACTATGGCGTGAATGGAATCATCCCCAGAGAAGTTACCTCAGTCTACTCCGAGCGACAGTCGAAATCGAGAAGCAGACGAAGAAGATTAATTGCGCGTACGGTGGTGTCAAGACCGAGTCCCGAAAAGTATCGATATAGTGTCGTCGGATTTTTATTTTGATGTCGTTTCTAAGAGTAACGTCGAGTGTCGAACAACTTGTCGGTCGAAGGGATCTAAAAGAGTTTAATTGTGTTTCCATTTGTTTTCACAAGTAATTGACATAGAAAAGCTTTGTAGACTAACGACGGGTGTTCAAGGGTACACAATCCACAGTTTTGTAACGACCAAAAAAAAAAGGAAACTAGGAAGAGGAAATACAAAAAATAAATTTAAATAAAACAGATTATTAAAACAAAACATTTCGCAGCGTTTTATTTTGTGGCAGTGTCTCCGTGTTCCAGGTTGTTTCTCTCCTTGATGAACAGTGTTCGGCGGAACACTTCAGTGACATTCGACGAAAAGACTAAAACCCGCCAAAATGCTCCCGTCGATAGCTTCGACATTTCGCCATTTGTGGCTCCAGAAACGGGACCATTTTCATCGTCAATACAGGATGTGCTACCAATATCGAAATTATCGCCGATTAAATTATCCTCTACAATTTCATGTTTGATGTTAATTTCGTTTGAGTTCGTATTTTGCTGTATTTGGAAGATTTCCTTATCCGGCGATTTCGTTTGCGTGCGTTCCGATGAATTATTCACTTCAACTGGATCTAGATGACGTTTTGCGTGTTTTTGAAAAACCTTCTCTCTCTTGAATTCTTCGCAAGCGGATTTATTATAGATTCGAAGATGCTTGCTCAGGCCTTCAGAATATCCAAAGCTCTTGTCACAAGTCAGGCATTTGAAGGGTTTTACACCCGTGTGCTTGGTCTCGTGCTTCCGTCTGTGGTCGGTCCGAGAGAACCAATGGTCACAGTACTGACATTTGTAAGGCTTTTCACCAGTATGTAGTCTCACATGGCGCTGTAATGCCTGACGAGTCACATAGGTTTTATCATACTGATCGCAACTGAAAGGTTGCACATTGTTGTGGCATCCCATATGTTCATCAAGTGCACTTTGAGTCGTCAAATCGCGATTACATATCTCACAAATCTTTAATGATATTTCCGTTGATTGCTTCGGGATTTCGCCATTTGTGGCTTCAGAAACGGGACCATTTTCTTCGTCAATACAGGGTGTGCTCCCGATGAAGCAATTGTCGCCAATTAAATTATCCTCTATAATTTCATGTTTGATGATAACTTCGTTTGACTTCGTGTTTTCCTGTATTTGGAAGATTTTTTTTTCTAGTAATTTTTTCTGCGTGCGTTCCGATGAACTATTCACTTCAACTCGATTTAGATGACGTTTTGCGTGTTTTTTAAAAACCTTTCTCCTGAATCCTTCGCAAGCGGATTTATTATGGATTCGAAGATGCTTGCTCAGGCCTTCAGAATATCCAAACCTCTTGTCACAAGTTAGGCATTTGAAGGGTTTTACACCCGTGTGCTTGCTCTCGTGGTTCTTTTTGACCGAGTTTTTATAGAACCGAAGATCACAGTATTGACATTTATAAGGCTTTTCACCAGTATGAACTCTCACATGGATCCGTAATTCCCAACTAGTCACATAGGTTTTATCACAATGATCGCAACTGAAAGGTCGCACATTGTTGTGGCGTCTTATATGAACATCAAGCGCACTTTGACTCCCAAAAGCGCTATTACATATCTCACAAATCTTTAATGATACTCCCGTGGATTGCTTCGGAATTTCGCCATTTGTGGCCTCAGAAACGGGACCATTTTCTTCGGCAATGCAGGGGGTGCTCCCAATGTCGAAATTATCGCCGATTAAATTATCCTCTACAATTTCATGTTTGATGATAATTTCGTTTGAGTTCGTGTTTTCCTGTATTTGGAAGATTTCTTTATCCAGCGATTTCGTTTGCGTGTGTTCCGACGGGTTATTCACTTCAACTCGATTCAGATGACGGTTTGCGTGTTTTTGAAAAACCTTCTCTCCCCTGAATTCTTCGCAAGCGGATTTATTATGGGTTCGAAGATGCAACTGCAGGCCGTTAGAATATCCAAAGCCCTTGTCACAAATCGGACATTTGAAGGGTTTTTCACCCGTGTGCTTGCGCTCGTG
Source organism: Microdon myrmicae (assembly GCA_963931805.1). Classification (NCBI taxonomy): domain Eukaryota; kingdom Metazoa; phylum Arthropoda; class Insecta; order Diptera; family Syrphidae; genus Microdon; species Microdon myrmicae. The sequence continues at coordinate 10,886,395 of OZ007502.1, forward strand.
CCTCCGTCTGTGGTCGATCCGAGAGAACCAATGGTCACAGTACTGACATTTGTAAGGCTTTTCTTGTTTGTAAGCCGATTTATTATGGATTCGAAGATGCCTGCTCAGACGATGAGAATATCCAAAGCCCTTGTCACAAGTCGGACATTTGAAGGGCTTTACACCCGTGTGCTTGCTCTCGTGGTTCTTTTTGACGCCGCAGTCAGCGAACCGAAGATCGCAGTACTGACATTTGTAAGGCTTTTCACCAGTATGTACTCTCACATGGACCCGTAATTCCTTACGAGTCACAAACGGTTTGTCACAATAATCACAACTGAAAGGTCGCACATTGTTGTGGCGTCTCATATGAACCTTGAGTGCAGTTTGAGTCGTAAAATTGCGATTACATATCTCACAAATCTTTAATGAGACTCCCGTCGATTGATTCGGTCCGACTCCAGTATGCTTCAGGAGTATTTTGTAATCAGACGTGAAACTTGATTCTTCACTCAATATTTGTTGCCGACCTCTCGATTGCTTTGCCATTTTATAATTCATCTCCTGTCTCGATTTATTATTCAGTTCCGTAGTGTTACTATGGACATAGGAATCTGCACGATTTTCCACAATAGGTTTGGATCCAGTACCAGCATTATCTTCTAAGTAAGGACAGGGTGTGTTCTCACAACCATCATCAACTGTAGTGTTGTCCATAACTTCATCCTTAATGCAGATGCCAAGAATTGGGTTTATTGTGGTTGAACTCGTTTTCCATAAGTCTTTTATTTGAAACTCTTGGTGATTTGTATTTAGCAGTGCTTTGATTATCGATTCCGATTGCTCATAGTTTCGATGGAATTTGGAGACAACGTTGAGGTCGTCGAGGCATTGCAGGCAAATGCTTTTTGGTTGATTTGTATCTCTTTTAATCAAAATATCCGAGTATTTCATTATTTTATCAGCAATCACGATTGAATCGCTATCTTTTCCGAAAATACAACGATTTTCGCCTTTTTGTAAACAAACTAAACATACACTTTCCAACTCCATTAAACGTGACATATTTTAAAATTCGATGTTTTACTTTTAAGCAATAAGTCATAACAATCCAATTTTCCTTATATGAGATTGAGTTAGTTTATTTGACATTTGCGTTGGAATTAATTTATATTGATTTTTTTTTGTGCAGTTGATGAGCTGTTCGATTTGTGTAGAGAAATAATGAGTTTATGCTACTTTATTGAGGTTTGAACGTTGTTAAAAATCTGCAGTAATATGCTTTAATGTGTGATGTGTTTTCTAGCTGAGTCTTATAGTAGCTTTTATACTATATATTTTTATACTATATATTTTCTAAGACGAGAGGGAGTTACATGACTAACTATCGAGTGATCAAATTTTCTTCCATACATTTAATTAGATATATTTCTGGTGGTGTATTGCGAACATTGCGATTGGTTACCGGGGAGAGACACAACTTTTAATCCAGCATCCAATATAAAAAGGAAATATCCGCGATATATTAAACGCAAACGAATAGTGAAGAACAGTACGGAAAGAAGTTGAAAGTATATTCATATACCATAGTAATTAGTGTATTTGAGATTAGCGGTCAAATTCGTTCACACGGCAATTTTCAAGTGCGCATGCTTTTGTTTGAATCGCACGCTTTTTACTACCGTGACAAAACACTATAAATTCCCTTATATAAAGTAAATCCCACCAGCGCAGAATATGTTTTACCTATGCTTGTTGAGCTGGTGGTATAAATGATGATGGAGACTTTATTAATTTAATATTGTGACGCATATGACAATCAGTTCTGGAATATTCGAGTAAGTCCGAAACAAAGTACTAGAATATTCTATAAAGTACTGGAAAACTGGAGACTATGAACTATAGAACATTCAAGACTATGGAACGGACGGAAACGAAACACCGGATCAGAATGAGGAAATTGTATTAATACGTCGCACACAGATCGCGGAGACAAGTAATGAGTAATAAGTAGAAAGTGAAGCAAGTGAGAAGTAAGAAGTAAGCAATAGAAGACGCGATAAGTACAGAAGCGATAAGTAAAGAAATCGTTAAGTGTACGCTATAAGTAACGGTTGTTATTAACGGATTAATAAAGTGTTATAGCGTTTGCGACGACAGTGAGGAGCGAGTGATTCGAACCGACGCTGTCACGGTTAGAATCACTTAAAGATAGAACCAATGCTCTTACCCATCAGGCCACTGCCACTTATGTGATTTTGATTTCTAAACTCAAATACATTCGACTAATGTGGTAATGGTATATTATTGCTATGGTATACGGATTGAATTGATGTGCTTTTGGTGGTGTTGTTCTTTACTAGTCGTGTGTGTATCTGCTAGAAACGCCACGGTGTTACATTAATTAAAAATCAATTTAACGGCTCTTATTTATTCAAATTAATTATTCCAGCGAACCCTAAGCTTGCTACAATATAAAATAATAAAAGGCTTTATTGCCTATAAGTATACAGACTAAACAAATGAGCGGGACGATCATAGCGCATGTGTCTCTCATGGCTCTACTGCAGCGACGCTCCTCGCAGGTGGAGTCTCGCGCACACCGCTCTCTCTCTCTCTATACTCACGCATGCACACATAAGAGCACGTTCACACGCAACACATATATTTATATATATCATACTACTATACAATATAAGTGTATATTCTCAACAGCTACCATAATGGACAGGCATATGCAACGGTGAGTTTTTTTTTCGGTTTCGGTAGAAAAGCCGTCATCATCATCGGCACTACAACGGGATCCATCACTATCCGGTCCTTTTCTGAGACTTGTTAAATTGTCCATAATAATATGTTTTTCCGGGCAAGGTTATTAGCCTTGCGCCAACCTTTCTCAGGATGTCGCTGATGGAGGGGAGGTGGAAATCTTCAAAAGATACCTCTGGACCGATTCAGAGGCATGTGGGGGTTTTATCAACTAAAACCTCCTCCCGACAGGCATATATTCCCGTTGATCCCCGCGGAACTTTCGTTTAGATATTTCATTGCCGGGCGGGACGATGTAGGGAAGGGTCTGATTATCTGTTTGTAGATGAGCTGCTTTACCATGTGATAGAGGCCTCTAGGTTTTCACAGCAGTCGTCTGCAGAGGTTAAGTTGTACTGAGGCTTTATGAAGGGAACTTTTGATGTGGGTTGAGAATGACCAGTCGTTGGAAAGGGTTATTCCTAAATATTTTACAGTTTTGAAAAGTTGTATGAGGGTATTATTAAGATTGAGTTTAATTTTGTTGTGACAACGTTTAGTGTTGGGGGTTTGGTTGGGTTGAGACCATTCCATCCATTTGTTAAAGTATGCTGAGATGTGCGGGAGAAAGTTGTTAACGTGTTTTCTTGCCACTTTGACTAATCTGCTGCTAGAGTAAATGAAAGTATCGTCAGCATGATTTAGCATTACAACACTAAGTGGAAGTTGGGGAATATCGTATGTGTATAGAAGATATAAAAGTGGTCCGAGAATGGATCACTGGGGAACTCCCGTGGTTATGTTGCGAGTTTGTGGGAGGGGAGAGTTTATTCTGACCATGAATTTCCTACCAGAGAGATAAGATGCTAGGAACTTTGTGATGTTGGCGTTCCAGTCTCCACCGATTATAAATGGTGCGAGGAGAGACTGGTTGCTTATTTGAGATATGTCAGACTCAGGTAAGTCTGGTTGTCGTGTTGGATGGATGTAAATGGATTTTAATATGATTACGTTCTTGTTTTCACAAAAAAGTTTAACTGCTGTGTATTCGATATTGAATTGGTTTTTTTTTGTGTAGTAGCATGTCGGAACCTTCATGGGGTCCAGTATTTCTGGGGTTTGAAATAAATATATAATTGGGAATGGATACTCGGGAGTTAGACTTAAGCCACGTTTCTGAGAGGAGAAGAATGTCTGGGGAGAAGATGTTATCAAATAACCGTAAGTGTTGTTTATGGATGTTGCAGTATATGGATTCTGTCTTGAGGGCGATTATAGATAGTTCAGCCATTGAGGGAGAGGATGTGGTAGGTTATGTGTGAGAGAATCTGAACTTTTTTTTTCGATATCTGACATATGCTTCAACGTAGGAAGCATAGTTTGTAGACTCTTGATGTAGCCCATGATGTCCAGGTTGGGGCCAATGAAGTTGGAATTGTGTGACATCGGCGTATTTGGATTGTTTTTGATGACATCTGCGTATGATGTTCTTGACCTTATAGGTTGTGGTAATGTGTTTTATGATATTAGTTTGATTGGTGCGGATTTGTTTGTTGTACTTGGCTTCATTCTTCTTTGGAGAATTTTCAACTTATGAGAGCACAGAGTAATTAGCTGGATGTGGACCTCCCCAGTTACAGAATGTCACTGTGATTTCATTAGTGGTAATGGATCCATCGGGGTTTATGGTTGGGGTTTTGCCTGGTTCCAAACCCAGTGGATAGACTTTGCATTCTCCTGGTTGATGTTCATCGGCACATCTGCGGCATCGTATATTTAGGTGGCAAGCCACCACACAATGTCCCGAGCCTTGGCATCTCTTGTATTGCAGGATGCTTTGTTTGTGCTCCTCGATACTGATCTTATGAGTAAACAAATACTTAATTGGTTAGAGTTTGTTGATGTCTTCATTTGGAGGGAATTTGGATAATTCGTCGGTTTTTTGTGTTGTTTTCTCGCATGTACGGAGTGTAAGAATAGTCTAGCCTGTGGATTTTCAGGTCAGGACAAATTCTAAAGATCTCTGAGGTTAGTTCTTCGTTGGTTGAAGTTGGGTCAATGTGCCAATGATAAATGCTGTTGGTTTGAGTTGATGGTATTGCAAGGTAAAAAATGTGTGTCATAGTTCCGCAGGTTTTCTAACGGTCTTGTCGTGATCAACCAGGATTGTTGTTGGAATAGAGATAGAGGAACCTTCAGTGTTTGTGGTGAAGTTGCGGTGCCCTAGGATATTTTCTACTATTATGATTATTTCCTTGATGCTGGTTACGTTTTTGATGTAGATTAATGTGCTGAGCAGGCAGGGGACTCGATGCTGGCATGGGTTGTTTGGTGTATTCCTTACGGGTTGGTGGTAGTTGTTTGGGGGGAGGTGTTTGATGGGTTAAGCTGGGAGAGGGCATTATTTCCATACTGGCATCGTCACTGTTTTTGGTTCTGTACTAGCGGTATTGTACGTTACTATAGTACTTATAGGAGTTAGGACGATGATGTAAACCAGACACATACCTACGGCATCTTTTTTTCGAATGCTCGCAACTTCTTCATGTGGGAAGGGGTGATATGGTACCATAATAGGCACGCGTACGTGAGTGTGGGTCTGATAATTTGTTTGTAAATGAGCAGTTTGACTTTGTGAGAGAGACTATTAGGTTTCCACATTACTCTTCTACAGAGATTAAGCTGAATTGTGGCTTTATGAAGGGAATTTTTAATGTGGGAGGAAAAAGGAAAGTTATTCCCAGATGTTTTAGGGTTTTGGACGGTTTTATCAGAGTGTTGTTTAGTTTAATCTTAATTTTGTTGTGGCAGTGTCTACTGTTGTTTGTACTGTATCTGAGGTATATAGCAGATATAAGATTGACTCTAAAATGGAGCCTCGGGGAACACCCGCGGTTATGTTGCGGGTTTCTGAGACGGAAGAATTTATTCTCACAACGAATTTTCTGTCGGAAAGATAAGAGACTAAGAGCTTTGTTGTGTGGGAGTTAAGACTAAATATGGAGTGCAGTTTGTACAGAAGCCCTGAGATCCAGACGCAATCAAACGCCTTAGAAATATCGAGAGATATACACACAGTAGGACTTTGGTTTTGGAGACCAGTTGTAACATCGTGTGTAAGTTTTAGTAGAGCATGACATGTGGATTGTCGCTTACGAAATCCGAACTGACAGTTAGGAATGAGGGCATACTCATTGGCAAATGAGAGAAAATTTGGTAGATCTTGCGTTCCAGTATCTTACTTAATGTACTTAATAGGGATATTGGACGATAATTGAAAGGGCTATTACTACTACCGGGCTTCTTAATAGGAATTACTACCGCAGTTTTCCAGTTCTCTGGGAAGTGCGATGCATTAATTATATGATTAAGAATAATGAGGATGGGAAATAGATTCGGTGGGCGCAGCCTTTTAAATAGAAGACGTGGGATTCCATCTAATCCAGTTGACTTTTTGTTATTTCCTGATCTTACGATCTCGGATAATTCGTCTGCAGTTAGAAAATTTGTAGTGTCTAAGGGGTGTGAAGCTATGTTCGTGTTGTTAAATTCACCGATGAAAGGAGTAAAAGATGTGAAAAATCTGTTTGAGATGTATTCGTTTACTGTGTTCTCGAAGCCAGGAGTTGATAGAGAATTATTTTGCTCATGAATCGTTGCAGAGTGTTCTGCGAGGCAATTTGCTATGTGCGTATCGGACTGGGCAATATTATTGCTGATTGGGTTGATGAGATGATCAATTTGGGGTTTATATTTACAACCAGTTAATTGATTGATGTTTTTGAAAAGATCCCGATTTGGTTTGATATTTTTAAGTGTGGAGATGTAGTTTTCATCTGCGAATTCTTTCAACTGCCCATTTATCAGTGTGGATAGGAGTTGGATCTGGCTTTTAATAAAGGGGCAGTATCTTGTATGATGTTTTCGGCGGAGCTGCTTTTTAAGGCGCAATAATTTGGTTAGGATGCTGGGCAAGGGCTGTCCTAATTAGTTGTGAGGAATGGTTATCGGGGTGTTATTGCTGAGAGCCTCCTTTAGAATTTGCTCTATTCTTACAGATGCTTGATCAATTTCAGTAGAGAGTAGGTTAGATGCTTCCGGGATATACAAGTTAGAGAAACTTATCGCTATGTCCCTATTGACATTTCTCCATTTTGTTTTGGAGTAAAGTGGGTCGAGAGAGGGGATTCGGATCGTGGTGTGAACGGAACCATGATCAGAAGGAAATATGAAGGAGCCTGTAGGTGGACCCGCTGAGTGGATATCATCGGACTTGAGGAAAAAGTCGATTGTTGACTTGGCTGCGCAGGTGACACGAGTTGGCTGTAATGGGGAGTCAATGTATGTATATGAACAACACGGGATGAGGGCTAGCAACTGGCGACTATACTTGTTACATTTATTATCATTGAATGGTGAATGACGAGCATTCTAGTCTCCCCCGATTATAAATGGAGCGGGAAGGAACTGTTGGATTATCTGAGAAATGTTAGCATCTGGGAAATTTGGTTGTCGTGAAGGGTGAATATAAATGGATGCTAAGACGAGCACCTTATTTTTCTTACAAAAAAATGTAACTGCCGTGTATTCAATGCTGAATATATCGGTGAATCTAATTTCACTGAATTGAAATTTTATGTGTATTAAGTTGCCGGTACCTCCGTGAGATCCATTAGTTCTGGGGTTAGAAACAAAAGTATAATTGGGAATGGAAACTCGGGAATTTGGTTTGACCCAGGTCTCTGAAAGGAAGAGGATATCTGGGAAAATTTTTTCAACAAACACCCGGAGTTGTTGCTTACGTATATTAGAGTAAATGGATTCTGTGTTGAGGGAGATAATGGTTAGTTTAGACAGTGCTGGAAAGAATATGAGAAGTTATTAGTGAAAGAATCTGATCTTTTTTTCCAATTTTGTGACATATGCCTCAACGAAGGAAGCATGGACTGTAGGCTTTGGATGTAACCCGTGATGTTCATCTCCATATGTTAGTTGACATCATGTCAACTATATTAGAGGGAGTGGTGGTGTTGAGATTTCCTTTTGCTGCATCCCCGTAAGATATTCCCGTTCGGGTTAACTTTGCTTTCTGCAATACTGTTGGTTTCGTTGTTGTTGGTTTAACTGTTGACATTGCTAATTTCCGTCTTTGCAGTAGTGTTAGCTTCTGAGGACATTGAGAGTAGTTTGCTGGATAAGGGCCTCCACAGTTACAACATTTTACTGTAATCATCTTTGTGGCAATGGATCCATCGGCGTTGGTGGTTTGGACTGTCTCTGTTTCCAGCCTTTGTGGACTTACTTTGCATTCATGATCTCGTGTTCCTCTTCACATCTGCCACAACGTCTTTGCTGGTGGGATGAGGCCGCCAAATGTCCTGAGTCTTGGCATCGCTTGCAATGTAGAATTTCTTGTTTGTCTGGCTCCTCGATTGTGATTTTTTGGGTAAATAAATATTTAATTTATTTAAGTTGCTTGATATCTTGATTTGGTGAGATTTGTATGATCCGGAGGTTTTTTATGTTGTTTGTCCCCATGTATGGTGTTTGGAAGTAGTCCAGCTTATTAATCTTTATTTGTGGAGATTCTAGCGATTCCAGTCCTAATTCCTCGTTGATCCATTCTGGATCGATGTTTCTTATAATAAGGGTGGATTGTTGATCGGATGTTGGAAGGTGAAGAACTGATATTGTTCCTCTAACTGTTTTTTAACTGCTCTATCATGATCGAATAATGATCTGACTGTTATGTAAGTCCTAGATCCTTTTGTATTTGTGCTGAAATTCTGGTGACCCAGGACATTTTGCAGGGTTTGAATTATAGCTTCGGTGCTGGTCAGGTTTTTGATGTAGATTGGCGGGGGTCTTTCATTTCTCGTGGTTGATTTCGTTGTTGTTTCTACTCTAGCTTGAGCGGCTTCTTGATTTGATGAGGGCTTTATTTGTTTGGATAGTTTGGTGGCTAGGTTGCCTTGGCTGTGACTTGAATTCGATATGGACCTCATCAGTGTTATTGAGGGAATCTTGTTTATAGATTTATTCCTGGAGTTGTTTCATTTTAACCGTTAATTGGTTTATGGTTTCAAACGCTTCCTCGAACTTTTGTTTATAATTTGCGGGGTTGCTTGTTCTCTCCATGTTTGTGGATCTTTTTACTGGTGCGTCCCGTAAGATGTCCAGAGCTTTCCTTTTTCGTTCTGTTATGAACTCCAGTGCATGGCTTGGGTCATCGCCTATCATCGGAGTTGTGACGTAAGTAACTGCTTTCCACTGTATTCCTGTATTCCTCTGTATTCCTCCCATATCACCTTCACAAACTCACAAATGCTTTCACAATCACAATTTACACAATTTTATAGTTTCGTTTCTCATTTATTATAGAAACATTCTTTTAATATACACACGCGAAATGTATGAATAACAATAAACACGTGACAACGACTTGAGCGACTACACTAAGTTGTCCTCGTTTATATACCAATTTTGCACCGCAATCTTCTATTATTCCCTTCCATCGCATTAGTTCATTCTTTGGATTATTATTCGAAATGGCGAACGCCAATGATGGATGGTCGGTATAGATAGTCAAATCTGCGACTCTGTAAATACAGTTTCTTAACTCCTGCAAACTCCATACGATTGCTAATAACTCTTCCTCATTTGTGCAATATTTTCCTTCTGTTTTACTTAAAGTTCGAGATAAAAAAATCGGTTTCTTATTTTGACTAAGAGCAGTTCTTAGTGCTACGTTAGATGCGTCTGTTATTTGTTCAAATGGTTTATTGTAATTAGGTTGGAATAGTTCCTTGTAGCTTGTTCTCGAAGATGTGCTTTCAAACTTTCTATAGCTTTGATTTCTATAGCTGCTGTTTTTATTTATCTGACCGTTTTCTCTGCGTAAATGTGTTGTTAGAGGTTTGGCTATGCCCGCATAGGAATTTTCTATAGTAGCTCGTCAATCCGAGAAATCCCCTGAGTTCTTTGAGATTTTTTGGAACTGGATATTTATTGTTTCAATTTTTTCCCGATTTGTCGTTATTCTATTTTGTTTAAAAACTGCTTGAAGGAATTATGATTTTTCATTTGAAACCTTTAAAGTTTCTTTATTTAATGCATCAAAGATTATTTTAATAATGTTCCACGTGTTCTTTCTCAGATGAAGAAATAATTAGAACGTCGTCGATATAGACATAGGCGAATTTTCTTATGAATTCGCGAAGTATGTCATCGACATATCTTTGAAATATAGATAGTGCATTTTTAAGTCCGAACGGCATACGCACAAATTCGTACTTGCCTCCATTTACACCAAGGGAAGTCGTTAATAATTTATGACAATTAGACAACAAGTTTGTAAAAAATAACACTAACATCGATGATACACAAAATGTTTTCAATTTAGCCTCGAACAACCAACAGAGGAACGGAGGAAATACAATTAAGATAAAACACTACATTAATACTACCGATAATTTACCCATTAATACCAAGTCCTATAGATATCCTACATACACAAGCAGGAAGTCCAAACGCAAATTAACAGAACGTTAGAGCAAGGCATAATTCGCCATAGTTACTCGCCTTGGAGTTCCCCAGTATGGATAGTACCAAAAAATTGGATGCTAGTGGCCAACAAAAATGGAGATTAGTGATTGATTATAGGAAAATCAATGAAAATACAATCTCTGACCAGCACCCAATTCCAAACATAAACGAGATTTTAGACAAATTGGGTAGGTGTATGTTCTTGACAACGCTCGATTTTGCAAGCGGGTTTCAACAAATAGAAATGAACCCAAAGCATATCCAAAAAACGGGGTTTACGGCCAATGGCGCACATTACGAGTATGTCATAATGCCGTTTGGACTAAAGAAGGACCCATCAACATTTCAGAGAGTGATGGACAACGTTCTAACAGATTTAGGGGGAAAGATTTGCCTCGTATATATCGACGACATCATAATATTTTCCGCATCTCTACAAGAGCATCTAGAGAGTATAACCCAAGTTTTTGAAACGCTTAGAGAGTCTAATTTCATAATTCAAATGGAGAAATGTGAGTTTTGAAAAAAGGAAATAGCGTTCGTGGGCCACATTATTAACTCCGAAGGAGTAAAGCCTAATCCATTGAAAATCCAGGCGATTGAAGACCTCCCGATACCCAAAACGCGAACGTAAATCAAAGCGTTTCTGGGGCTGATCGGATATTATCGCAAATTTATAAAAGACCTGGCCAAACTCACAAAACCACTCACTCACTATTTAAAGGAAGGCGAATCAATTAAATCAGACAAAAACTTCACCGAAGCTTTTGAAACATGCAAAAATCGACTAATCAATGATCCAATTCTTCAACACCCTGACTTCACAAAACCGTTTATTCTCACTACATATGCAAGCAATTACACATTAGGCGCAGTCCTATCACAAGGAAGGGATTAATAAACCCATCTGTTTTGCAAGTCGCACACTTTCTCAGAGTGAATGTAATTATTCAACAATCGAAAAAGAACTACTTGCCATAGTATGGGCAACCCAATATTTTCCATCTTACCTATTTGGAAGGAAGTTCCTGATGGTTACGGATTACAAAGCCCTTACGTGGGTCATGAGCCTTAAAGAACCTAACTCCCAAATTGTAAGATGAAGGTTGAAACTAGAAGAATTTGACTATGAAATAGGTAGAAATACAAAAAGGGCAAGTCGAACATAAATGCAGATGCGTTGAGCCACATAAAGACTGGAGAACCTCCAGAAACCAAGGAACAAGAATTGTATACAAGTACAGCACATAGCGCTGATGAAAATCTGGATGATGGCATCCACATATCTGAAAAACACCAAACTGAATTTTATGTTATATATATTTTATTGTTATTGTTGATTAAGGTATGCACGAAAGGGGTACTCATAGTTCTCCTTATCATAGTCGACCTGGTATTCCTGGTTGTGGTGGTGGTGGTGCAAATGTGGAGTCGTCCTTGTCATGGTCTTCATGTAGCAATCCATAAACGATGTCAATTTCTGCCTCTTCAAAGTGATCTCCTGGTGGTAGTTGGGCCAGTAGCGCCCGCTCTTCTCGTACAAAATCTCGATCAATACGTCTGCATCCCTGATGTGCTCGACCTTCTGGTATGAAACTAGTATAAAATGTTCGACTGCTTCAAGTGCATTTTGCCCTCCAAATTGAACGGTACAATTTCAATTGCTGGATAATATAACAATTCCACGTCAGTTGAGTGTACTTGAGTTTAGAAATCGAATTCGTACACGCGGCAGTTGCCTGATGCGTTGAGCCCTGGTTCTATCTTTTAGTGATTCTAACCGTGATAGCGTCGGTTGGAATCACACGCTTTTCACTATCGTCGTAAACGCTATAGATCTACGGATTATCATTTTAATTGTGTTATCTTCTCTCGAACATAAAAAAACTCTGGTCACGTATTCCACACAAAACCGGCTTATCACAATAACGAGCTCTATCTCAAATCAAACCTAAAACCGTAATTAGGTTAACAGACGGCCACTGCAATTTTTTGTCAAGCACGAAATTCAAATTCGTTCTGCTCTCCACTAACTGGCTAAAACGATACTCGAGACAAGGTCAAAATCTCTCTCATTCGCAGTTCCCCACGCTATTTCCATTCATCAACGCCGTTGTCTCAGCAAAGAAACTTGGCTACGGTCAATTTCGAAACTGATCGAAAATGTCATCGCCGAATAGAGCTGGGCTTATGCACCAGCTATTTTTGTTTTTTATATATTGTATACCAAATGTAATATGTATTTTATGTGTGTTTCAAGTGTGAAATGTACATTATTTAAGTGAATATGTTTATTGTATGCTGTAAATGAATGAGATGTAATTTATGTTTGATTTATTATAAGGCTGAAAATGTGGTAATTGCCTGTAATGTAGGTATTTATTATATAAGGGATTTTAATGTTTCATATGTTTTATATTGTAGCGAGCTTAGGGTTCGCTGGATTAATTATTTTAAAATAAATCATCATCATCATCATCGACACTACAACCGGGAACGGGTCTTGGCCTTATTTAGCTAGTCCTGAGGCTTGTTAAATTTTCCATAATGATTTATTTTTTCTGGGCAAGGTCATTAGTCTTGTGCCAGAGGCTCCCCGACAGTGAATCGAACCCCGGCCTCCCGAATGACAGGCGGGTATACTAACCACTAGACTATCGAGGATTTTATAATAAATGAGAGCCATTAAATCGATTTTGCATTAATACAACACTTTATTAGTCCGTAATACAACCGTTACTTTTAACCGTACACATAACGATTTCTTTGTAAACACTTTCTACTTCTTACTCATTACTTATTACTTCCGCACTTATCGTCACGCTTCACTGTCTTACTTATAACTCAACTCCCGATCTGCGTGCGACGTATTTATACTGTTTTTCCTCATTCTGATTTGGTGTATCATTTCCGTCCGTTCCATAGTCTTGAATGTTCTATTCCAGTTTTCCAGTACGTCCTAAAATAATCTAGTACCTTGTTTCAGACTTACTCGAAGATTCCAGTACTGATTGTCATATGCGTCACAATATGTTTATTTATGTGTAATGTTTTCTTGCTGAGACAAAGGCGGTGGGGGAGTTACTACGTAATATGTGTAGGGTAAAATAACTTTACCAACATGCTGCAAATGCGGCAAGAAAGGACTTTCAGACAAACGTTGGTAAACAGGCAACACAAAACTTCATCCAAAACAGATTTATATTCGCTGATATGGTTAAAGAAATCCAAACGAAGAATATGAAAACTCTCCCACCGCCTTTCCTACAAAAACATATTTAAGACCCTAAACGATCCGCTGTACAGGTCAACAGTATGCCTCAAATTCAAGAGGTGTTACATAAACTTCCACAAGGGCAATCCTCAATGTTCGAGAAACTACTTAGTCTCTCCCGCTTAATTGAGGATATTCCACCCCTATATGAAAAACTGACAACTGAGTCTGAGAGAGTTGCAGTTCTTTTCACGGCATATGTAAGATATACGCTTCACAATGGATCCCAAAATTAAAGTTATTCTTATAAATGTCAACTCCCCTGTTTCCTTTCAAAGCCCATGATAGCCATCTGACCACAACGCTGTGACCTGGTTCATTCACAGCTTTCGAGCAACGCGGACTCATATCAGATACATACCCGATTATGGGCGCGCAAATTAGGACAACTTCCATGTCACATTGAACGAAAAACTTCACCAACTCTCGCTTCCCATTGACAGGAACCTAACCACGGTTGAGATAAATAATGCTGCATTCTAGTTGAAACTTCGGAGACTCATGTCCCGAAGTACAAACTAGAAAAGACTTATCAGATTCCCCTTGACGACTTCACACTTCGTCTCATCCAAAAAGTCCTGCAGAATGAGATATCCCCACCGATGTACGCAAAGCGAGCTATTATTGCGATCCATCATTCACAATATTGGTACAGTAATTCAACAGAGAATCTAAAACAGTGGTACCCAACAATTGGAAAACAAACTGAAGGGTATTCAGATGGACCAGAACGTTTATAAAAATGTTAAAACGATATGTGGCACTACTCGTATCACTGGGCCGATCATATACAACGGTGTTGTTATCAATAATGACATGAATAAAGCAAATATCATCGGAGAGATCTTTGAAAATAATCATAGCCTTACTCTCGAGAATGGCGAACCGAATAGTAATGCAATCATTAGTTCAGAGGTCCACAATAAATTAGACAACTTTAACGAGCCAATTGTCGTCCTTAGCCCAACTAACAGTGCATACTTCGATGACACACGTAACAATGGTCACGGTTTCGTCACCCCAAATACCCTACAGAACCTAGTTAAGTCTCGAAACCCTAAAAAGTCAACCGGTATCGACATGGCGTACCACACGTTGCGAAGGCTCTCTGTATTATTTTTACAAAGCTCTCTACTCTGATCAACCATGCTTACAACATAGCATACTTGCTCCAAGCTTAGAAGCATGCTCCTCACTTGCACACTTGCTTCAGCAAAATATATGAAAAATTCATATAAGAGAAGCTAAATAACTTTATCAGTGCCAGGCACCTAATACCTGATTAATAATTTGGATTTAGAAGAGCGCACAGCACAACCATGGTTCTCAACATATTTCAAAACCACATATGCGTGCGCCTATTTAATGGGGAACCCAACATTGCGGCGAGTCTGGACAATGAAATGGCCTTTGACACGAAGTGGGTCGAAGGTCTTGTCTATAAATTATTGAACACTGGTCTCAGCAAAATGCTGTGTAGCATCATCTACCAATTCGTTCGAAACAGAGCTTTTCAAGTTCGGGTGCATGGAAAGTTATCCCGAACGGTCAACGTCACCGTAGGCGTACCACGAGACTCCATTCTAGGCCCTGGAGCGCCCCAAACGCCCTACCATTTCCCCCAACGTACATATTACTCATAATTCATATACAAACCATATCATGTCGAACAAAACACCAATATCCCCAAATCAACGTTGAATTCAATGTCAAACAAATTGAACCAAACGTTTAATTGTCGAACATTGAATTCAATTCCCCAAATCCAAACATTACAATGCATATCTTCACATGCATCGTATGTACAAACAAACACGTGTTCAACGAACCAAATGTTCATTTGGTTCGCATACACACAAATCCGGTTTGCATACACACAAGTTTTTGCATTGTAACCAGATGTTTTATGGTATACAAATAAACCTAAAGTCCCGTCCAGTTTCCCATCTAATTCGCATCCAGTTACCATGGCCTTCGCTCCCATTTGAAGTGCATGTAAGCTCTTGTTTGCATTAGCCAGATGGATAACACAAAGAAACCCCAGAAAGAGATCGGTAGTAAGGGACGGTGCGTCCGGGCTTTGATAGGGGATAGGAAGAGGTCTAGATCGACAGTCAGTTGGTAGCGCTAAGGAAGCAAGGATCGAACAATAAAGAGTATACTAATATAACTGGTTTGTTTTTTTTTGACAGTTTAGCGTCATTTGGTCGCTCCGTACAGCTCGCCGTTTTGATGAGTGCCATCGACAATTTTCTATAAATTATTTTCGAGTGTGTGCATTGACATATCATCATCATCATCATCGGTACTACAAGCGGGATCCAGACTTGGCCTTATTTAGCAAGTTATTAGTCGTGTGCCTACCTTTCTCAGGATGTATTGACATATATGTTTATACAACACTTACCCACTACTGTGGCTTCTGGCTTGGTTAAGGCCGTGAGTAGGTGGCTTCCGACTCGGAGAGTCCAGAAGGTGGTTTCCTGTTGTAGCCCCTGGTCGGCCGAAGATTGCAGGTTCGAACCCTATTGTGGCTTCGGGCTTGGTTAAGCCCGTGTGTAGGTCAACCGGCTGGTTTTGATTTTCTGATAATTTGCCGAGTGAAACACAGGTTGTCATTTTTGAATCGCGGTGCGACCACTTATTTAATTCTTTCTATTTAAAGTCCAAGTTAAATTTCTGCAGACTACCATAGTGGTGCTGGTGGATTCTAATTCTAATTCTAACTGAACTTTGCCTCCAACGGTACTCCCTATTTATACCCAAAATCCAAATCAAAATGTTTATACCCTCCCACGGTTCATTGCTTACTTCCAGACAGCCACCCGATGCTAGTCCCAGTCGAAGGCCATGCCAACGACGATGGGAACCGCAACATCGCAATTTTGCCACCAGTCATCCTAAAGCAGCAACTTTTCGCCTACTCTGGCTGTAGTTCCACGCCAAGGCTATGGGAAAATCTCGATTCACGGTGATGCGATTCTGATTTGCCCATAGCAAATAGCATGCATATGCCTGGGTGGAATTACCTTGAAGCTGATGGGGTGTTAGGTGATCATCAAGGTTATTAGAGTTTTAGGAGTTGCGTAGCTGCAATTTGCATGTTAGAACATGGGTATCGGCATGGTTGGGACGTGGGAATTGCAGAATTGCAATTTTAGGTATGAGAATGGGAGATGCATGCATCTCAAGGTGGTGCGAATTTGATTTGCCTATGGCAAATAGCGTGCAACATTAAATACGTTGAAACAATATTACAGATGTGTTTCAAGTTGTATTGTGAGAATTTTGCGTACAGCAATTTGCATGGAAGGCTATATGTTTGGACATATGCGTATATGTATGTAGATATTATCGATTATTGGTATAACGATTTTTGGAATTTTGCGCAGAGCATACATGCGTATACATGTCATGTGTAAGCGAGATTTAGATTCTGGGAGTTTTTTATTATTAGTGTATGGCTCTAAATATCAGGGTAATGGAATTCTGCGTGTAACATATATTGTCATGTGAATGACCCGTTCACGGACTGTGCATCCTTTGGATTATCCGGAAGGATTAAAGATATACATCCACGTATTCTTCAAGATCTATACGGGCGCCCACTCTTCTTCGAGGCCCCTGAAACATGGTGGTGCACCAGGAATACATTACACCACCTTCCTATTTAATATCTACACCTCAGGCGGGAGAGTAAAATCGATATGCTATGTGGATGACGTCCTAGTGTACACGTCATCCAAAAGCCCTAAATTTGCAACAAATCGACTCAACCGTAACCTGGACGAACTGTATCGGTATTGCAGCCGATGGAAAATTCGACTTAATCCTTCCAAAACAGTAGGCATAACTCTGAGTAGTAAATACTCCCAACCTACTTCTCGATATTCACCGAATATTCGAATACAAATAGGACGTACTACGATTAGACCACCGGACAGGTTAACTATCTTGGGCTCGTTTATACCCCAAAAATAAATTTCATCAAACATGTGACACTCATTCTTCAAAGGGGCCTCGGTCGATCCAAGCAACTGCACAATACCTTAAAGTCCAAATTCTCTGCTATAAGCAGCTAATCCGATCTGGAATATCGTACGGCTTTCCCGTATGCTCTTGTATATCTTCGGTCCAAATTGAAAGGCTTCGAGTTTTCGAAAGGAAGCTGTGATGTATCTCGACGCCGAGCGAGGAATGTCGTCGGTCGAGATCCTTTGTGGTGTTCCGCCGAACGAGGAATGTCGTCGGGGAATCGTTAAAGATGAGCACGGTGCGAGGAATGACGCAATGCCGTCCGAACCAACGTTGCCTGAAACCAAATGGGTTTATAAATTGAGAGGAACAGTGATACCTGTTTGGCCAATCTTCCTGCTTAAAGTTCCAAGAAAAAATAGCGCTGATTCCGTACAAATGTTGTACTCGGTTGCCTTGTTGTTTGAACTGCATACACTTATCTCAAAATTGTCGAAAATATAACCAACACAGCACTTCAGCTAAAGCAACAACTTTTAATCTTCATAAAATTTCAATGGCCACATGGTATCGTACGAAAGATTACAATTAATAATGTTCAAATACAAAAGCCATATGGTGGCGTGCAAATTAAAACCAATTATTAATGTTTTACAAATATCCAATTCCAGAATCCATGATTGATCGATTGAGAAACGATTGACGAATATGTATTGACAGTTGCAGATAGTTGATTATTGATGGACAGTTCTTTGTCCACTGTGAATATGTTTGTCGGGGAGAGTACTAGATTCTCCCCGAACATATAATTGTGAATCCGCAACAGAAGCTCCTTAGAAGATGCGGCAACCACTCTAGGAGGCCTGGAGGTCATCATTACCCCAATTCTCTCCTATATGAAGGTGCCTCCGTTACCCCTATCGACGAGTATTTGCTGCAATTAACATACAAGTACCACAAAACCATACAGGACAGGGAGAATCTACTTGTACGAGTCTTGGGTTTTTGACCCTTCTCTCGTTCGATCTCTTCGAATCCGACCACCACAATTTCTTCTTCAGTAAAAAAATCAAGAAAGCACCCTTACCCACCCTACCAATCTTGTATGATTTCCTTCCCACCATCTCCCCATCCAAGTAGTTACAGACCATTTCAACTAACTCTGCACACGCGGTCCTTAGATATCTCCCCCTTTCCTTTTCAATATTTCGAGACCGAGCCCAACATCCTCAAGTACGTGGGAGATTCCGGTTGTCGCAAGATGACCAGAATCCAGAGACACGATGAAGATCAAATTTGTTCTTGTCTCGTTTAAATCGGCCACTCGCCACTCTTTTTTCGCGGATCAATAAAGTCACGAAGGCCGAACGTACGGTCAGTGAGGGAACCGTAGATTTAACCGCATCAAAGAAGTAATACTTGAATAATTATTAAATTATAATCAAAAGGAAGACTAATAAAACAATATGTAAAATTAACTTTGTTGATAAATTGTTCGCGAGACGAGTTCAGAAGTGTAGTTGTTGCATCCCGCACGTTTATTGAGCCAAGCAAGCTCCCAGGGCCAGTGACTAGATACCATGAGGATCCTCTGGTATGTCTTCTTGGACGTTGGGTATTCTTCCCCTTGATTTAATATAAGTAAATAATCGCCCTTCCAATAAGGTGACGGATCAATTATTAATGAAAAACAAGGAACTCAACAGGATAATCGTCTAATACACCAACTTTGCATCTGACTAAAGTACAAAAGTATTATATTTATTTGTTTAATGATATATTTACACAGATAGGTACTTATTTGTTTATATAATTATTTATTTGTTCCTCATTTTTTTTCAGTAAATTGAAGGTTTTTTTCGTAATTTCCTTCAAATGATTGTTTGCTTCTTCGATATAAATATATTTAATCCCAACACTATTATCCAGCCGAAAGTTATAAAATAAATATCAAATGGCTGTTTGTAAATTGTGCGGCAAGCATATTGTATATTTTAATAAGGAATAAACAATTATCTATCTATCTCTCCACAATAAAACAATTTTCTATTCGCTCTGACGGAGAACTAAAACGAAAGCTGATCAATATAAAATAATTTTTGAAACTGTATTTAAATTGTGTGGCAAGCATATTATATATATTAATACGAAATATACAATTATCTATCTCTGCACAATAAAAAAAAAAGCTATTCACTGACGGAGAACTAAAACGAAACCGTCAATTTTCCATTCTTATCGCTTACCAGGCTGCCGATGGGGCTCTTGGATGTACAGGCATTGAATGTCCGTCTCTTCAATGAGTTCCACCCCATGTTTGATCCTTGTTTCCTTTGAATAAACGCAGTCCTCTACCTGATCGATTTCCTTTTCCAGTCGTTTCTTCTGTTCGTGCTCCGATGACTTATCCAATTCATTTCCAGTGAGGTGCTGCGCACGGTGCGTTTACCGTGCAATACTTTTATAAATTGAAAACGAGATAAGACACGAAAAGTTCATTGCACAAACGACACTTTATTGTTAACGATTAAAAACGAACGAAAAGCTAGATTTTACAACACAATGTTGGTTGACAAACGAACGAATCCATACAAACGAAAATTATATCTAATCTACATAACATCAAGATGACACAAAATAACAAAACAACAAAACCATGACAACAATAACTAATAACAAGACGATGAATAACAAAAGGGGCAAGTGCTGCCAAGCATACAAATTAATTACAAATTATAACAACTGAATAACAAAAACAACTAATAATAAAATTAAATATAACTATACTAATTAAAACAAATGTAATAAATAATGTCTTGAACTGATTGGTTCAGGCACGACTCGACACTACGTGTTATTGAAAATGCACCTTTTTAGTGAAATGAAGCATTTTTTACAACTGAATTTATTTTCGCCATTATGGATTCGACGATGCTTGCTCAGGCCTTGAGAAAATCTCTTGTCACATGTCGGGCATTTGGATAGTTTTTCACCCGCGTGCTTGCTCTCGTGGTTCAGTGTGACATCGCTGGGTGAAAACCGAAGATCACAGTACTGACACTTGTATGGCTTTTCACCAGTATGTACTATCACATGCATCCGTAATTCCCCACTACTCACAAAGGTTTTATAACAATGACCGCAACTGAAAGGTCACACATTGTTTTAGCGTCTCATATGTTCATCAAGTGCACTTTGTTTCCTAAAATCGTGATTACATGTCTCACAAATCATTAATGATACTGTGGCGGTTCTACGAACCACACAAATCACTATAGGTCGAGATGTCGTCCTTCCACCAAGGAACATACTCACCTATATCCAAATTACACGTGTCCTCAAGAGTCCTTCTTCCCACTTGAAATAAAAGGTAACATGCGTCTTGGAGCCAACAATCCCAGGTAACCACAGGTCACAAGTCCGACCAATTTTCCTACGCCTTGCACGGCGATCGAAGGACATGACTCACCAACAGAATTGTGTACCAATGCATCAACTGGATATACACAAACGGTTGGCACAGCTGCGCCAGATGTCGACAGACATCACATCTCCGGCGATAAGCGATTTGTCGGAGACAATCCGTCGACAAAACTTTTGTCTCTGTCGCAATTGTACTTCGTCTAAACAAAGGCCATTGCCATGCAACAGCAATGAACGAAAATGCTGTTCACATAGGGCAAAGTAAACATTATCCCGCGATCGTCTAATGTAAATCACACATCAGAGGTGTGAAATTCTGATCACAGAATGATCCACAGCAACCAGACAATAACCTCCGCATCTGTGTGTGTGAGCACGATCTGCACTGGATTCTCGATCGAAAAAGAAAACTATGGCGTGAATGGAATCATCCCCAGAGAAGTTACCTCAGTCTACTCCGAGCGACAGTCGAAATCGAGAAGCAGACGAAGAAGATTAATTGCGCGTACGGTGGTGTCAAGACCGAGTCCCGAAAAGTATCGATATAGTGTCGTCGGATTTTTATTTTGATGTCGTTTCTAAGAGTAACGTCGAGTGTCGAACAACTTGTCGGTCGAAGGGATCTAAAAGAGTTTAATTGTGTTTCCATTTGTTTTCACAAGTAATTGACATAGAAAAGCTTTGTAGACTAACGACGGGTGTTCAAGGGTACACAATCCACAGTTTTGTAACGACCAAAAAAAAGGAAACTAGGAAGAGGAAATACAAAAAATAAATTTAAATAAAACAGATTATTAAAACAAAACATTTCGCAGCGTTTTATTTTGTGGCAGTGTCTCCGTGTTCCAGGTTGTTTCTCTCCTTGATGAACAGTGTTCGGCGGAACACTTCAGTGACATTCGACGAAAAGACTAAAACCCGCCAAAATGCTCCCGTCGATGGCTTCGACATTTCGCCATTTGTGGCTCCAGAAACGGGACCATTTTCATCGTCAATACAGGATGTGCTACCAATATCGAAATTATCGCCAATTAAATTATCCTCTACAATTTCATGTTTGATGTTAATTTCGTTTGAGTTCGTATTTTCCTGTATTTGGAAGATTTCCTTATCCGGCGATGTCGTTTGCGTGCGTTCCAATGAATTATTCACTTCAACTGGATCTAGATGACGTTTTGCGTGTTTTTGAAAAACCTTCTCTCTCTTGAATTCTTCGCAAGCGGATTTATTATGGATTCGAAGATGCTTGCTCAGGCCTTCAGAATATCCAAAGCTCTTGTCACAAGTCAGGCATTTGAAGGGTTTTACACCCGTGTGCTTGGTCTCGTGCTTCCGCTTGTGGTCGGTCCGAGAGAACCAATGGTCACAGTACTGACATTTGTAAGGCTTTTCACCAGTATGTAGTCTCACATGGCGCTGTAATGCCTGACGAGTCACATAGGTTTTATCACAATGATCGCAACTGAAAGGTTGCACATTGTTGTGGCATCTCATATGTTCATCAAGTGCACTTTGAGTCGTCAAATCGCGATTACATATCTCACAAATCTTTAATGATATTTCCGTTGATTGCTTCGGGATTTCGCCATTTGTGGCTTCAGAACCGGGACCATTTTCTTCGTCAATACAGGGTGTGCTCCCGATGATGCAATTGTCGCCAATTAAATTATCCTCTATAATTTCATGTTTGATGATAACTTCGTTCGAGTTCGTGTTTTCCTGTATTTGGGAGATTTTTTTTTCTAGTAATTTTTTCTGCGTGCGTTCCGATGAACTATTCACTTCAACTCGATCTAGATGAGGTTTTGTGTGTTTTTTAAAAACCGTCTTTTTCCTGAATCCTTCGCATGCGGATTTATTATGGTTTCGAAGATGCTTGCTCAGGCTTTCAGAATATCCAAACCTCTTGTCACAAGTCAGGCATTTGAAGGGTTTTACACCCGTGTGCTTGGTCTCGTGGTTCCGTCTGTGGTCGGTCCGAGAGAACCAATGGTCACAGTACTGACATTTGTAAGGCTTTTCACCAGTATGTAGTCTCACATGGCGCTGTAATGCCTGACGAGTCACATAGGTTTTATCACAATGATCGCAACTGAAAGGTCGCACATTGTTGTGGCGTCTTATATGAACATCAAGCGCACTTTGACACCCAAAAGCGCTATTACATATCTCACAAATCTTTAATGATACTCCCGTCGATGGCTTCGGAATTTCGCCATTTGTGGCCTCAGAAACGGGACCATTTTCTTCGGCAATGCAGGGGGTGCTCCCAATGTCGAAATTATCGCCGATTAAATTATCCTCTACAATTTCATGTTTGATGTTAATTTCGTTTGAGTTCGTGTTTTCCTGTATTTGGAAGATTTCTTTATCCAGCGATTTCGTTTGCGTGTGTTCCGACGCGTTATTCACTTCAACTCGATTCAGATGACGGTTTGCGTGTTTTTGAAAAAAACATTTTCGAAGATGCAACTGCAGGCCGTAAGCATATCCAAAGCTCTTGTCACAAGTCGGACATTTGAAGGGTTTTTCACCCGTGTGGTTGCGCTCGTGGCTACGTCTGTGGTCGGCCCGAGAAAACCAAAGGTCACAGTATTGACATTTGTAAGGCTTTTCTTGTTTGTAAGCCGATTTATTGTGGATTCGAAGATGCCTGCTCAGACCATGAGAATATCCAAAGCTCTTGTCACAAGTCGGACATTTGTAAGGTATTTCTCCCGTGTGCTTGTTCTCGTGGTTCTTTTTGACGCCGCAGTCAGCGAACCGAAGATCGCAGTACTGACATTTGTAAGGCTTTTCACCGGTATGTACTCTCACATGGCTCCGTAATTCCTTACGAGTCACAAACGGTTTGTCACAATAATCACAACTGAAAGGTCGCACATTGTTGTGGCGTCTCATATGAACATTGAGTGCAGTTTGAGTCGTGAAATTGCGATTACATATCTCACAAATCTTTAATGAGACTCCCGTCGATTGATTCGGTCGAACTCTAGGGTGCTTCAGGGCTCTTTCATTTAATATTTTTTGCCAACCTCTCGATCGCTTTGCCATTTTATAATTCATCTCCTGTCTCGATTTATTATTCAGTTCCGTAGTGTTACTATGGACATAGGAATCTGCACGATTTTCCACAATAGGTTTGGATCCAGTACCAGCATTATCTTCTAAGTAAGGACAGGATGTGTTCTCACAACCATCATCAATTATAGTGTTGTCCATAACTTCATCCTTAATGCAGATGCCAAGAATTGAGTTTACTGTGGTTGAACTCGTTTTCCATAAGTCTTTTATTTGAAACTCTTGGTGATTTGTATTTAGCAGTGCTTTGATTATCGATTCCGATTGCTCATAGTTTCGATGGAATTTGGAGACAACGTTGAGGTCGTCGAGGCATTGCAGGCAAATGCTTTTTGGTTGATTTGTATCTCTTTTAATCAATATATCCGAGTATTTCATTATTTTATCAGCAATCACGATTGAATCGCTATCTTTTCCGAAAATACAACGATTTTCGCCTTTTTGTAAACAAACTAAACATACACTTTCCAGCTCCATTAAACGTGACATATTTTAAAATTCGATGTTTTACTTTTAAGCAATAACTCATAACAATCCAATTTTCCTTATATGAGATTGAGTTAGTTTATTTGACATTTGCGTTGGAATTAATTTATATTGATTTTTTTTTGTGCAGTCGATGAGCTGTTCGATTTGTGTAGAGTAATAATGAGTTTATGCTACTTTATTGAGGTTTGAACGTTGTTAAAAATCTGCAGTAATATGCTTTAATGTAAGATGTGTTTTCTAGCTGAGTCTTATAATAGCTTTTATACTATATATTTGATTTTCTAAGACGAGAGGGAATTACATGACTAACTATCGAGTGATCAAATTTTCTTCCATACATTTAATTAGATATATTTCTGGTGGTGTATTGCGAACATTGCGATTGGTTAACGGGGAAAGACACAACTTTTAATCCAGCATCCAAAATAACAAGGAGATATCCGCGATATATTAAACGCAAACGAATAGTGAAGAACAGTACGGAAAGAAGTTGAAAGTATTTTCATATACCATAGTGTTGCGGATTGTCAGTTGAATATGCTGGGATGTACTGGAGAAATCTAGTACATTCGCAGTGTATGCCAGTTGCGCGGCAGCTGTCGCGGATCAGCTGGCCGGTTGTCACCAACTATGAGGTTAGCAGCGTCCTTTTTTGAATTGGCTGTTATGCCCACCAGTCAGTCTGCAACCAACCTTCAACTGGCTCGTTACATCGGAGCAAGCATCGTCATCACGAGTAAAACGGTACAAGAAGTTATTCATTGTCGTTATTGTTAACATATTTATTGAATGTTCAATAAACTAACTCAATCTCTTTAAAAGGTAAACGCCTCGAGTCGTTTTCTTCTTCCATCTGCCTTGTTCGTGTAAAGACCACCCGAATTGAAATACGCAATCACTGGCGTAATTGAATTGCATCGCACTCAGGACAGTGGTTCGAGAGAATCACCATTATCATCCATCGGTGGACGCAGCCTTCATCCTAACGGTTATATCTGAGGAAAAAGCAAAGAAAGTGGAAACGCCTGGCGTGCCACCGGGCCCACCGACTAACCTAGTCGATATGTCGGATCTGGACACCGATGCAGAAAATGACGAACCGCTACAACCAGCCAAAAGAGCCAATCGCCGACCAGATCACTCTGAAGTAAAGGAAGAAGAACAACTTACAAGTGAACAGGTGACCATGGTCGAGGAGTTTATCCCAGCCCAGTTCGCGGCACAGGCCACCATCGCTCGCACCTTCCTCAACATGCAGGACAAGGGACAGCTAACGACTACTAGCATAGAAACCACAAAACGAGACATCCACACCGAATGGGAAGCCACCCGCGGGCGGCATACCCAAATCATTTACATGGCGCCACCTGGGTACCAACAGCACCAGTACTTCGCGGAGGACGTAATCGGCGAGACCGAAGAAATATACCTCGAGGAACAGACGAAGCTCCTCGAGGCCCAGTACGCTCTCGACTCAGCGCCCCAACCATAGCCACCAGCGCCAATCGACTCCACCCTTGTAAGCTGCCCCCAGTGCAGCTCCCAACGGTCGCCATCAAGCCAGCGGAAAAGGAACCGCACCCCGGACCAGTGAATAAGGATCAGCAGGCCGCCGACCAAAGTGCCGTCTGCCCAAAGCTCAATCCGACCAAGGTCCCGATGATCGACCCTATGCCGAAGACTAAACAGACGCTGATGCCGCGAACGCATTGTGGGGCACAACATGACTAGGCCGTTCCTCGTGGGTTGCGAACTTACACCTCCAACCCAGAGGAACTGGTTACCTTTACGACCATTCCAGAGAAAGCAGTGGGCACGGCGCACATAGGGTCCGTGTCAGATCCAATGCCCGTGCCTTCCACGAACACGCCTTCGACTGTTCCAGCAACAGCAGCCGGCTCAACTAACCAGCCCGTGTACCGAGACACAAAACACCGCCCCCACCCCCAAGACAACTGGCCCCTTGCACATTCTGCAGCGGTCCACACACGATCTACGCTTGCGAGGGCTTCCGATTACTCACACCTGGCAGTCGGAAGCCCTTCGCACACCAAAGGATCTTGTGCGTCAATTGCTTGGGTCGCCACCGCCTACGCGACTGCCACTCCAGCAAAGCGTGCTGTCTATGCCAGCGGAGACATCACACTTTGCTGCATCTCCGGACTACCGCCACCGACGGGACAATCTTACCGCCGCTTCGGGCCAAAGGATCCGCCCCCCGGATCGATCGTCATGAAGGGGCCTGCGCAAATACAGTCAGCACCCCTTCACAGCATTCCGCGTTGCTGCCAACAGGCAAAGTCATCGTGACGCCGGAGAACCAACAGAGGATTGGAGTCCGTGCTCTGCCGGACCCCTGCTCTAGTGGCACCTTCATTTTGTCGTCACTCGCCCGAAGGTTGCACCTCCGACGCCAAGGATCATCCGTCCCCACCTACGGTGTTGGGGGCACACGTGGCTTTACCACCAGAACTCAAGCTACCATCAACTTCTCTTCCCGCCGCCATGGCTCGAGACAATGGACACTGAGGCCCCTCGTCCTATCGGGGCTATCAGTGTATGCACCACCACCACGATCAGCGACGAGGGATCACCCGTTCATAGCGGATCTGGAGCTTGCCGATCCGAACATCGCCTCCACCGATATGGTGGACATCATCCTTGGGGCAGACATGTACCCCAACATCATTCTGGAGAGTCTAAGGAAGGACCCACGTTCCGGCCCCGTAACGCAGGCCACCGAGTTGGGATGGGTGCTAACAGGCGCAGCACCCACCATATCATCCAGCCTAAAGGTGACAAGGACTGTCACCAGCCGTCATATGGCCATTCCTCGTGGGTTGCGAATTTACAACTCCGACCCAGAGGAACTGGTCGACCTTACGATTGATAACCGCAGCTACCATCAGAAAACCAAAAGGAGGTCTCGCCGGCATCGGCCCCAGGGGCCACATACGAGGCCCATGCAACTACCAGCCTCCGACCACTTGCGCGGTCCAACTACCAGATATACCCCCCGCTCGCTGAACCACTGCACCGGCGGGAGGCAATCCAGGAACCAGGAGCTTACCCACCCGAAGGCCTCAAGGAAGACCACCAAATCCCAAGGAAGCTCCAAGTCAACCACTCAGGAAATTCACCAACGCACCTGCCCACCCGCCCACCCCGCCCCTACCAGTACGTAGACATGCCCTGAAGTGTCACTGTCTCACAAATGCCGAATTTACCACCCCTACATACAGTCGCTCCTCCCTAGCCCCCTACCCCCCATCGCACAGTCACCTTCACCTTCCTGGTTTTCTTCTTTTTTTCTCCTTCTTACTCTAGTTTTAAGATAGTCTGTAAGACTTTTTACATTAATTTAATTTAAGTTAATGGAAGCTTGCATTAAGATAAATAAATGAGGGTTCTGCCCTCACACTAAACTAAACTAAACTTAAACACCCCCAAAATGCAACATCGGTGACCAGTCGGGTCGCCACTCGAACACTTCAAGGCATCCCACCACACCCAGGGCACCACGTGGTCAAGCTCCTGCCCAGGTGCAAAACTACCCAGGCCAACCGCTACCACGTGTAGCCACCACAACAGGACCAGGAGCGCGCAATGCCCCGCTTGGCGGGCGGCGCTCTCCAGCAACCAGCGGTCTCTCGAACTCCAACAAGAAAGCACGCCTCTCAGTGCATCGATAGAGGCTGCACCCCAACGACTCCGGGAAGAACTTGGCCCGTGACTGCCATTCCGCCAAGCCACGCGGACAGTGCCAGGGACGACATCGCACCACACTCCACGCGACAGCCTCACACGCCAGCGGCCGCATCCTGCCGGCTATTAACTTCGGACGGGCGCCAACGGGCGCATCACCTTTCACCACCACTGGCCTCGACATAGCGAGACCCATCACTACTCATCACGTGGTCATTGATCGTGGGTTGCGACCTTACAAATCCGACCCAGATCAATTGGCCGGTTCCGTAACCACAAAAGTTACCGGACGCTTTCAGTGGAAAAGATCATCCTGTCGCCATCTACCCTACGGGCCATCCCATACTGCCAAGCCATCAGCGCCCCTCAGGGCGGGCGGCCCCGCCCCAACCGACCATCCACGTGAAAGTGGACAGCAACAACCCCCACCAGCAGACCACACACTCCCGGCCCCTAACCACCGTCCCCTGGAACAAAATGGTTCGCCAATGATTGACGAAGGCGGGTGGAATGTTGCGGATTGGCAGTTGGATGTGCTGGGATGTACTGGAGAATTCTAGTACATTCGCAGTGTATACCAGTTGCGCGGCAGCTGTCGCGGATCAGCTGGCCGGTTGTCACCAACTATGAGGTTAGCAGCGTCCTTTTTTGAATTGGCTGTTATGCCCACCAGTCAGTCTGCAACCAACCTTCAACTGGCTCGTTACATCGGAGCAAGCATCGTCATCACGAGTAAAACGGAACAAGAAGTTATTCATTGTCGTTATTGTTAACATATTTATTGAATGTTCAATAAACTAACTCAATATCTTTAAAAGGTAAATGCCTCGAGTCGTTTTCTTCTTCCATCTGCCTTGTTCGTGCAAAGACCACCCGAATTGAAATACGTAATCACTGGCGTAATTGAATTGCATCACACTCAGGACAGTGGTTCGAGAGAATCACCATTATCACCCATCGGTGGACGCAGCCTTCATCCTAACGGTTGTATCCCGTTACAATCGTGTTTCACCAGTTGGGAACCGCAATTCCAGTCGTTGCAGTTGGTTCACCAACTGAGAAAAGCCAACCCATGTTCTGCGTCGAGCTCCTCCTCGACAAGAATAGCAAATTCACAAATTGCCGCATTGGGCATAGATAATCCAAAATATGACGCGTTGAACAACCGAAAGAAAAGAAAACAATCAATATTAAATTGCGTTGAAAATGCAACTTTATTTACTTCACAATCGACTCTTACTTTACGATGGACTCAACGCAAGAACAAAATAAAAAACTGTATTAAAAATGAAAAGAATAAAATCTTCTTTTGAAAAACGTTAAAAACATACTGTTTCTAAAACAGTAACAACGGAAAACAAAAACTATTCGTGAACGGTCACAGGTTCACTCTACTCCATTCAGCACTCAACAGTGGGACCCGTTATCAGTCCGCTGAATCTTAGGTATTTGTTGAATTGGCAGCGTTCAATGCCAATAGAGGTTTCTGCTGCAACTGTGAGTTGGTTTTTCTGTAGCATAAATCCAGGGGCTTAATGCTGGAATGAAACTGTAGGACAGTTCCGATTTGGTTGATAATGTGCCGAGTGACATTTGAGGATGCTTGGTGGTTTAAGGTCCGTTGCTTGTGCAGCAACACATAGTAATTAGTGTATTTGAGATTAGCGATCAAATTCCTGCACACGGCAGTTTTCAAGTGTGCATGCTTTTGTTTGAATCGCACGCTTTTCACTACCGTCACAAAACACTATAAATTTCCTTATATAAAGTAGATCCCACCAGCGCAGAATATATTTTACCTATGCTTGTTGAGCTGGTGGTATAAATGATGATGGAGACTTTATTAATTTAATATACAAAACGCAGATTATCAGACGCCAAAGACGTGATCTGCGTTTACTACCGCACCCAAGACCCACCGGTCTTGTAAGATTTCTTTCCCACCATCCCGCTATAAAAGTAGTTAGAGAACACTTGGACTAACACTGTCCACACTATCCTTGGATACCCCCCCCTTTTTTCTTCTCTTTTCAGATGCTGCGAGACCGAGCCCAACATCCTCACGGATGTGGGTGATTCTGGTTATCGCAAGGTGACCAGAAGTCAGAGACAAGATGAAGGACACATATGTCCTGTCTCGCCAAATTCGGCCTTCTCGCCACATTTTTTTTTTTTTTTTTTATTAATTTAATATAAAACAATAAAAGGCTTTATTGCATATAAGTATACAGACTAAACAAATGAGCGGGACGTTCATAGCGCATGTGTCTCTCATGGCTCTACTGCAGCGACGTTCCTCGCAGGTGGAGTCTCGCGCACACCGCTCTCTCTCTCTCTATACTCACGCATGCATACATAACAGCACGTTCATGCGCAACACATATATTTATATATATCATACTACTATACAATATAAGTGTATATTCTCAACAGCTACCATAATGGACAGGCATATGCAACGGTGAGTTTTTTTTCGGTTTCGGTAGGAAGGTCGTCATCATCATCGGCACTACAACCCGGATCCATCAGTATCCCGTCCTTTTCTGAGACTTGTTAAATTGTCCATAATAATTTGTTTTTCCGGGCAAGGTTATTAGCCTTGTGCCAACCTTTTTCAGGATGTCGCTGATGGAGGGGAGGTGGAAATCTTCAAAAGATACCTCTGGACCGATTCGGAGGCATGTGGGGGTTTTATCAACTAAAACCTCCTCCCGACAGGCATATATTCCCGTTGATCCCCGCGGAACTTTCTTTTAGATATTTCATTGCCGGGCGGGACGATGTAGGGAAGGGTCTGATTATCTGTTTGTGGATGAGCTGTTTTACCATGTGATAGAGGCCTCTAGGTTTTCACAGCACTCGTCTGCAGAGGTTAAGTTGTACTGAGGATTTATGAAGGGAACTTTTGAAGTGGGTTGAGGATGACCAGTCGTTGGAAAGGGTTATTCCCAAATATTTTAGAGTTTTGAAAAGTTGTATGAGGGTATTATTAAGATTGAGTTTAATTTTGTTGTGACAACGTTTAGTGTTGGGGGTTTGGTTGGGTTGAGACCATTCCATCCATTTGTTAAAGTATGCTGAGATGTGCGGGAGGAAGTTGTTAACGAGGTTTCTTGCCACTTTGACAAATCTGCTGCTAGAGTAAATGAAAGTATCGTCAGCATGATTTAGCATTACAACACTAAGTGGAAGTTGGGGAATATCGTATGTGTATAGAAGATATAAAAGTGGTCCGAGAATGGATCACTGGGGAACTCCCGCGGTTATGTTGCGAGTTTGTGGGAGGGAAGAGTTTATTCTGACCATGAATTTCCTACCAGAGAGATAAGATGCTAGGAGCTTTGTGATGTTGGCGTTCCAGTCTCCACCGATTATAAATGGTGCGAGGGGAGACTGGTTGCTTATTTGAGATATGTCAGACTCAGGTAAGTCTGGTTGTCGTGTTGGATGGATGTAAATGGATTTTAATATGATTACGTTCTTGTTTTCACAAAAATGTTTAACTGCTGTGTATTCGATATTGAATTGGTTTTTTTTGTGTAGTAGCATGTCGGAACCTTCATGGGGTCCAGTATTTCTGGGGTTTGAAATAAATATATAATTGGGAATGGATACTCGGGAGTTAGACTTAAGCCACGTTTCTGAGAGGAGAAGAATGTCTGGGGAGAAGATGTTATCAAATAACCGTAAGTGTTGTTTATGGATGTTGCAGTATATGGATTCTGTCTTGAGGGCGATTATAGATAGTTCAGCCATTGAGGGAGAGGATGTGGTAGGTTATGTGTGAGAGAATCTGAACTTTTTTTTTCGATTTCTGACATATGCTTCAACGTAGGAAGCATAGTTTGTAGACTCTTGATGTAGCCCATGATGTCCAGGTTGGGGCCAATGAAGTTGGAATTGTGTGACATCGGCGTATTTGGATTGTTTTTGATGACATCTGCGTATGATGTTCTTGACCTTATAGGTTGTGGTAATGTGTTTTGTGATATTAGTTTGATTGGTGCGGATTTGTTTTTTGTACTTGGCTTCATTCTTCTTTGGAGAATTTTCAACTTATGAGAGCACAGAATAATTAGCTGGATGTGGACCTCCCCAGTTGCAGTATGTCACGGTGGTTTCCTTAGTGGTAATGGATCCATCGGGGTTTATGGTTGGGGTTTTGCCTGGTTCCATACCCAGTGGATTGACTTTGCATTCTCCTGGTTGATGTTCATCGGCACATCTGCGGCATCGTATATTTAGGTGGCAAGCCACCACACAATGTCCCGAGCCCTGGCATCTCTTGTATTGCAGGATGCTTTGTTTGTGTAGCTCCTCGATACTGATCTTATGAGTAAACAAATACTTAATTGGTTAGAGTTTGTTGATGTCTTCATTTGGAGGGAATTTGGATAATTCGTCGGTTTTTTGTGTTGTTTTCTCGCATGTACGGAGTGTAAGAATAGTCTAGCCTGTGGATTTTCAGGTCTGGACAAATTCTAAAGATCTCTGAGGTTAGTTCTTCGTTGGTTGAAATTGGGTCAATGTGCTAATGATAAATGTTGTTGGTTTGAGTTGACGGTGTTGCAAGGTAAAAAATTTGTGTCGTAGTTCCGCAGGGTTTTTTCATCGTGACATATCTCGTGCAGTGCGGACGTGTAAGGAAACGTGTTTACACGTGTGCGCAGTGCACTATTAAATTGTCTAGTGCAATATAAAAACAAAAAAAATGTATAATAATAATTAAAAAGAATAACAAAAAAAAGAAAATTTTTTTTAACAACAAGAAAGCAGTTACTACACAACACCGATGATAGGCGATGACCCAGGCAATGCACTGGAGTACATAACCGAAAGAAAAAGGAATGCTTTGGATATCTTACGAAACGCACCAGTAAAAAAATCCACAAACATGGACAGAACAAGCAGTCCCGCAAATTACAAACAAAAGTTCGAAGAAGCGTTGGAAACCATTAACCAATTAACGGTTAAAGTGAAACAACTCCAGGAACAAATCTATAAACAAGGTTCCATCAATAACACTGATGACGTCCATATGGAAGAAACGTCCCGTCAACGCCCTAATTCGAGTCAAAGCCAAGGCGAACCACCCACCAAAGTTTACAAACAAATGAAGGCCTCATCAAATCAAATACCCACCCAAGCCAGAGCAGAAACAACAACGAAATCAACCGCGGGAAATGAAAGACCCCCGCAAATCTACGTCAAAAACCTGACCAGCACCAAAGCTATAATTCAAACCCTGCAAAATGCTCTGGGTCACCGGAATTTCAGCACAAATATAAAAGGGTCTAGGACTTCCATAACAGCCAGATCATTAGACAATCATGAAAGGGCAGTTAAAAAACAGTTAGAGGAACAATATCAGTTCTTCACCTTCCAACATCCAAATAGCAAACCAACTACCTTTATTATAAGGCACATCGATCCAGAATGGACCAATGAAGAATTAGGACAGGAAATTGCTAGGATATGTCCACAAATAAAAATTAATAAGCTGGACTACTTCCAAACACCATACATGAGGACAAACAACATAAAAAGCCTCCGGATCATACAAATCCCACCAAATCAGGATATCAACCAATTTAAACAAATTAAATATTTGTTTACCCAAAAAATCGCAATCGAGGAGCCACACAAACAAGAAATTCTACATTGCAAGCGATGCCAAGACTCAGGACACTTGGCGGTCTCATGCCACCAGTAAAGACGTTGCGGCAGATGCGCAGAGGAACACGAGCTAGATGAATGCAAGGTAAATCCACAAGGTCTGGAACCAGAGACAGTCCAAACCGCCAACGCCGATGGATCCATTACCACAAAGAAGATTACAGTAAAATGTTGTAACTGTGGAGGGCCACATCCAGCAAATTTCTCTCAATGTCCTCAGAAGCTAAAAGTTCTGCAAAGACGGAAATAAGCAATGTCAACAATTAAACCAACTACAACGAAACCAACAGTATTGCAGGAAGTAAAGTTAACCCGACCCGGAATATCTTACGCGGATGCAGCAAAAGGAAATCTCAACCCTACCACTCCCTCTAACGATAATATTAAAAATTTCAATCTGGACATCATGGGTTACATCCAAAGCCTACAGGCCATGCTTCCTTCGCTGAGACATATGTCAGAAACAGAAAAAAAAGATCAGATTCTTTCACTAATAACTTCCCATATTCTTTCCAGCTCTCTTTACACTAACCATTATCTCCCTCAACACAGAATCCATTTACTCTAATATACGTAAGCAACACCTCCGGTTGTTTGTTGAAAAATTTTCCCCAGATTTCCTCTTCCTTTCAGAGACCTGGCTCAAACCAAATTCCCGAGTTTCCATTCCCAATTATACTTTTGTTTCTAACCTCAGAACTAATGGATCTCTCGGAGGTACCGGCAACTTAGTACACAGTGTGAAATTAGATTCACCGATATATTCAGCATTGAATACACGGCAGTTACATTTTTTGTGAGAACAATAAAGTGCCCGCCTTAGCATCCATTTATATTCACCCTTCACGACAACCAAATTTCCCAGATGCTGACATTTCTCAGATAATCCAACAGCCTGTGCCTGCTCCATTTATAATCGGGGGAGACTAGAATGCTCGTCATACACCATTCAATTATAATCAATACAACAAATATACACGTCAGTTGCTAGCCCTTCTCCCGTCTTATCCATATACATACATTGACTCCCCATTACAGCCAACTCGTGTCACGTGCGCAGCCAAGTCTACAATCAACTTCTTCCTCAAGTCCGATGATGTTCACTCAGCGGGTCCACCTACAGGCTCCTTTATATTTCCTTCTGATCATGGTTCCGTTCGCACCACGATCCAAATCCCCTCTCTCGACCCAGCCTACTCGTCAAACCCTGTCCCAAATTTCTCCAAAACAAAATGGAGAAATGTCAATAGGGACATAGCGATAAGTTTCTCTAACTTGATCAAGCATCTGTAAGAATAGAGCAAATTCTAAAGGAGGCTCTCAGCAATAACACCCCGATAACCATTCCTCACAACTAATTAGGACAGTCTTTGCCCAACATCCTAACCAAATTATTGCGCCTTAAAAAGCAGCTCCTACCGTGTGCATATCTCTCGATATTTCAAAGGCGTTTGATTGCGTCTGGATCTCAGGGCTTCTGTACAAACTGCACTCCATATTTAGTCTTAACTCCCACACAACAAAGCTCTGAGCCCTTTATTTTTCTGACAGAAAACTCGTTGTGAGAATAAATTCTTCCGTCTCAGAAGCTCGCAACATAACCGCGGGTGTTCCCCAAGGGTCCAATTTAGAGTCAATCTTATATCTGCTATATACCTCAGATACTGTACAAACAACAGTAGACGCTGCCCCAACAAAATTAAAATTAAACTAAACAACACTCTGATAAAACCGTCCAAAACCCTAAAACATCTGGGAATAACTTTCCTTTTTCCTCCCACATTAAAAATTCCCTTCATAAAGCCACAATTCAGCTTAATCTCTGTAGAAGAGTAATGTGGAAACCTAATAGTCTCTCTCACAAAGTCAAACTGCTCATTTACAAACAAATTATCAGACCCACACTCACGTCCGCGTGCCCATTATGGTACCATATCACCCCTTCCCACATGAAAAAGTTGCGAGCATTCGAAAAAAAAATGCCTTAGGTATGTCTCTGGTTTACATCATCGTCCTAACTCCTATAAGTACTATAGTAACGTCGAACTGTACAATACCGCTGGTACAGAACGCCTCGATAGACGATTCCTCAAGCTGTCTATCAAATTTATCGAAAACCTACGAAATAATCCCAATCCTATAATAACCTCACTCTTAGCGAACCCTCTATATATCAGCACTAACTATACCAACTGTCTCCACACAAGAGTTATGTTCACCTCAGGCAGACTGGTAAATGATTCAAATGAGATCATATACCACAACATTGAGCTTACCGCCAACCAATTTAAATACTGTGACGTCCAACCATTTTCCGACATTCAATGTTTTTCCAACGCACAACCGGAAAGAAATACTCTACCTCTAACCCATAACTGACTACACTCCACATCCTGTAATTCTTATATTCGCTTAATTATAAAACTTTGTTTATAGTTCATTTTATAATAATCAGACTAAGTTAGGTTAAGTTATATTTATAATTAGGGTTAGGTTTAGATTAAGTAAAGTAAAAATAAGAAATTTCTGGTTTTCTGCCCTTTTCCAGGATGACGAAACACTACTAAATATATAAACACACATCTGTCCTGTAACTCTTGAAACATTGTTTGGAAAATGTATGTATTATTATAATAAGTACATGTAAACAGTTGTTACAAAACCAAGGAACAAGGATTGTATACAAGTACAGCACATAGCGCTGATGAAAACCTGGATGATGGCATCCACATATCTGAAAAACACCTAACTGAATTTTATGTTATATATATTTTATTGTTATTGTTGATTAAGGTATGCACGAAAGGGGTACTCATAGTTCTCCTTATCATAGTCGACCTGGTATTCCTGGTTGTGGTGGTGGTGGTGCAAATGTGGAGTCGTCCTTGTCATGGTCTTCATGTAGCAATCCATAAACGATGTCAATTTCTGCCTCTTCAAAGTGATCTCCTGGTGGTAGTTGGGCCAGTAGCGCCCGCTCTTCTCGTACAAAATCTCGATCAATACGTCTGCATCCCTGATGTGCTCGACCTTCTGGTATGAAACTAGTATAAAATGTTCGACTGCTTCAAGTGCATTTTGCCCTCCAAATTGAACGGTACAATTTCAATTGCTGGATAATATAACAATTCCACGTCAGTTGAGTGTACTTGAGTTTAGAAATCGAATTCGTACACGCGGCAGTTGCCTGATGCGTTGAGCCCTGGTTCTATCTTTTAGTGATTCTAACCGTGATAGCGTCGGTTGGAATCACACGCTTTTCACTATCGTCGTAAACGCTATAGATCTACGGATTTTCATTTTAATTGTGTTATCTTCTCTCGAACATAAAAAAACTCTGGCCGCGTATTCCGCACAAAACCGGCTTATCACAATAACGAACTCTATCACGAATCAAACCTAAAACAGTAATTAGGTTAACAGACGGCCACTGCAATTTTTTGTTGAGCACGAAATTCAAATTCGTTCTGCTCTCCACTAACTGGCTAAAACGATACTCGAGACGAAGGTCAAAATCTCTCTCATTCGCAGTTCCCCAAGCTATTTCCATTCATCAACGCCGTTGTCTCAGCAAAGAAACTTGGCTACGATCAACTTCGAGTCTGATAGAAGATGTCATCGCCGAATAGAGCTGGGTTTATGCACCAGCTATTTTAGTTTTTTATATTTTGTATACCAAATGTAATATGTATTTTATGTGTGTTTCAAGTGTGAAATGTACGTTATTTAAGTGAATATGTTTATTTTATGCTGTAAATGAATGAGATGTAATTTATGTTTGATTTATTATAAGGCTGAAAATGTGGTAATTGCCTGTAATGTAGGTATTTATTATATAAGGGGTTTTAATGTTTCATATGTTTTATATGTTTATTTATGTGTAATGTTTTCTTGCTGAGACAAAGGCGGTGGGGGAGTTACTACGTAATATGTGTAGGGTAAAATAACTTTACCAACATGCTGCAAATGCGGCAAGAAAGGACTTTCAGTCAAACGTTGGTAAACCGGCAACACAAAACTTCTTCCAAAACAGATTTATATTCGCTGATATGGTTAAAGAAATCCAAACAAAGAATATGAAAACTCTCCCACCGCCTTTCCTACAAAAACATATTCAATACCCTAAACGATCCGCTGTACGGGTCAACAGTATGCGTGAAATTCAAGGGGTGTTACATAAACTGCCACAGGGGCAATCCTCAATGTTTGAGAAACTACTTAGTCTCTCCCGCTTAATTGAGGATATTCGACCCCAATATGAAAAACTGACAATCGAGTCTGAGAGGGTTGCACTTCTTTTCACGGCATATGTAAGATATACGCTTCAAAATGGATCCCAAAATTAAAGTTATTCTTATAAATGTCAACTCCCTTGTTTCTTTTCAAAGCCCATGATAGTCTCTGACTTCATAGAGGATAACCGGCTGGACGTGGTTCTTGTAGCCGAAACTAGGTTGCATCCATGTCCCATATTCCCAAACTTTTCCACGATTCGAAGAGATCGAGCCCTCTGTGGCAGCGCCACCATCAACGGAGGCGGCGCATGTATACCAGTTAATAGCGGATTTCGCCATAAAGCTATTAACCTCCCACATTTTCAGTCCATACAGGTCTTCGGGGTTGAACTCATCTGACTAATAATAACGGAGTGAATATATACGCCGTATACCGTTCGGATAAAACCAATAATGGCCCCATTAATCCCGAAGATATCGGCAAATTAATAACGTCTTCGAGGCATACACCTTTTATCATAGACGGCGATATTAAGTCCAGACATCCCCACTGGAACAACTCCGTCTCTTGCTCAAATGGCACAAAATTGTACCAATGGTACACCGAACATTTTCATGCCCTCAACTTCGAAATAGTCGGACCTGTGGTTGGTACGCGAGGTAACTCAATTCTGGACATCTTTTTTGTGTCCAAATACCTATTTCCCCAAATCACTTCACCCCAAGTATCGACGGGTGTATCTGACCACAACGCGGTGACCTCGTTCATTCACAGCTATCGAGCAACGTGGGCTCATATCAGATACATACCCGATTTTGGGCGCACAAATTAGGACAACTTCCATGTTATATTGAACGAAAAACGTGTGCACGGTACGGTGGAGATGGGGGCGACCCGACTAACTCCTGGGATGGTTGTAACACCACTCC
This sequence comes from Microdon myrmicae, assembly GCA_963931805.1. NCBI lineage: Eukaryota > Metazoa > Arthropoda > Insecta > Diptera > Syrphidae > Microdon > Microdon myrmicae. Next base: position 10,925,455 of record OZ007502.1, read on the forward strand.
GCGATTATAACTGATTATCGCTTCCCTGTGCGCACCAGGGTAGCGATAGGAGACACGACCCGTTCGGGTTGAAGGATGGAATAAGACTCGGCGAACGCCATCTCATGCATAGATGATTTCGCTAAGGAAAAAAGGAAGAGAGAGAAAAACTTTTCTCTTGAGGGTGTGACCACTAAGAAAATGCGATCTTTTTGGTGCAGTGGTATATGTGCGCGATCGAACAGATTCAATGTTGTTGCACGTGTTCGAAAGCAGTGGAACGACGAAACAGGCAGGCGGCAAAGATAAAAGGGAAAAATGACCAAATGCGCCGTTGGCAATGCGGGTCATTGTTTACGCGATGCCTCGTCGCTATTTTCGACGTTGGGAGAAAAAGGTTCTAAAAGCAAATTAGATGTTTATGGCATCTCTGGCTGCAGTAGAAACCGGGTTCATGTTTGCATTAGGAAATGCTGGAGAATTTGGTTTCAGCGTCTATTGCGCTAATTATATGCAGCTGCTTGGGTTGTTTATTGATAAGACAAACAAAAAAGGTTGCCAGGCAATATGTGTGAAAAGGTACATGACGCGGCTGGGAAAATAGACGGCGCAATATTTATGGTCCCTGTCATGAAGGTTACAAATGTATGTAGATCTAATTATTTGTTTACCGGAATTCATCTAAGGAAATTTGACTGGTGACGTAGATGTCGAAATTGATTGGAAATTCCTGGTAAGTTAATAAAGAAATCTTAAGGAGCAATAGTAAGCGAAGAAAATGCATGAAGGTAAGTTTTCTTTACAGGGACTTAAAGATCATAGATTTGATCTCTTAAATGCGTGCAGCATTTTTAGGTACTAATACTGTTGCATTAGCAAACTAAAGGGAGTTGGGTAGTAGTTATGGGGTTTTTTCAGGTAAGTAGACCGTAGGGTTGCGCGGAACCGCTACAAGATCTTTGAAAGTAATCATAGCCTTACTCTCGATGATGGCGAACCGAATCCTAATGCGATCATTAGTTCAGAGGTCCACAATAAATTAGACAACTTTAACGAGCCAATTGTCGTCCTTAGCCCAACTAACAGTGCATACTTCGATGACACACGTAACAATGGTCACGGTTTCGTCACCCCAAATACCCTACAGAACCTAGTTATATCTCGAAACCCTAAGAAGTCAACCGGTATCGACATGACGTACCACACGTTGCGAAGGCTCTCTGTATTATTTTTACAAAGCTCTCTACTCTGATCAACCATGCCTACAACATAGCCTACTTGCTCCAAGCTTGGAAGCATGTTAGTTTGTCCAATAGCAAAAGTTGGGAAACCAACGTATCACCCCTAAGCTTTTGCCCTATCTTGCTCCTCACATGCACACTTGCTTCAGCAAAATATATGAAAAATTCATATAAGAGAAGCTAAATAACTTTATCAGTGTCAGGCACCTAATACCTGATTAATAATTTGGATTTAGAAGAGCGCACAGCACAACTATGGTTCTCAACATATTTCAAAACCACATATGAGTGCGCTTATTTAATAAGGAACCCAACATTGCGGCGAGTCTGGACAATGAAATGGCCTTTGACACGAAGTGGGTCGAAGGTCTTGTCTATAAATTATTGAACACTGTTCTCAGCAAAATGCTGTGTAGTATCATCTACCAATTTGTTCGAAACAGAGCTTTTCAAGTTCGGGTGCACGGAAAGTTATCCCGAACTTTCAACGTCACCGTAGGCGTACCGCGAGACTCCATTCTAGGCCCTGTAGTGCTCCAAATGCCCTACCATTTCCCCCAACGTACATATTACTCATAATTCATATACAGACCATATCATGTCGAACAAAACATCCATATCCCCAAATCAACGTTGAATTCAATGTCAAACAAATTCAACCAAACGTTTAATTGTCGAGCATTGAGTTCAATTCCCTAAATCCAAACATTACAATGCGTATCTTCACATGCATCGTATGTACAAACCAAATGTTCATTTGGTTCGCAAACACACAAATCCGGCAATCTAAACATCACAATGCATATCTCCATATGCATTGCAACCAGATGTTTTATGGTATGCAAATAAACCTAAGCTCCCATCCAGATTCGCATCTAATTCTCATCCAATTACCATGGACTTTGCCCCCATTTGAAGTCCATGTAAACTCTTGCTTGCATTAGCCAGATGGATAACACAAAGAAACCCCAGAAAGAGGTCGGTAGTAAGGGACGATGCGTCCGCGCTTTGATAGGGGATAGGAAGAAGTATATGTTACACCTCGCTTACACCCCCTCTTAACATATATCGAACAATTAAGATGCAATCTTATTTTCCTCTGAACCAAGTATTTTGCATATAATACAAAATATACATATTCGCATTCATTCGGAAGTAAAGACTTCCCCAAATCAAAATCATATTCTGCAAGCAATGCAACACTAAATTCATTCAGAAGCAAAGCCTTCAAAATGAGTCATATCGCAGAATAAACGATAATTACCCATTATATCGTTTCACTGTAGATTCCGAGACGGACACCTGTTCGCCGTCGACGCGGCCTCATATTTCAACAACATATGTTTACAAGTGTAAACATAAGTCGGTTTTCATCAAATTACGGAACTCATCGTACGGGGTAATGGACTGAAATTAGATCGGTCAATGCTTTCGCACATCGTTTAAACGAATGAGTTGATGCGGTTGCAGCTTTCGCAGGTAAACCAATTAAGAAATTGGTAAAACCTATATCGCTGCAGTTTTTGCAGCACAATTAAACAAATGGAAAATGACAGGCGAATGACCGTTGAATGGGTTACTCGTCTGTGCGAAGATGCATCATAGGCGGAAATAATTGATTCCAATTGGTATATAAAGTGGTTGCGAATGAGTTGGAAGTTGCTCAGAAATCGAAAGCAAGAAGACTGCGGCCATCCGTAAGTAGAGCGGGTCTTCTTGTTAGTAAATTTCTCTATGGCAGTGTAAAATAATAAGCACTGAAGTTTGTGGCCCAGTACGCAAGTATAGCGGTTCTTTTTGTCTCTCTTTGAAAAAATTAGTAAAAGTAATAGGGATGGAAATTCCCAATTGATCTAGTGAAATAAAGTCAAAAAATAAAGTAAAGTGTTTTATTCTAAACTAAACACTGAGGAAGGCAAACTGGCAAGACGAGGCCGCATAGAAAAGGACGGAAGCAGAAGGAAGTCGCAGTAAGAGCCTGGGTAAGGAAGTTGCCGTAAGTAATCAAAGATTAAAACTATATTTAATAACTAAATAATTAGTGAAAATATCTGGGGTTACGCTCAGATATTTCATTACAATAACCAAAACCATTACAAACGAATACAACCCAATTAACCTTCTGATAATTAATTATTTAAATGTTTATATCGGAGGTCAAACTTCGATATAACATATAGAACGGCAGTCAGTTGGTAGCGCTAAGGAAGCAAGGATCGAACAATAAAGAGTATACTAATATAATTAGTTTGTTTTTTTGACAGTTTATCGTTATTTGGTCGCTCCCTACAACTCGCCATTTTGATGAGTGCCATCTACAGTTTTCTATAAATTATTTTCGAGTGTGTGGATTGACATATCATCATCTTCATCATCCGCACTACACCCGGGATCCGGACTTGGCCTTGTTTAGCAAGTCTCGGGGTTTCTTAAATTTTCCATAATAATTTGTTTTTACGGGCAAGGTTATTAGCCTTGCGCCAACCTTTCTCAGGATGTACTGACATATATGTTATATATATGTTAATATAACACTTACTATATATGTTTATATAACTCTTACCTACTATGGCTTCTGGCTTGGTTAAGCCCGTGAGTAGGTGGCTTCCGACTCGGAAAGACCGTAAGGTGGTTTCCTGTTGTAGCCCCTGGTCGGCCGAAGATTGCAGGTTCGATTCCTATTGTGGCTTCGGGCTTGGTTAAGCCCGCGTGTAGGTCAACCGGCTGGTTTTGATATTCTGCTAATTTGGTTGTTGTCTCCAACGGAACTCCCTATTTATTTATTTGGGGGGATGGGTGCGAACATACAGGGCAAAGTCTCTGATTGCCTTCAACCCGGCGAAGGCCAGGACGATCCTTGTCCCTGTTCAATCCAAGTTGACATGCAGTCTCCACGTGACACCCCTGGATAGCTACTTTGACACCCGCCAAGTAGTGAACCAATGCATGCAGCGCCATCCTGAGAAAGGTTGGCGCAAGGCTAATAACCAGGCCCGTAAAAATGAATTATTATGGCAAATTTAACAAGCCTCGGATATGGACCGGATACACGACGACGACCACGGAAACGAAAACGGCTAAACGATTTAAGGATTTTTTCATGGAACATACGCTCACTATACAGAGCTCGAGCTGCACAGCAACTAGCCGATGCCCTGTCCGAATATAAGGCTGACATAACAGCATTACAAGAAATAAGATGGACGGGGAGTGGTGTTTTTCAAAGAAAAGAGTATGACATTTATTACAGCTGTCACGCAAAACACCATGTGCTCGGGGTAGGCTTTCTAGTCAGCCAAAAACTGAAGCCTGCCATCATCGGCTTTAATGCAATAAATGAAAGGCTATGCACTCTTCGCGTGCGAGGCAAATTTAAGAACATAAGCCTCATAAACGTTCACGGACCTACAGAGGAGTCCCCTGACGACGAAAAAGAAGATTACTATGAGAACGTCGAACGGGCCCTCAATGCCTGCCCAAGATACGATGTGAAAATCGTTCTTGGGGATTTGAATGCGAAAATAGGTCGGGAGCCGGTTTTCAGGCACTACGCAGGTTCCCATAGTTTGCATGAAAACACTAATGACAATGGACTACGAGTCATCGAACTGGCAGCATCGAAAAACTTGGTCGTTGCGAGTACCAGGTTTCCGCGTAAAGATATCCACAAAGCCACCTGGGTATCACCTGATGGAGCCACTCGCAACCAAATTGACCACGTGTTGATAGATCGCCGCCACTCTTCGAGCCTGATGACGGTACAAACGTACCGAGGTGCCAACGTCGACTCGGATCACTATCTTGTTGGTACAGTTTTCCGAGAGCGGATTGCCTTACGGAGACGTATTGCATCCACGGATCAGGTTCGAATCAACACGGCTGCCTTACGCAATGAGAACACCAGCAACACCTTTGGTCATGCGTTAAGACTCGCCCTCGAAGAGCTCGACGGAGGGAGAGTAAGTCCTGGGGCCAGAATGCCGGGCGTAGAAGAGAAATGGACACGCCTTAAGAATACTGTCATTAGTACTGCCAACTCCATCTTAGGCAGTAGTCGTAGAGATCGGAACGACTGGTTTGATGATGAGTGCAAACTAGCAACTGAACGTAAGAATGCTGCATACCGGGCAATGCAGCAGTCTCATAGGACGCGGGTACGCGAGGAGAAATACAAAGAGCTCAGAAGAACTGGAAAAAGACTTCACAGACAAAAGAAAAGTGCGAAAAGTGGGAAAAAAATCTTGTCTGTGAAATATAGAAAAGTAGAGAGCGAGGTCCGCACCAGGCGCGGAAGTTCCACCAAATAATCCGCAGTATGACGCGGTACACACCACGCTGCACTTACTGCAAGGATAAAGAGGGTAATCTGATCACCGATCCTGAAGGCATTCTGGAGCGATGGGAAGTGCACTTTAATGAATTGCTAAATGGTCAGCTCACAGAAGAATTGGAGGCAACACCAATGCAAGACCAGGACCAAATGCTGCCGCCACCAAGCATTGAGGAAACCCTAAAAGCCATTAGACAGCTAAAATCAAATAAAGCCCCCGGAGCTGATGGCCTACCAGCTGAGCTGATCAAACAAGGAGGGACAGCGTTACATCACCCAATTCACGAGATCGTGGTGCACGTATGGGAGCAAGAGGAGATGCCGGAAGATTGGCGTCGTGGTATAATTTGCCCCATACATAAGAAGGGAGATATCACACTGTGCAGCAACTATAGGGGTATAACATTGCTGAGTACCGCCTATAAGATACTCTCCACTATCCTACAAGACCGGATATCCCCATACGCTAAAGGCATCATTGGTCAATATCAGTGTGGCTTCATCCCAGGCAAATCAGCAATTGATCAGATATTCACCCTTAGGCAGGCGATGGAAAAATGTCTGGAATTTAAGATTCCACTATATCATCTGTTTATAGACTTCAAGGCCGCCTACGACAGCATAGCCAGGGTAGAACTATATAATGCCATGAGAGAATTCGGCATTCCAAATAAATTGATACGACTTTGTAGGTTGACCATGACCAACGTAACTAGTCAAGTAAAAGTAGCTGGATTGCTGTCCAAACCAATAAACATCTATAATGGACTCCGACAAGGGGACGGTCTGGCCTGCCTCCTCTTCAACCTGGCGTTGGAGAAAGCAATCCGTGACTCTGGCGTTACAACTAGAGGGACTATTGTCACCAAGTCCAGCCAGATACTTGCCTACGCAGATGACATCGACATCATCGGTAGAACCGAATCGGCGGTACAGGAATCCTTCACCCAGATCGAGCAGGCGGCACAAAAACTGGGACTGCGCATTAATGAGGGAAAAACCAAGTACATGGTGGCAACTTCTGCGAAGAGAAGACCTAACGTTGGTCAAACTATCAGGGTAGTGGAGCACGAATTTGAAGTAGTGCAATCCTTTAACTACCTTGGGTCAATAGTATCAGCCGATAACAATATGGAAGAAGAAATACGCGAACGGCTGATTAAATCCAACAAAGCCTACTATGGTCTATCAAGGCTCTTTAAATCCCGAAATTTATCCAGAACACCCAAGCTACTACTGTACAAGACCATGGTCTTACCAGTACTCATGTATGGATCCGAGACCTGGGTGCTTAATAAAAGGCACTCTGAACTCTTGGCCGCGTTCGAGAGAAAGGTCTTAAGGAGAATTGTTGGCCCCGTATGTGAGGGAGGACGATTCCGGAGACGCCACAACCATGAGTTGTACGCAATCTACCTTGAAGCTCATATTGTAAGAAAAATCAAGCTCGGTAGACTCCGGTGGGCGGGACACCTAGCTCGAATGAGCGAAGAGGACCCTGCCCGGAAAGTCCTTTGTGGCAGGATGTATGGAAGGAGACAGCGCGGCAGACCTTGTCTGAGATGGAGGGATGGCGTAGACCAGGACGCCCAGAGCCTGGGAGTGCTAAACTGGATGACATCGGCTCGAAATCGGGACCGGTGGAGAGATTTGTTAAATAAGGCCAAGACCGGATCCCGGTTGTAGTGCCGATGATGGCTTCTGGCTTGGTTAAGCCCGTGAGTAGGTGGCTTGCGACTCGGAGAGTCCAGAAGGTGGTTTCCTGTTGTAGCCCCTGGTCGGCCAAAGATTGCAGGTTCGAGTCCTATTTTGGCTTCGGGCTTGGTTAAGCCCGCGTGTATTTATTTATTTAATTCTTTCTATTTAAAGTCCAAGTTAAATTACAGCAGACTAACGTAGTTGTGCTGGTGGATTCTAATTCTAATTCTAACTGAATGTTGTCTCCAACGTAACTCCCTATTTATACCCAAAATCCAAATCAAAATGTTCATACCCTCCCACGGTTCATTGCTTACTTCTAGACACCCACCCGATGCTAGTCCCAGTCGAAGGCCATGCCAACGATGCTGAGAACCGCAACGCCGCCATTTTGCCGCCACTCATTCTAAAGCGGCAACCTTTCGCCTACTCTGGCTGTAGTTCCACCCCAAAACCATGGGAAAATCTCGATTCACGGTGATGCGAATCTGATTTGCCCATAGCAAATAGCATGCATGTGCCTGGGTGGAATTACCTGGGAGGTGATGGGGTGTTATGTGATCGTCAAGGTTATTAGAGTTTTAGGAGTTGCGTAGCTGCAATTTGCATGTTAGAACATGGGTATGGGCATGTGTTGCAGCACAAAAAACAACAACAACAGCAATAAGGGATGAATCGATTCCTCATCGACACAATAAAAAGAGAATCGATTCATTATAAATTCAAAAATCAATTCACCTGACATCAAGTAGCGGAAACTCACCACTTCGCATTCTTTACCACCAAAAGGTATGCACCAGAGATTGGTCGCACAGGTTGCCGTATTAGGTAAGTTGTTTGCACTAGCATTCCAATGGACTCGACATGGCGTGACCACAGGCAACGGCGAGTGACAACAGCATTGGGTTCATAGAACAGTTCCTACTGTAATTACTGTTCTATGGCACGGGGCTTTTGTGGTTCGAGATCTGCTGACCCTAACGGAAGAAGATGCAATCACGCATGAGTGCATACAAAAAGGCGTGAAAGACGAGCAGTTTACTTATCTTCAGTTGGCCTACAGCGCAGTATGAGCCTTCGTCGTTATCCAGAGTTGCGTTTTAATTAATTCAAGGTGGCCGTTAAAGTGGCAATTTAAATTAAGTGCGGTTAAAAGTATTGAAGTTGTATTTATGGTCTTAAATTACATGATTACAAGGTGTTAATAATCATAGAATATTAGCTAAGATAAAAAAACTTTTTATTAGTAATATTTGCTTTCCTGGTCGAGTGAATGACGACGACAGAACAGCATAGCTGGGACGTGGGAATTGCAGAATTGCAATTTTTGGTATGAGAATGGGAAATACGTGCATGTCACGGTGATGCGAATTTGATTTGCCTTTGGCAAATAGCGTGCAACATTAGATGCGTTGAAACAATATTACCGACGTGTTTCAAGTTGTATTGTGAGAATGTTGCGTACAGCAACTTGCATGGAAGGCTATATGTTTGGACATATGCGTCTACATGTCATGTGTACGTGGATTTTAGAGTTTGGGAGTTTTTGAATATTAGAGTATTGTCTGTTACATGACTGTAAATATCAGGGTAATGGAATTCTGCGTGTAACATATATTGTCATGTAATTGACCCGTTCAGGGACTGCGCATCCTTTGGATTATCCGAAAGGATTAAAGATATACATCCACGTATTCATCAAAATTTATACGGGCGCCTATTCTTCTTCGAGGCCCCTGAAACACAGTGGTGCATCAGGAATACATTACAGCCCCATCCTATTTAATATCTACACCTCAGACGGGAGGGTAAACCAGATATGTTATGCGGGTGACGTCCTAGTGCACACATTACCCAACAGCTCTAAACTTGCAACAAATCGACTCGAAAAGAAACTCCTTAGAAGATGCGGCAACCACTCTAGTAGGCCTGGCGGTCATCATTATCCCAATTCTCTCCTATATGAAGGTGCCTCCGTTACCCCTATCGACGAGTATTTGCTGCAATTAGCATACAAATACTGCAAAACCATACAGGACAGGGAGAACCTACTTGTACGAGTCTTGGGTTTTTGACTTTTCTTTCGTTCGATCTCTTCGAATCCGACCACCACAATTTCTTCTTCAGTAAAAAATTGAAGAAAGCATCCTTCCCAGCCCTACCAGGCTTATATGATTTCCTTCCCACCATCTCTCCATCCAAGTAGTTACAGACAATTTCAACTAACTCTGCACACGCTGTCCTTAGATATCTCCCCCTTTCCTTTTCAATATTTCGAGACCGAGCCCAACATCCTCAACTACGTGGGAGATTCCGGTTGTCGCAAGATGACCAGAATCCAGAGACACGATGAAGATCACATTTGTTCTTGTCTCGTTTAATTCGGCCTCTCGCCACTCCTTTTTTCGAGGATCAATAAAATCACGAAGGCCGAACGTACGGCCAGTGAGGGAACCGTAGATTTAACCGCATCAAAGAAGTAATACTTGAATAATCATTAAATCATAATCGAAAGGAAGACTAATAAAACAATATGTAAGTTAACTTTGTTGATAAATTGTTCGCGAGACGAGTTCAAAAGTGTAGTTGTTGCATCCAAATAAAGAGCACGTTTATTGGAGCAACCAAGCTCTCAGGGCCAGTGGCTAGATACAATGAGGATCCTCTGGTATGACTTCTTGGACGTTGCCTATTCTTCCCCTTGATTTAATATAAGTAAATAATCGCCCTTCCAATAAGGTGACGGATCAATTATTAATGAAAAACAAGTAACTCAACAACATTTGACTAAAGTACAAACGTATTATATTTATTTGTTTAATTATATATTTACACAGATAGGTACTTATTTGTTTATATATTTATTTATTTGTTCCTCGTTTTTTTTCCCTCCAAGTAAATTGAAGGTTTTTTTCGTAATTTCCTTCAAATCATTGTTTGCTTCTTCTATATAAATATTGTTCATCCCAACAGTATTATCCAGCCGAAAGTTATAAAGTAAACATCAAATAACTGTATGTAAATTGTGCGGCAAGCATATTGTATATTTTAATAAGGAATAAACAATTATCTATCTATCTCTCCATAATAAAACAATTTTCTATTCGCTCTGACGGAGAACTAAAACGAAAGCTGATCGATATAAAATAATTTTCGAATCTGTATTTATATTGTGTGGCAAGCATATTATATATTTTAATACGAAATAAAGAATTACCTATCTCTCCACAATAAAAAGAAATGCTATTCACTGACGGAGAACTAAAACGAAACCGCCAATTATCCATTCTTATCGCTTACCAGCTGTCGATACGACTCTTGGATGTACAGCCATTGAATCCCCGTCTCCTCAATGAGCTCCACCTCATGTTTGATACTTGTTTCCTTTGAATAAACGCAGTCCTCTACCTGATCGATTTACTTTTCCAGTCGTTTCTATCTGTTCGTGCTCCAATTCATTTCCAGTGAGGTGCTGAGCTACGTGTCTTTGAAAATGCACCTTTTTGGTGAATTCTTCACCGCATTTTTTGGAACTGAATTTGTTTTCACCATTATGGATTCGAATATGGCACTTCAGGCTTTTAGAATATCCAAAGCCCTTGTCACAAGTCGGACATTTGTAAGGCTTTTCACCTGTGTGCTTGCTCTCGTGGTTCAGTCTGACGTCGCTGTGAGAAAACCGAAGGCCACAGTACTGACATTTGTATGGTTTTTCACCGGTGTGTACTCTCACATGGAGCCTTACTTCCGTACGAGTCACAAACGCTTTGTCACAATAATCGCAACTGAAAGGTCGCTCATTGTTGTGGCGTCTCATATGCCTATCGAGTAAACCTTTTTTCTTAAAATCATGATTACATATCACACAAATCGTCAATGATACTCTCGTTGATTGCTTCGGTCGGACTGTAGGGTGCTTTGGGATTTCGCCTTTCGACTGCTGCACCATGTCTCCGTTTGTGGCTTCAGAGACTGGACCGTTATCCACGTCAATACAGGGTGTGCTTCCGATGTCACAATTATCGCCGATTAAATTATCCTCTACAATTTCATGTTTGATGATAATTTCGTTTGAGTTCGTGTTTTCCTGTATTTGGAAGATTTCTTTATCCAGCGCTTTGATTTGCGTGTGTTCCGAAGAGTTATTCACTTCAACTCGATTTAGATGACGTCTTGTGTGCTTTTTAAAAACCTTCTCTCTCCTGAATTCTTTGCAACTGGAGTTATTATGGGTTCGAAGATGCAACCGCAGGGCTTGAGAATATCCAAAGCTCTTGTCACAAGTCGGGCATTTGTAAGGCTTTTCACCAGTATGTACTCTCACATGGCGCCTTAATTCCGCACTAGTCACAAAGGTTTTATGACAATGATCGCAACTGAAAGGTCGCACATTGTTGTGGCGTCTCATATGTTCATCAAGCGCACTTTGTTTCCTAATATCACGATTACATATCTCACAAATGTTTAATGATACTCCCGTCGATGGCTTCGGGATTTCGCCATCTGTGGCATCAGAAACGGTACCAGATTCTTCGCCAATGCACGGGGTGCTCCCAACGTCGAAATTATCGCCGATTAAATTATCCCCTACAATTTCATGTTTGATGTTAATTTCGTTTGAGTTCGTGTTTTCCTGTATTTGGAAGATTTCTTTATCCATCGATTTCATTCGCGTGTGTTCCAATGAGTTATTAACTTCAACTCGATTTAGATGACGTTTTGCGTGTTTTTGAAAAACCTCTCTCCTGAATTCTTTGCAAGTAGATTTATTATGGGTTCGAAGATGCAACCGCAGGGCGTGAGAATATCCAAAGCGCTTGTCACAAGTCGGGCATTTGTAAGGCTTTTCACCGGTATGTACTCTCACATGGCGCACTAAATCCGAAGTAGTCACAAAGGTTTTATCACAATGATCGCAACTGAAAGGTCGCTCATTGTTGTGGCGTCTCATATGAACATTGAGATCACTTTGCTTAGTAAAATTGCGATTACATATCTCACAAATCTTTAATGAGACTCCCGTCGATTGCTTCGGGATTTCGCTATGTGTGGGTTCAGAAACGGTACCATTTTCTTCGTCAATGCAGGCGGTGCTCCCGATGATGCAATTATCGCCGATTAAATTATCCTCTACAATTTCATGTTTGATGTGAATTTCGTTTGAGTTCGTGTTTTCCTGTATTTGGAAGATTTCTTTTTCTAGTGATTTCTTCTGGTTGCGTTCCGATGAATTATTCATTTCAACTCGATTCAGATGACGGTTTGCGTGTGTTTGAAAAACCTTCTCTCTCCTAAATTCTTTACAAGTAAATTTATTATGGGTTCGAAGATGCCTCTTGAGGCCTTGAGTATATCCAAAGCTCTTGTCACATGTCGGACATTTGAAAGGTTTTTCACCCGTGTGGTTGTTCTCGTGTATCCGTCTGTAGTCGATCCGAGAGAACCGAAGCTCACAGTACTGACATTTGTAAGGCTTTTCACCAGTATGTACTCTCACATGGCTGCGTAAATCCCCACTGGTGACAAAGGTTTTATCACAATGATCGCAACTGAAAGGTCGCACATTGTTGTGGCGTCTCATATGAATATCGAATGCACTTTGAGACTTAAAATCGTGATTACATATCTCACAAATCGTTAATGATACTCCTGTCGATTGATTCGGTCTGACCCTAGGGTGCTTCAGGGGTCTTTTATAATCCGATGTGAAGCTTGATTCTTCACTTAATATTTTTTGCCGACCTCTCGATCGCTGTGGCATTTTATAATTTATCTTCTGTCTCGATTCATTATTCAGTTCCGTAGTGTTACTATGGAGATAGGAATCTGCACGATCTTCCACAATAGGTTTGGATTCAGTACCAGCATTATCTTCTAAGTTAGGACAGGGGGTGTTATCACAACCGTCATCAACTGTAGTGTTGTCCATAACTTCATCCTTAATGGAGATGCCAAGAATTGGGTTTATTGTGGTTGAACTCGTTTTCCATAAGTCTTTTATTTGAAACTCTTGGTGATTTGTATTTAGCAGTGCTTTGATTATCGATTCAGATTGCTCATAGTTTCGATGGAATTTGGAGACAACGTTGAGGTCGTCCAGGCATTGCAGGCAAATGCTTTTTGGTTGATTTGTATCTCTTTTAATCAAAATATCCGAGTATTTCATTATTTTATCAGCAATCACGATTGAATCGCTATCTTTTCCGAAAATACAACGATTTTCCCCTGTTTGTAAACAAACTAAACATACTCTTTCCCATTCCATTAAACGTGACATGTTTTAAAATTCGATGTTTTACTTTAAGGTAATAACTCACAACAATTCTATTTACTTTATGTGAGATTCTGTTAGTTTATTTGACATTCGGATTGAAGTGAATTTTTAGTGACGTTTTGCTAGAGAGGAGCTGTTCGATTTGCGTACAAAACTAAAGCGTTTATGCTGTTTTATTAAGGTTTGGATGTTGTTAAAAATCTGCAGTAATATGCTTCAATGTGTGATGTGTTTTCTAGCTGAGTCTTATAATAGCTTTATTATATTTAATTTTATTTAATTTATACTATATATTTGATTTTCTAAGTCGAGAGGGAGTTACATGACTAACTATCGAGTGATGAAATGTTCTTCCATACTTTTAATTAGATGTATTTCTGGTGGTGTGTTGCGAACATTGGGATTTGTCGACGTGGAGAGACACAACCTTTAATCCAACATCCGAAATAAGAAGGAGATATCCACGATATAGCAGTCATTCCAATAACAGGAAATCTGTACGGAAAGAAATTCAAAGTATAATCATATACCATAGTAATTAACATAACAATTCCACATCAGTTGAGTGTATTTGAGAATAACGATCAAATTCGTTCACACGGCAGTTTTCAAATGTGCATGCTTTGGTTTGAATCGCACGTTTTTCACTACCGTCGCAAAACACTATAAATTCCTTTATATGAAGTATATCCCACCAACGCAGAATATATTTTACGTATGCTTGTTGAGCTGGTGGTATAAATGATGATGGAGACTTTATTAATTTAATATAAAATATAAAAAGATTTACTGCCTTTAAGTATACAGACTAAACAAATTAGCGGGACGTTCATAGCGCATGTTTCCCTTATGGCACTTTGTAATGCTCTTCTGCAGCGACGTTCCTCGCAGGTCAATTCTCGCACAAGCCGCTCTCTCTGTATACTCACGCATTCATACATAAGAGCACGCTCATGCACAACACACATTTATATACATCATACTACTATACAATATAAGTGCATATTCTCAACAGGCACCATAATGGACAGGCATATGTAACGGTGAGTTGTTTTTTTGTTTTTTTTTATTTCGGTAGGATGGCGGTCATCATCTTTGGCACTACAACCGGTTTCCATCAGTATCCAGTCCCTTTCCGAGACTTTTGTCTGAATTGTCCATAGTAATTTGTTTTTCCGGGCAAAGTTTTTAGCCTTGCGCCAACCTTTCTCGGGTTGGCGCTGCCGGAAAGAAGGCGGACATCTTCAAAAGATACCTCTGGACCGATTCAGAGGCATGCCGTGGTTTTATCGACTAAAACATCCTCCCGACAGGCATATATTCCCATTGATCCCCGTGGAACGATGTAGGGAAGGGTCTGATTATCTGTTTGTAGATGAGCTGTTTTACCATGTGATAGAGGCCTCTAGGTTTTCACAGCACTCGTCTGCAGAGGTTAAGTTGTACTGAGGATTTATGAAGGGAACTTTTGACGTGGGTTGAGAATGACCAGTCATTGGAAAGGGTTACTCCCAAATATTTTAGAGTTTTGGAAGGTTTTATGAGGTTAATATGAAGATTGAGTTTAATTTTGTTGTGGTGACGTTTAATGTTGTTTGTGCAGTGACCTTTTTTGACCCTAAACACTGTTAGCTGGGTTTTAGTTGGTTTGAGACCATGCCATCTATTTGTTAAAATATGTTGAAATGTGCGGGAGATAGTTGTTAACGTGGTTTCTTGCCGCTTTGACAAATCTGCTGCTAGAGTAAATGAAAGTATCGTCAGCATAATTTAGCATTCCAACACTAGGTGGAAGTAGGGGAATATCGTATGTGTATAGAAGATATAAAAGGGGTCCGAGGATAGATCCCTGGGGAGCTCCCGCGGTTATGTTGCGAGTTTGTGAGAGGGAAGAGTTTATTCTGACCATGAATTTCCTACCAGAGAGATAAGATGCTAGGAGCTTTGTGATGTTTGAATTCAGACCAAATAAGCAGTGCAGCTTATAAAGAAGTCATGAAATCCAGACATAATCAAACGCAATGGAAATAATCTTCGATTGCTGAAGGAACGGTCAGCACACAAACCAATGTGAGGTCAAGGAAAATATTCATAACGTCACACCTTACGAGGTGTCTTCTACGGAAAATAAAGACATTCATGAAAAATTGGAAAAGCCCTGTTACACATATCATTGCACTTTGCTGTACGCAAACTGCCAATACCTTCTATATAAAAATCTTTTAAACATAACATTGCACTTTGCAGCACGCAAACAAACAATCCAACAAATAACCCTTACATTTATTCTGCAAGGAGCCATAATATTACATTCTTTAATTAATGTTAAAACCGAAAGAATTCTCTCAGTGTACCATCAATAAATTCTTGCTACAACCCATAGAACCCTTTCGGTGTAGCATGTGAAACCTTATCACATGTCTACCTATTGCTAAATGCATTCCATATCCCATACTTGAAATTGTAATCTTGCATTTTCCCACATTTTTCCTATTCCAAACGGATAACCTTGAAATGCACTCATTTCCACACCCACACCTGAATTGCCATTCTGCAATTCCAGCACTCTATCATCGCGCAGGTAATTCTATCTGCACACCATTCGCTATGAGACAATCAGATTCACGTTAGCGTGAATCGAAATATTCTCATGGCCTTGGAGTTAAGAACTTGCAGAGTTGCAAATTTGCGATTCTCGTCGTCGTTGGCTTGACCTACGACTGCGACTGGTGTTAGCTGGGTGTCTAGAGGACAGCCATGATCGTGGGAAGGTATGTGGGTTTTTAATTTGGATTTTCAGGTATAAATAAAGAGTTCCGTTAGGAGTTAAATTAATCAGAATTAGAACGCCAAAAGGGTGCACATAAGTTAACCAAGAAATAAATAAGTTAACCAATAAAGTAAATGAGAGAAACATATACTTTAATTTGGTGGTGCTTAACTGAGGACGGACACACGAGGCCAACACGGGCTCAAGCAGCCGGAGACCGACAACAAAATAAAGGACAGGGAAAGCCGAGTCAACCATCATCCGCCATTGGTGACTCGTAAGTGCTTGAAAGGCCCTGTCCAACCAACTTAGGACCGTATGGGCCTTGGCCCTACCAGAAGAGAAGAGGGGACCCCCCAGGAATAAAGTGTAAAAGATTTTTTTTTCTATAAACAAATTAAAAAAAGAAACTATATAACATTCTCGAACGTACTGGGCAAGACTCCCTTACCCTGCGTCCGGAGCTGAGTCTGGCTTCGGAGGTACGTGTCGTAACTCGACTAACGCAAACACCAACAAGAATAGTGATATAGTTGCAGCTATCTTGCATCAAAGCAGCAACAGTAACGGCAGCAACAGCAGTGTGAATGGTTGTAATATCACAGACAACAGTACAACTAGCAACAATAGCACAGGGCCAATAAGTGATAGCAAGATCACAAGTTGTTTGTCAGTGCAGTGTTGGTCCAGCTAGTGTTGAAAGTGCTGCAAATCCGGCCGATCTGCTGAACACCAATCAAAACAGTAACGACGGCAGCCAGTGTTGGCAGCAACAGTAGTATTAACAATTGCAGTACTGGATCTTCTGCCGAGGATAGTGTTGTTAATGTGGTGTCCTTGGCGCATTGGAATCGATAGCAACTTAAGCAAGAGCTCTCTCCAACAACACCAACCAATGCTAGTGTAGTCGGAGGCCGGCATAAATTATTGGTATACTTGAAGAGATTGCGCGTGCCAAATGAATTGTGAAAGCAAGGAAGAAGCAATCATGTGGGCCAATAAACATAAAATCCTTTTACATGCGTTAAGCCCAATTTTCAATCAGCAAGGCGTTGAAGTTGATCCCGTATACTCCATTTCAACTCATATGGTTTAGTAAGATATAAACACAATATCTGACGGGAGTAGGATAATAGAGAGGAAATCAAAAACGAAGGACGAAATATAAAAGTGTGAAGCAGGGAGCAAACCAAAAAAACCTCCAAAAAGAGTGTTTTTTAAAGCAACCAAAAAGCGACAGTCCAGGGATATAAGTTGTATCTATGAGCACATCAGCATCATCAGCATCAGTGGTGACATCATCGAGTGGGAACAGCACCACATCTGTGGTAGGAACAGTTGGCACAATTGAACCGGTAACAGCGCAAGGTAGTGGATTACCAGATCAGAAATTGAGGCTTTAATACCTCAGCAGCAGCAACCACAACAGCACAACACCAGCGGCGAAGTCTATGGGAGCAGCAGCAGCAGTCAACACACCAACACAGACCTGAAAATCTCCTCAATCAAACTTATCTGCCCAGGGAGATTTACCCAGAACTGGTAAGTAAATTGATAACTATCAGGCAACACCCCTCGGAGGCTCTCATCGCTTTTACCGCGCAGATAAAGCAGATGCTGATGCTATGCAAGGAGGCTGCTGATCACAAATATGGCATACAGGCAGCCTCAGCTGTGAAAGCACAACTGGAGGACTTTGCCAAAATCTCACTAAAAGGTTGCGTCAGCAACCCTCACCTTTGCCAATACTTGCTAACCCGAGGGGATGGCACGTTAGACGATCTAATACAGAAAACATTAAATATGGAGAATCTACAACAGGCGCCTTTCTACACGCAACCATACAGCCATATCCCAATGTATACTTACCTCCCTAACGATTTGCCTCACACCTCTAGTTTTCTTACTCCTGGGTCGATATTTGACAATAAAAATCTTACGTTGTTTAGCCAAAACTTACAAATTTCTTGGTTTCAAAACGAAAATCTCCCACAGCCGCAAAAGGAGTCTTCTGATTTTCACTCAATTCCTAATAGCGTAGTTTGTACGTTCTGCCGTAAAAAGGGACATACCTACAGCGCATGCCTCACAAGGAAAAATACCCCATTCTGCACATCGTGCAAAATTTATAGCCAGGACATTGGTGACTGTCAGAATTTGGAAAACCACACCAATGTCAATAACTCAAACAATTTAAGGGAACGAAAACCTCACAGGGCTACCCCCATTAATCCCGCTAAAGACGCTCACACTAATAACACGCCAAGGGTTTATCATACAAGAATAACCTGCGATTTTTGTGGTCGCTAAGGCCATCGCGTTTTGGAATGCCGCCAAAAGGCTAAATGGGAATCCAGGAACCAGAGAAACGTACCCGGTCCCACAACATTAAGAATCAATTGCAATATGGGGTGCCTTCAGCCGCTACACACTAGCGTACCCACAGTTGACCTTCCCTTAGATATAGGTCTAAACGACCATGCTCAACTAGTGGTAGACATCGGCGCTGAGGTAAGCCTTATCAGTAAGCAAGAACTCAAAGATATTGATATCAACAAACGTGATACATGCGCCATGAAATCCCCATACGGAAAGGGAAGAACCCTAGGGTGTTGCCAGGGAAACTTCAACCTAAAAAACAAATTTCCCTACAACTTCCAAGTCGTATGCAATATTCGCGGCTTGACCGAAGGCGGACTAGTAGGGAACGACTTCCTTTCAAAAAATTGTACTGTAGAGGGTCCTAAACAACAGTTAACCTTTCCGCGCACGGAACAAAATTCAGAAGAATTTAGTATTCCCCTGAAGTTTAAAACCGGAAGCCCCACTCACACATGGGCAGTCGAAATGAGACAAGTGACAGCAGGACCCGAAGAGGTTAGAAATCTCGTATGTGACGTCTCCAAGGGTTCTCGTACTCGAGAAGCTGGCTGCAAAACCTCGGCGATGGGGGCACACCACAGACCAGTGGAGGCGTTTAGCGTTTGAGTCGCATGCACACTTTCCTTGCGTAAATGTTTTATTTAACAATTATAAACACTATTTAAATTAGTAAACAAAACTATTCCTATTAAACTAATTAGAGAAATAAATATACTAGTACTAAAAATAAATATAAGCCAAACTACTATCTACAAACAATTCCTCTACTGTCAAAATTAAAAGTAAGCAAAACTAATAATGCATATATGATTTCTATTAAAAGTAAACTTCCTAGAAAAATAAAACTATTAGATAAATAATTTCATATACTATTACTGTTAAAATTGAAAATAAACCAAACTACTAATGTACAAAAATTTCTTCTACTATATATTGTAGCGAGCTTAGGGTTCGCTGGATTAAATATTTCTAGTAAATAAGACCCGTTAAATCGATTTTTAATTAATATCACACTTTATTAATTCGTTAGTGACAACCGTACTTATCCCGTACACTCAACGATTCTCTCCCTTCTCGCTTGCTTCGCTTTTTCTTCCTTTGTCTATCACCATCGGCTGTCTCGACGTCTTTTTATCGTTTCTCACATTCTCATTCCGTTTCATAATCTTGGATGTTCTAGTCTCCAGTTTTCCAGTCCTTTATAGAATATTCCAGTGCTTGTTTTGGGCTTTCCTGAATATTCCAGTACTGACTGTCATATGCGTCACAATATTATCATCCTTACTGTTAAAGTTAAATAGAAGCAAAACCATTAATGTATAAATGATTTTTATTACTATCATGCCTGTTGGAACTAAATACAAAGTATATAAATCTATTATGTAAACACCAATATTCAAAAGAAAATGTATGGCAAGATGGACATATATATCATCATCATCATCGACACTACAACCGGGAACCGGTCTTAGCCTTATTTACCAAGTCCTGAGGCTTGTTAAATTTTCCATAATGATTTTTTTTTTTCGGGCAAGGTCATTAGTCTTGCGCCAGGATATATATATATATATACAACGAAATTATAAAACTGTAAAATATTTACCTACCCTAAACTTCTAAAGTACACATTTTTCATACGTTCTACTATTACACAAAAAAAAAAAGCAGATATATAATATATAAAATAAGTACTATCTGCAAAACCAGATACAATATTTTACATGTAACCTAATTTCAAAATGTAAAACAATAGTATTACTGTAAAACAAAAAACAAAAATTTGTAAAACGGAACTCTACACTATTTTTGAGAATTATTCCTCTTCCAAGAATAATTCTCTTATTAAAAGGAGGAAAGAATCTGTTACACATAACATTGCACTTTGCTGTACGCAAACAGCCAATACCCTCATCCAAATCCAACTGTTGTAGCAGGATATAAAATGAACGGGCGACTCCTCGTACGAAAGATGTTATTTATTTCATGAAGCACTCGTGAATTTGGTTTTAACAAATATGTATTAGTCTGACGCGGCAATATGAAAAAAAGACGCATGTAGCAAAGGCGCACTCGGTCTGGTATATTTGTCAGAAGTAGAGCGCGCGCATTAAGGCGTGAATTTATATGCCTTTTACTCGCAACGCCCGGTCTGGCGCTACAATCGCATAGAGTACGCAGCTTAGGGCGGCTCCACAACACTCCCCCTCCATTGTAGTGCTAGGTCGATCCTCTGAAGAACCCCCGACGTCGATCAAATCCAGACAATTCCGATGTTTTTCTTTTGTCAATCCCTTTGTGAGAAAATCGGCGGGCATCTTATCCGAAGGAAGGCGCTTAATATCCAGTCGACCTTCGCGCAAGACATCTCTGACGAAATGATGCCTGATGTCGATGTATTTCAATCTCGCGTGAAACTTGTGATTCTGGGTCAGTAGTTGTGCCCCTCGGTTGTCGTTCATCACCAGAACTCTTTCACACTCGAAAAGCTTGAGCTCCGACAAGAATCCTTGTATGTATAGGGCTTCTCTCGCGGCTTCAGTTAATACCATGTACGCGCGACGATGCGCTGTTTCCTCGACTGCCAGCTGATGGCGGCACCGCTCAGGTTATAGACGTATCCGGTATACGACCTTCGATCTACCGGGCACCCAGCCCAATCGTCGTCAACAAATCCTTCCAAGATTTTCATGCTCTTCGTGTACGTGATTCCGAAGTCGGCGGTCCCCTTCAGATATCTCAGGACGCGTTTCGCCGCCTTCCAGTGTGCACCGCCGTGACAAGTGTTGGATTGACTGAGACAACAGACAATATTCGAAATGTCCGGTCTTGTGGGAATCCCCAAGTAATTCAGAGCTCCGACAAGTTCGCGATAAGGCCAATTTCCTCCTGGTGATCCTTCTTCTTCAACGTCCTTTTCGAGCCTCGAACCCGATTCAGCGGGAGTACTGATGGTGTTACAGTCCTCCAGCCGAAATCGAGAGAGTAGTTCCCGAACGTAATTTAGTTGAGAAATGGTAATGTGATTTCTGCTCCTGGCGATTTCGATCCCCAAACAATAGCGAGCTGTTCCCAGATCTCTCGCCTCGAATTCCTGCAACAAACCTTTTCGGACGAGATCAAGATCCTTCTGGTCTCAATAAAATATCAAAATGTCGTCAACGTTGACCAGTATTATCAACGGTTCTCCCCCTCGTTTGAGGCGATAAATGCACGGATCCGCGCTCGTCGGTGTCATGTTTAATTCTTCGAGTTTCTCATTCAGTTTCTTATGCCACTGCCGACCAGCCTGTTTAAGGCCGTACAAAGCCCTTTTCAAACGACAAACCTTTTCGCCGCCCTGAAGTTGTTTCAGCATTTCTTTGGCGCGGCTCTCGATATCGGATTTGCCTTGTGTCGCGAAGATTTTCTTCAAACATCCTGCGAGTAAATCGGGTAATTCCATGTATGTTTCCTCTTCCATCGTACCGTTTAGGTAGGATGTATTGATGTCCATCTGATGCACCTTAAGGTCGTGCTTGACCGCCAGTGGAAGTAGCATACGCATGGATCCCAGGCAAACGACCGGAGCGTAGGTATCGTGAAAATCGATCGCGGGTCACTCCGCGAACCCCCTCGACACGAGTCGTGCTTTTCTTCTGTCGACCTTGCTGCCCGAGTCCGACTTATTCCTGAGAACCATTCGACATCCGACCACGTTGCGATTCTTGGGTCGATTCACGATCAGCTATGTATCGTTCTTGATTAAGCATTTGACTTCTTCGACGATGGCGTCCAACCATTCTTCTTTGTCCGGTCCGTTCAATACTTGCCGATACGGGACCTTCGATTGAAGACTGGCTAAATTTGACTCCAGGCCGTCCGAGATGTACGACTCCTCGTCGTCGAGAGTTCGGTCGATCTCATCCCCGCTCGATCCGCGAGGATCTTCGTCTTCTTGTGTGATTCGATACAATTTTCGCGGGCGACCGGGTCGTCCGGTGAGAATCTTTCTAGGTCTACCCGGAGCGTTTCTGATTGTTTCGGTGATCTCGTCCCTTTCTCCCGTCGGGTCGTCGTGTTCCTGCGATTCATTTCTCGATTCCTCGTCGTGGTCCCCACCTAGGTGGGGTTCAAAGAAATTCGGCAGTGATACTTCCTCGGGATTGTGATTCGAATCTCGATTCAGATTTGACGAGGACGATGACGATTCGTTATGTATTTCCGTTTTTTGTATCGGTATCAATAAAGTTGATGTCTCGTGTCGTGGTACCTTTGATTGATACTGTTGAGTCGGTTGATATAAATAATAATAACGGAGATTTCATTTATACTATATAAAATACTGTAGCGAGCTTAGGGTTCGCTGGATTAATTATTTTAAAATAAATAAGAGCCGTTAAATCGATTGTGACATTTTATTAATCCGTAATAACAATTATTACTTTTTACCGTACACTTAACGTTTTCTTTGTAAACACTTTCTTAATTATCGCGTATTTTACTGCTCTCGCTCGAGACTTATCGCTTGTTTCACGTTCTACTTCTTACTCCTTAGCAATCGCTTGTTTCACTTCCTACTTCATACTCATCACTATGCTCTGTGTGTGGCGTATTTATACTGTTTCAGCGTTTCGTTTCCGTCCGTTCCATTGCCTTGAATGTTCTACTGTTCCTAGTCTTCAGTTTTCCATTACTTTATAGAATATTCTAGTACTCTGTTTCGGACTCTCTAGAATATTCTAGTACGGATTGTCATATGCGTCACACTACCCTCCGCCTAGATTAGTTCGTCCCGAACTAAGTTCACTGGTCTCCCGGGCCAACAAAAGCCGCCAGTCGGTCGCGATGCATCACTTTCATCTTGGCGTTCGGCGGTGGAAGTTCTTGACCTTCATCCAAATTTTCTACTGCTCTCCTTTTCGCGTCAGCTCTAGCCTGCCGCCATTTTTCCTTTTCCTGACGACGGAATTCCTTTTGCATTTTAGGGATCTCATGCGAATAGTATAAGAGAAAATGCATGTGCACGCCCTTAAGCTCTTCTGGGGTTTGCACATCACGTAAGCGGTCTAGATCTTCATCTCTACTTACACGCATATCATCTGGTATTGGAGCATCTGTCGATTTCATAACCGTATCCAACTGGTAGTTCCGCATCTTTTCAAATAACTGAAGAGGTTTGTTTTTTGGAGCTGACAGTAAACACCATCGTGCGTCGTAGTAATAGACTTTCCATAGATCGTCGCACATTATTTCTGGTTTCACGTGTTCTTCTCTATAGAACGCAATGAACGGCACGTCTTGCTGTTGATTACGCCTACAATCTAGGGCTTGCATGATCTTTCCCCCCATATGTGGTGGCTTACAATAGCGGTCTCGACCTCCAACATCCGTTGATCTCTTTTGTTCGGAAACAGTTGATTTACAAAACGCGTGTTTGTAAATCCATTCAGCTTCATCTTGTAGTTCATTGGGTCCCTCTGGAACAGGCGTAACCGGAACTTCGCGCAATTGCATTCGCTCAGGAATAACTGTTTTACGGATTTCATTGTCCAAATCAGTAAAGTGACCCCTTTCCAATTCATCATTCAAATGTTTTGCCGCCTCAGTTTGCCTGTGACTACGTTCAGAGCGGCGTTCAACATCGTCTTCGTCGTCGAATAGCTGTTCGTCTATAGCCTTACGTGCTGAACCTTCATCGACGTGCTGTCCCTCTCCATAACTTTCTTCATCCTGTGTACGACGCAGACGCTTGGAACGTTTTCTGCCTTCGACTTTCAAACCAAGATTCTCTTCAATAAGGTCACAGTCGTCGTCTTCCTCTCCATCACTTTCTTCGTCCTGTGTACGACGCAGACGCTTGGAACGCTTTCTGCCCTCGACTTTCAAACCAAGATTCTCTTTAATAAGGTCACAGTCGTCGTCTTCCTCTCCATCACTTTCTTCGTCCTGTGTACGACGCAGACGCTTGGAACGCTTTCTGCCTTCGACTTTCAAACCAAGATTCTCTTCAATAAGGTCACAGTCGTCGTCTTCTAGTCGGTTGTCCAACTCGTCATCATCATTGTAAATCCGTTTCAGGGAACGGCCTGAAGCATCAGTGTCTTCATCATCACTGGCGTCCTCTTCAATCGGGTTATCATCGATGAAATCCTTCAGTTCTTCACGTAACACATCATCGTCATTTTCCTCCTCTTCCTCACTGCTGTCGGCCATAGCTTTGCTCTTCCTGGGTTTCTTCCTTTCATGTGGCTCCAATTCCTCCTCATCCTCAGCTTCTTCCGCTTCCGAGTCCCAGAATTCTTTCATACACTGCCTTTGGGCATCCAATTTTGCATTAAACTCTGCAGCTCGTGCGTCTAATTTTACAGCTCGCGCATCCAATTTTGCAGCTTGCGCATCCAATTTTGAATTAACGTCTGCGGCCCACGCATCCAATTTTGAGTTAATATCGATAGCTTGCGCGTCCAATTTTGCCACCATAATCCTGAACATCTCCGAAATGTCCAACGGTTGCGAACTCTTCTCCGAATGTCGATCTGCCATCGTCACAATACACTTCCACAGACTTATTTATTTCACCAATAAATAATCCCACTTCTGACACCAGTTGTAGCAAGCTTAGGGTTCGCTGGATTAATTATTTTAAAATAAATAAGAGCCGTTAAATCGATTGTGACATTTTATTAATCCGTAATAACAATTATTACTTTTTACCGTACACTTAACGTTTTCTTTGTAAACACTTTCTTAATTATCGCGTATTTTACTGCTTACTTCTCCCTCGAGACTTATCGCTTGTTTCACGTTCTACTTCTTACTCCTTAGCAATCGCTTGTTTCACTTCCTACTTCATACTCATCACTATGCTCTGTGTGCGGCGTATTTATACTGTTTCAGCGTTTCGTTTCCGCCCGTTCCATTGCCTTGAATGTTTTACTGTTCCTAGTCTTCAGTTTTCCATTACTTTATAGAATATTCTAGTACTCTGTTTCGGACTCTCTAGAATATTCTAGTACGGATTGTCATATGCGTCACAATACATTTATTAAACTATATCTTTGCAAACTCGATAACTGCGCGCGGCGCTTATGGCACGTGTATTCATCAAGGCGTCTTATGATACTCTGCTGTCAATGCTCCTCGCATGTCTCGTTTCACACATGCCGCTCTCTCTCTCTCTCTCTCTCTCTCTCTCTCTCTCTCTCTCTCTCTCCCTCTGTCTCTCTGCGTTCATACATACATTCATAAGAGCGCACTCATCCGCCACACAGTAGGCAATATAAATGTATATTCTCAACACGCCCCCTTACATTGATGTTGTATACAATTTTATGATAATATTTTCAATTTATATATGTTCAATTTTTAAATCAAATTCAGCATATTTCTAAGTTTTTCAAATTTTTCTTTACACAGAGATTTTGTAAATGCATCAGCAACATTTTCATTCGAATCAATCTTAATTACATTTATCGAATTTTCTTTTACACTTTCATTCACATAATCATAATGTACTTCGATATGCTTTGCATTTTTAGTAAAATTTCCATATTTCGCTATATTAATCGCACCTGAGTTATCCTCGTATATATTTATCGGCTTTGTCAATCTAACATTAAATGTGTTCAATAATTCTCTTATAAACTTTACTTCGCTTACAGCTTCTGACAATGCTACATACTCCGCAAATGTCGAAGGTTTTGTTACAGATTTTTGTTTTCTTGATTTCCAATAAATTACATTACCAAATAATCTAATTACATAGCCAGTTGTGGATTTTCTATTTACAGGGTCTCCTGCCCATTCTGCCTCCACGTAACAATCCAGTATTTCAGCATTTTCATTTTTTTTTTTATAAATCAAATTTAAATTTTTTGTTAAATATTATAGTGAGCTTAAATATTATAGCGAGCTTAGCTTAGGGTTCGCGGGATTAATTATTTAGAATAAATAAGAGCCGTTAAATCGATTTTTGAATCAATATAACACTTTATTAGTCCGTTAATAACAATCGTTACTTTTACCGTACACTTAACGATTTGTTGATTTATCGCTTGCTTCACTTTCTTACTTATAACTTCTTACTACTTGTCTGTGTGCGACGTATTTATACTGTTTCCTCACATTCTGATTCGGTGTTTCGTTTCCGTCCATTCCATAGTCTTGAATGTTCTATTATTTATAGTCTCCAGTTTTCCAGTACGTCCTAAAATAAACTAGTACTTTGTTTCGGACTTTCTCGAAGATTCCAGTACTGATTGTCATATGCGTCACACTACCCTCCGCCTAGATTAGTTCGTCCCGAACTAAGTTCACTGATCTCCAGGGTTAACAAAAGTCGCCAGTCGGTCACGATGTACCACTTTCATCTTGGCGTTCGGCCTTCGCTGAATCGTATAGATGTTGCTGCAACTTCGGAGACCTTCCTTTTTGCCGATGAGGGTTATAAAGCCACTCGTTATCGCCTGCATTAAATCCGGATGCGTTGGCTCGAACGTCGTACCTTGTTTTCATCCTGTCACTTGATACCTTGATTTGCTTTCGAACCAAATGATGAATTTCATCGAGACAAATTCTCTATTCGGCTACGTAGTCTTCGGTCTTATCTATGGCGTCTGGAGGTATTCCGAATCGCAGATCGGCTGGTAATCGTATCTCTCGTCCAAATATAATTCTTATTGGAGAATGGCCTGTCGTATCGTGATTAGCCGATCTATAGCTCATGAGAAAGGTTTGTACATATTTGTCCCAATCTCGTTGGTGATCACTAACGACCTTCGATAAATGCTCTTTTATTGTTCGGTTGAACCGTTCGACCATTCCGCCTGACTGCGGATGTAAGGGTGTGGTCCTGGTTTTCCTTACGCCCAGTGCCGCACAGATGCCTTGAAATATCTGTGATTCGGACTTTCGGCCTTGATCAGAATGCAGCTCACAGGGAACTCCATATCTGCTGATCCAATTATTGATAAGCTGCTCAATGATGGTCGTTGCTTCTTGGTTTGGAATTGGAAGGACTTCCACCCACTTGCTGAAATAATCCACGATGAACAACATGTATTTGTTGTTGTCGTTGGTTTTTGGAAATGGTCCTGAAATATCAATCGCAATTCGCTCGAAAGGGGCACCCACGTTGTACTGCTTCATAGCGCTCCTTGGTTTTGCTGTTGGTCCTTTGGTCGCAGTGCAAGTTGTGCACTTCCTACACCAAGATTCGACCTCATCTCTCATGTGAAGCCAGTAGAATCGAGATCGTAATTTTGAAAGTGTCTTATTAACTCCCAGATGTCTACCGGAGGCCCCGTCGTGCATTTCTGTTAGTACATCCTTCACTTTTGATGGTGGAACTAGAATCTGCATTCGATCGGATTTTCCGTCCGCGGCTTCCCATTTACGCTTAAGACTTCCAGCTTTCACCAGCAAGGAATTCCATTGTGCCCAATATGCTTTAAATGTTTCACTCTTGTCGGAAATATTGTTCCAAGTTGGCTGCTCGTTCTTTTCTTTGTGTTCCAAGTTTAGCGACATATCTTCATCCCGAAGTTGCGCTGCGCGTATAGCATCATTCGTCCAGCCATCTAGTACTTCTACTTGTACATTTCGCAGGTCGTACGCCTCCTCTTTCTCTTCCGCTCTATGACAAAGTTTACAATCTGGCTTACATGGTCTTCTTGATAGAGCATCAGCGTTATTATGCACCTTCCCTTGACGATGGGAAATTTGTAAATCGTACGTTTGAAGTCGTTCGATCCATCGAGCAATTTGAGCTTCCGGATTCTTAAAATTTAACAACCATTTCAGGGCCGCATGATCCGTCCGAAGGTGGAATCGACGTCCGTAGAGGTACTCATGGAAATTCTTAACGGCTTTTACCACGGCCGGCAGTTCCTTTTTTGTTGCGCAGTAATTTCTCTCTGGCTTAGATAGAACTCGACTATAATATGCGACAACTCTCTCTTTACCATCGACTTCCTGTGACAACACTGTGCCGATTCCTGTGGTACTTCCATCAGTATCCAATATAAATGGGCAATCCGAACTTGGGAATGCCAATGTTGGAGTCTTACATAACTCGGCCTTCAATGTGTTGAATGCTGCTTCACACTTTTCTGTCCAATTAAATTTCTTGTCTTTACCCGTTAGTTCGTGTAGGGGTTTAGCCACATTGGGGTAACCTTTAACAAACCGTCGGTAATATGTGGCTAGTCCCATAAAGCTTCTCAACTGTTGCTTGTCTTCTGGGGTAGACCACTCTCGGACGGCTGCTAACTTATCAGGATCCGTTTGAACTCCTGCAGATGAAACGATGTGTCCCAGGAATTTTACTCTCCTTTGGAAGAGTTCACATTTCTTCGAATTGAGCTTTAAGTTGGCCTGTCTTAGTCGTTCGAAGACGGAGCGCAAATTATTGATGTGTTCTGGTAAATTCCTTCCAACAACGATGATATCGTCCAAGTACACAAGACACGTCTTCCATGTAGGTCCCCGTAGAACACTTTCCATTAATCGTTCAAACGTTGCTGGAGCATTACACAATCCAAAAGGCATCACGTTGAATTGATAAAGTCCGTTTCCGGTAGTAAACGCTGTCTTCTCCTTGTCCTCCTCCTTCACTTTCACTTGCCAGTAACCGCTTTTTAGGTCCAATGTTGAAAACCACGGAGCTCCAGAAAGGGTATCTAGTGTGTCCTGGATTCGAGGAAGTGGGTAACTGTCTTTCTTCGTAACGTCGTTTAACCGGCGGTAGTCGACACAAAATCTAGTTGTCCCATCCTTGTTCTTGACGAGCACTACCGGCAAAGCCCATGGGCTCGATGATTTCTCGATGACTCCATCTCTCGAATCATGTTGCCTACTACTGATTGTTTGGCCAACGGCAGTCGACGAGGTGGCTGTCTTATAGGTCTTGACTCACCCGTGTCAATGCAATGCTTAACTATACCGGTGCGTCCGAATTTGGAATTTTGTGCGTCGAATTTTGAATTTTGGGCATCCAATTTTGCATTCAGGTCTGCAGCTTGTGCGTCGAATTTTGAATTTTGGGCATCCAACTTTGCATTAATCATCATCATCATCCTGAACATCTTCGAAATGTCCAACTATGGCGAACTTTTCTCCGGCACCATCTTGACTCGCTGTTTCTTCTCCATCCGGACAGTCTGGCCCAATCGTAAAAACATATGTGTCGACATCAATACCCTCTTCCTCCATTGCTGCTTGCTGACGCTGTCGAAGAATTTGTTTCTGTTCTCTGCTATCCAGATTCCGGTCCTCAAGTTCCTTCTTCAACTCAGGAACGCGAAGATCCTCCAAATGTCGATCTGACATCGTCACAGCACACTTTCACAGACTTATTCACTTCACCAATAATGAATCCCACTTCTGACACCAATTGTAGCGAGCTTAGGGTTCGCTGGATTAATTATTTAGAATAAATAAGAGCCGTTAAATCGATTTTTGAATTAATATAACACTTTATTAGTCCGTTAATAACAACCGTTACTTTTACCGTACACTTAACGATTTGTTGACTTATCGCTTGCTTCACTTTCTTTCTTATAACTTCTTACTACTTGTCTCCATGATCTGTGTGCGACGTATTTATACTGTTTCCTCACATTCTGATTCGGTGTTTCGTTTCCGCCCATTCCATAGGCTTGAATGTTCTACTATTTATAGTCTCCAGTTTTCCAGTACTTTCTACAATATTCTAGTAATTTGTTTCGGACTTTCTCGAATATTCTAGTACTGATTGTCATATACATCACAATATAAATACTTCAAAATTCTCAAGGCACATTTAAAATGAGTTTCATAATAACAATTTTAATCTCTATTTAAATAATTTACATTATAACATATATGGCGTTTTGTAGCTGAGCTTAAATATAATAGTTCACCAATTAAATGTCTGTATTTTATATCATTTTCACTATCGTCTGATTTTTCAATTTTCAAATTAACTTCCATTTGCGTAGTATATAATTTACTATTTTCTACGTTTTATTTCTTAGTTTTATTGTTATTTAAACAAGCAATTTCTTTGTTCATAGACTTATTCCAAAGTTTGCTTTCGTTAATATTAATCGCCTCCTCAAATGTATTAGGTACATCAATTCTACAAAATTTTGCAATAATGCTACTGTTATACACCTGATAATCATCAAATTTTTTTGGAGGTTTTCTATTTCTTCTAGGCTTGTTTTCAACCGTCTCATTTTCAGATTCATGTTTATCATCATCACTTCTTATATTGACATTAGTACTTTTAAAAGTTTGATTCAAAGAGCTGTTGTCAGAATCGCTTGAATCATTACTTTCATTGTTTTCATTATTTAAATCATCAATTTCATCATTTTCAGATTTGATATCATTCGTATTTAAACCAATACATTTTACATTTTCCTCAATGAATTCAACATGTCTTGCAGACATGATTCGATTATTTAATAAAACACGGTAACCAACGACATTATAACCGATCAAAATTCCCATATCAGCTTTTTTGTCCCATTTAGACGATCTTTTCTGTTCCGGTTTTCTAACAAGAACTTTAC
The DNA here is from genome assembly GCA_963931805.1 of Microdon myrmicae. Lineage (NCBI taxonomy): Eukaryota > Metazoa > Arthropoda > Insecta > Diptera > Syrphidae > Microdon > Microdon myrmicae. The sequence goes on from OZ007502.1 coordinate 10,956,665, forward strand.
TTCCATATAATCGTAAATTAGACACGTCCGGTTTTTTACCAAAGAATATCTCATAAGGAGTCTTTCTTTCAAACGTATTTTATGACGTACGATTTCTTAAGTAGGTAGCCGCGCAAACAATTTCCGGCCAATATCTCGTATGAACTTGTGCTTCATCTAATAAACATCGCGACATATCCATTATTGCTCGATTAAATCGTTCCGCGATTCCATTCAATTCGTGTACATAAGGAGGACAGTTATTAATTTTGATTCCTTTTCCTTTACAAAAATTCTAAATCTTACCATTTAAATATTCCTTTCCGTTATCACATCTTAAAACTTTTACTCTTTTATCCGTAAGATTTTCAATTTCATTTATATATTCCATAAGGCAATCAAAAACTTCCGATTTAGTTTTCATTGTGTATACACGCGCGATTTTACTATAGTCATCAATAAATGAAATAAAATACTTTTCGCCATTAAAGCCGGTAGTTGGAAAAGTTCCACAAACATCCGTATGCACGATTTCTAAAATCTCTTTAGCTTTTCCTCTATTATTTTTAAACGGGATATTATGCATTTTATTTTCAATACACGTTTTACATTTCATAAACTCATCTTCGAGTTCCGAGGGAATACCATTTAACAGCTGATCTTTACATAGAATATTCAAATACTTAAAATTTACATGGCCTAACACACGATGCCATTTTTCCCTTTTACTCATATTCTTCGTATTTTTGTTTGCAATATTTATACGGGGAAACTCATTATTACTTGTAATATTTGCACGAGTGCATTTTAGTGTACTTCTCATTGGATATAAATCCTTTTCTTTCCAAGATGTCGCCGAAATATCACCATCACAATCAATAATCTTTGTCAATTTACCTTTAGAGATAATTGTATTATTTTTCGCGATCTTGCCATAGCTTAGCAGATTTGCATACATATCTTTAGCATAAAATACATTATTTATATTTATTTTGTTACTTTTACCGAAAGCATTAAAATAACGTGTATTGTAAAGGTAATATAGAACTTCTTCGTTCTAAATTAGCATTAAAATAACTAACTGCATTTCCAACTTTAGTAGTTTTTATAGAGCTATTATTACCCATATATACATCAACAGGATTTTTTAGGATTTCAAAATTTTCGAAATATCTGTCATCGTTTATTAGATGATCGGTACAGCCGCTATCCACAAACCAATTTATTTCTACATCATTACTATCATTATTATTTGCCGTATAGTTGGCTCGCGTAACCCACGCTTTCCTCACATCGTTGTTCCGTCCTTGTTGCGTTGACTTGCTCTACGCCAATTTCGGGAGTTGCCATGCCCTCCGCCGTAATTTCCACTTCCGGCTTCTTGTCGGCCTCGTGTTGATCGTTGAGAGTATCCGCCGTTATTCGATGCTTGATTGCTTCTTGCCGCTTGGCCGCCATATTGGCATTCTTTTTGCATGTGCCCAATTTTTCCACACTTGAAGCATGTGCGTTGATTTTTGTCCGCCATGAAAGCACTCGAATTTCTTCCATCATTATTGTCCTTTTGATTTTTTAATTCATCTATTTGAATTTTATTTTTCACATAATCGGTTGTCTGGTCTTCTTCCTTCAATGTGTCTATTAAATCACCGATATAACTGTACGATTCCGGCAACGTGTTCAATAAATAATTCAGTTTTTCCTTTTCAGCAATCTTAGCACCCGCGTTTTTTTTTTTTTGCTCATTTACATAATTTTCAAAGTCATAAACGAATGTCGTCGAATCACTATAGTTTTAAGCTTGAGTCTTTCTACTTTATTTCGACACCCAATTTACAGCGCCGTTGATTCTTTTAAGTACATATTATTAAATTTTCTGATTATTCCACACGGCGTTGTTTCGTCACAAACGAATTCTAATTGCTTGTCGGATATAGCACTGTAGATGTAGTTCATCGCTTTCAAGTTATTATAGTCCCAATCGTCTTTATCATCACTTGCTTTTACGTTTTCTATCACTTTTTCGCATTTTTTCATTTTTAGATATAAGACGAGTCGTTTTTTCCACACACTATAGTTCGCTCCGTCGAACACCGGTATTATAATTTTTTCTTCCGCTATTTGTTGTGCTTTCTAACATACACGAAAATGTTATTTATATCACTTGGCTCTTCCCCGAACAACTACGCTCTGCTACCATGTTGAGTCGGTTGATATAAATAATAATAACGGAGATTTCATTTAAACTATATAAAATACATTTATTAAACTATATCTTTGCAAACTCGCGTATTCATCACGGCGTCTTATGATAATCTGCTGTCAATGCTCCTCGCATGTCTCGTTTCACACATGCCGCTCTCTCTCTCTCTCTGCATTCATACACACATTCATAAGAGCGCACTCATGCGCCACACAGTGGGCAATATACATGTATATTCTCAACAGATACCCATACTCGATAGCCTTGAGACGATTCGTCCTATCCGAGGAAAATGCATTTCATAACTCGCGATTCAAGCTTCCTTTTCCGGGAGTTTTATTCAACATATATGCTGTCTCTCCGAAAGTTCGCATGTTCTTCACGTTCGGGCGTTTTCCGTGCCTTAATTCGTAACGAGTTTTACCTCCTAGCGACCTCGTAATGCATCGATTTCTTACGAAGTTTGCCGTGGCGATCGCTTCTGCCCAAAACGAGGTTGAGAGTTTCGATTGCGCCAACATGCAACGCGCGTGCGGTTTTTCCTTTCCGCTACTCCACTAAACTGGGGAGTGTAAGGCGTCGTGATTTTTCGCGCAATTCCCTCTTCCCTCAAGAATCTGCCGAATGCTTCGTTACAGAACTCTCGTCCGTTGTCGGATTGCATACATTTAATTTTTCGTTCTGATGGATTTTAGACGAGAGCCTTGAATTCCTTGAAAAACTTCAAGACGTCGCTTTTCTTTTGCAAAAACCTTACTTCTGTCGAACGAGAGTAGTCGTCGGTTAGCGTGAGGAAGTACCTAGCTTTGCCCCTTGGATCATCTCTCATCGGTCCGCAGACGTCGGCATGGGCGATATCCAATAATTTTCCGCTTCGGTGCGATTTCTTTCCGAAGGGCAGCGCAGTAATCTTCGCTTCCGAACAAATCTCGCACGTATTTGTGGTTCCGTCGTCAAGTCCGGACACTATCCCCCTTTTGCTCATCTCCAAGAGATCGCGCCAGTTAAGGTGGCCGAATCTCTCGTGCCAAACGGTTATTAAAGGCTTACGCGTTCCCGTCGTCAGGGCGCAGATCGATTCTTTTCCGGATTCGCGGAGAAAATAGAGATCTCCTTTCCGATCTGCTACTGCGACCGTAGATCCGTGGTTGCTTTTGATTGTAGTTCCTTTGCGCGTGAACGTCACGCTGTTTCCGGCGTCCGTGATCTTCGCGACCGAGACGAGATTATTTCACAGGTCGGGTACCTACAGTGCGTATTCCAGACGTATGAGTCGAGTTGTGTCTCCGTCAGATGCCGTGATTTTTACGGTTCCTTTCGCTTTTACGTCGGTGGAGCCATGATTTGCCAGATTAATCTTTAAATTTCCAGCACTTGCGATTTGTTCAAATACGTCCTTGTCGTGGCATAAGTGTGATGTGCATCCACTATCGAGACACCACATACCGTTTTTCTGAACGTTCCCTGCAAAGCAAGAATCTGCGCCTGTGTGGGAGGTTAGAGAGGAAATGTCTTCGCCGATGGCAGCTTTTTCTTTATTTTCGGGATATTTCGCATTTCGTTCGGCCTTCTCCAGGCAATTTATGGCCTTGTGACCGATTTGGCGACATCTATGGCATTTGTATTTGAATGATCCGCCGTTGATCATCCGATTTTTCGACGGACTTGTTCGACGCTTTGTTCGTAGTCTTTTTCCAATTCGGCGTTCCTTTTCTCGTGAACATTGGTTGGTCTTCGGCTTGGCTGCGTTGTCTTCTCGTCGCGCTTTCGTCGAGGATTTTAATTTTCAGACGTTCCGGCGAGGGTAACTCGTCTCTCGACTGGATCATCATCATTCGGCACTACAACCGGGATCCGGTCTTGGCCTTTTTTAGCAAGTCCCGAGGCAAGTTCAGGACTTCTTTATAAGCTGCACTGCTGATTTGGTCTGAATTCCAACATCACAAAGCTCCTAGCATCTTAGCTCTCCGGTAGGAAATTGATGGTCAGGGTATGGACATGAATGCATTTCAAGGTTATTCATTTGGAATAGGAAAAATGTGGGAAAATGCAAGATTGCTATTGCTATGGAATGCATTCAGCAATAGGTAGACATGTGATTGTTTCACATGCTACACCGAAAGGATTCTATGGGTTGTAGCAAGAATTCATTGATGCTACACAGAGAATTTTTTCGGTTTTAACATTAATTAATGAATGTAATATTATGGTTCTTTGCAGAATAAATGTTTGGGTTATTTGTTGGTGTTGTGAATCCGCCCTAAGCTGCGTGATCTATGCGATTGTAGCGCCGGACCGGGCGTTGCGAGTAAGAGGCAAATGAATTTAAGCCTTAATGCGCTCGCTTTACCTCTGACAGATATACCAGACCGAGTGCGCCTTTTGCTACATGCGTCTCTTTTTCATATTGCCGCGTCAGACTAATACATATTTGTTAAAACCAAGTTCACGAGTGCTTCATTGAATAAATAATATCTTTCGTACGAGGAGTCGCCCGTTCATTTCATATCCTGCTACAACAGGTTATGGGCCCAGGCTTAAACATCGTCTGGATATTCGTAATTGGAAATCGAAAAGACGAGAAGACAGCGTGGAAAATACACGCGGAAATATACCCTCACTGCAAACAAAATGGGCGGTCAAGCTACGAACATAATGCGCATACAAATGCTAACCAGAGAAAATTACGATACCTGGAGACTAAGAGTGTGGACTGGAAAAAATTTAACGTTGGCGACAAGGTCTTATTAAAGACTCACTCAAGATCTAACAAATTACCCCCCCTGTGGAAAGGCCCCTACGAAATTGTAAAGATCCTATCCGAGGATAATACAATTCTAAAAATAGGAAAAGGAACCCGTGTAGTCTACGACATCAATATAAAACCATTTGTTGACTAAGCAAATCATGGACAAGAAACTCGAAAGAGAAAAAGTTAAAGGGAAATAAATGTATACAGGTATAGAAAACCCTTATATAAAAAAATAAATAAATAAAAATCATAAAGTAACACATTACCAACATCTAGTACAATAGTTATATACGTAAAATTTGCCTCCAATTTTTTCTCAAATATTTTTATACGAATAAAATAATTTTGTAAATATAATACAATATGAAAAAAAAAAAAAAAATTATATCAAATTTTAAACCACATATCTAGTGTACACACAACCAAAACCAAACTAAAACGAATATACCCTTAACTCAACATAGAAAAACTTAGAATTCAAATCTTCTCTCTGATACAAAAATAATAATAAATAAATACACGACAAATAAGGACAATGAAAAACCCTTAAAAGAAAACAGAAATATACCTGGTAAACAATGTAAATTACTATGTAATACAATACATGTTGTAACGGGAATGTTTGGAGTTGTCCACTGTTCCCTTGTAGAGAGGAACCCGATGAAACTAGATGTTCAATTTGCCATAAGCACCCCAAATTCCAGTGCATATCCTCATATGCACTATAATTTCATGAGAATTCATAAAACTGAATTTTTATCTTAAAACAAACATTGGGCACCACACCCAGTGTATCTAAATCGAGATTTTGCGTTTGAACCGTTCGTTTCGAGATACAAATCTCGATTTGTTTCCGTTTATAAAGGAACGAGTATCGTGATGCTGGGCGGCCGCTATAATTCTGAGTAGTAAACACCCAATCTACTTCTCGATATTCACAGAATATCCGAATACAAATAGGATGTACTACGATAAGACCACAGGACAGGATAAAATATCTTGGGACCATCTATACCCCAAAAATGAATTTTATCAAACATGTGACCCACATTCTTCAAAAGGGCCTCGGCCGGTCTAAGCAACTGCACAACATCTTGAAGTGGAGCAACAAAGTTGACACCAAAGTTAAGCTTCTTTGCTATAAGCAGCTAATCCGATCTGGAATATCATACGCCTTTCCCATATGGTCCTGCATATCTTCGGCCCAAATGGAAAGACTTCGAGTTTTCGAAAGAAAACTCCTCAGAACATGCACCAACCGCTCTAGAAGGCCGAGCGGGTGCCATTACCCGAACTCTCGCCTATACGAAGGTGCCTACATTACCCCCATCGACGAGTACTTGTTACAGTTAGCATACAAGTACCTCGAAAGCATTTAGAACAGCGAGAACCTACTTGTACGGCAGTCTTGCGTTCTTGACCCTTCTCCCTCTCGGTCTCTTCGGATCAGACCACCACAATTTCTTCTTCAGTACAAAATTGTAGAAAGCACTCTCCCCAACAACATTCCCCTCTATAACAGAGGATTCCTGGACCCATCCCATAGGGTATACTGATAACACACCACACGCACACACGCAGGCACAGTACAAGACGGCACAAACATACACACACACATACCGACCAAAGCGTAGATCATCAGACGCCAAAGACGTGAACTGCGTTTACTAACGCACTCAAGACCTACCGGTCTTGTATGATTTCTTTCCCACCATCCCTCCATCCAAGTAGTTAGGGAACACCTGAACTAACGCTGTCCACACTATCCTTAGATACCTCCTTCCCCCTTTCTTTTCGGATATGTCGAGACCGAGCCCAACATCCTCACGGATGTAGGTGATTCTGGTTATCGCAGGATGTTCAGAAGCCAGAGACAGGATGAAGGACACCTTTGTCCTTGTCTCCCTAAAGTCGGTCTCTCGTCAACCCATTTTGTTTTTTTTATCTCGGGCGGCCAGTACTATAACATTCATTGTCCCTGGAGGAAATACCCCAGGAGAATATATAAATTGTCAATAGAAGAATAGCGGAATCCTGAAAAATAAAAACCACTTGGAAATAAAATAAGTGAATAAACTTGTTTCATTTCAACTTGACTGGTGGCTAGAGCTGTGGCATCCCCACGAACACACAAGTCTTTTCAGCATCCCCGTGTCAAGCTACCCCAGCGGATGCGGTAATTTTGGATGCCGGAAATAGCGGCGTTACACGCTACGATCGGTCTCTACTCATCCCTCAGGTTTTGACAGAGCACGGCGGCGACCGCAACGGGCCTTCTCAGGAGCGGTCTCAAGAGATCCCTCATCCTTTTAAGGACAAGGAGACACGCCACCTGCTATTCGGATGTTGGAAGGTGAAGAACTGATATTGTTCCTCTAACTGTTTTTTAACTGCTCTATCATGATCGGCTAATGATCTGACTGTTATGTAAGTCCTAGATCCTTTTGTATTTGTGCTGAAATTATGGTGACCCAGGACATTTTGCAGGGTTTGAATTATAGCTTTGGTGCTGGTCAGGTTTTTGATGTAGATTGGCGGGGGTCTTTTGTTTTTCGCGGTTGATTTCGTTGTTGTTTCTACTCTGGCATGAGCGGCTTCTTGATTTGATGAGAGCTTTATTTGTTTGGAAAGTTTGGTGGGTAGTTCGCCTTGGCTGTGACTCGAATTGAGGGGTTGATGGGACGTTTGTTGGACCCAGTTATTTTTATTTATCTCACCGTTTTCTCCGCGTAAATGTATTGTTAGAGGTTTGGCTTTGCCCGCATATCCTCTGAGGAATTTTCTATAGTAGCCGGTCAATCCGAGAAATCCCCTAAGTTCTTTGAAATTTTTTGGAATTGGATATTTATTAATAGTTTCAATTTTTTCCCGATTTGTCGTTGTTCTATTTTGTTTAAAAACTGTTTGAAGGAATTTTGATTTTTCATTTGAAACCTTTAAAGTTGCTTTATTTAATGCATCAACGATTATTTTAATGTGTACCACGTGTTTTTTCTCAGATGAAGAAAAAATTAGAACGTCGTCGATATAGACATAGGCGAATTTTCCTATGAATTCGCGAAGTATGTCATCCACATATCTTTGAAATATTGATGGTGTATTTTTAAGTCCGAACGACATACGTACAAATTCGTGCTTGGCTCCAAAATGCTTCAAAATGGATCCCAAAATTAAAGTTATTCTTGTAAATGTCAACTCCCTTGTTTCCTTTCAAAGCCCATGATAGTCTCTGACTTCATAGAGGATAACCGGCTGGACGTGGTTCTTGTAGCCGAACGTAAGTTACATCCATGTCCCATATTCCCGAACTTTTACACGATTCGAAGAGATCCAACTTTCGGTGGCAGCGCCACCATCCAGTTAATAGCGGACTTCGCCATGAAGCTATTAACCTCCCACATTTTCAGTCCACACAGGTCTCCGGGGTTGAACTGCATCTGACTAATAATAGCAGAGTGAATATATACTGCATATACCACTCACATAAAACCAATAATGGCCCCATTAATCCCGAAGAATTCGGCAAATTAATAACGCCTTCGAGGCATACACCTTTTATCATAGACGGCGATATTAAGTCCAGGCATCCCCACTGGAATAACTCAGTCTCTTGCCCAAATGACACAAAGTTGTACCAATGGTACACCGAATATTTTCATGCCCTCAACTTCGAAATAGTCGGACCTATGGTTGGTACGCGAAGTAACTCAATTCTGGACATCTTTTTTATGTCCAAATACTTACTTCCCCAAATCACTTCACCCCAACTATCGATGGGTGTATCTGACCACAACGCTGTAACCTCGTTCATTCACAGCTATCGAGCAACGCGGGCTCATATCAGATACATACCCGATTATGGGCGCACAAATAAGGACAACTTCCATGTCACATTGAACGAAAAACTCTACCAACTCTCGCTTCCCATTGACAGGAACCTAACCACGGTTGAGATAAATAATGCTGCATTCTAGTTGAAACTTCGGAGACTCATGTCCCGAAGTACAAATTTGAAAAGACATCAGATTCCCTATGGCGACTTCAGTTTTCGTCTCATCCTGGAGCGTAAAAAGCCCTGCAGAATAAGATATCGCCACCGATGTACGCAAAGCGAGCTATTATTGCGATCCATCATTCACAATATTGGTACAGTAATTCAACAGAGAATCTAAAACAGTGGTACCCAACAATTGGAAAACAAACTGAAGGGTATTCAGGTGGAGCAGAACGTTTATAAAAATGTTAAAACGATATGTGGCGCTTCACGTATCACTGGGCCGATCATATACAACGGTGTTGTTATCAATAATGACACGAATAAAGCAAATATCATCGGAGAGATCTTTGAAAGTAATCATAGGCTTACTCTCGATGATGGCGAACCGAATACTAATGCGATCATTAGTTCAGAGGTCCACAATAAATTAGACAACTTTAACGAGCCAATTGTCGTCTTTAACCCAACTAACAGTGCATACTTCGATGACACACGTAACAATGGTCATGGTTTCATCACCCCAAATACCCGACAGAACCTAGTTAGATCTCGAAACCGTAAGAAGTCAACCGGTATCGACATGGCGTACCACACGTTGCGAAGGCTCTCTGTATTCATTTTTATAAAGCTCTATACTCTGTTCAACCATGCCTACAATATAGCATACTTGCTCCAAGGTTGGAAGCATGCTAGTTTGTCCAATAGCAAAAGTTGGGAAACCAACGTATCACCCCCCAAGCTTTCGCCCTAACTTGCTCCTCACGTGCACACTTGCATCAGCAAAATATATGAAAAATTCATATAAGAGAAGCTAAATAACTTTATCAGTGCCAGGCACCTAATACCTGATTGATAATTCGGATTTAGAAGAGCGCACAGTACCACTATGGTTCTCAACATATTTCAAAACGTGCGCCTACTTAATAAGGAACCCAATATTGCGGCGAGTCTGGACAATGAAAAGGCCTTTGACACGAAGTGGGTCGAAGGTCTTGTTTTTAAATTACTGAACACTGGTCTCAGCAAAATGCTGTGTAGTATCATCTACCAATTCGTACGAAACAGAGCTTTTCAAATTCGGGTGCATTGAAAGTTATCCCGAACGTTCAACGTCGCCGTAGGCGTACCACGAGACTCCATTCTAGGCCCTGTAGTGCCCCAAACGCCCTACCATTTCCCCCAACGTACATATTACTCATAATTCATATACAAACCATATCATGTCGAACAAAACCTCCATATCACCAAATCAACGTTGAATTCCATGTCAGTAGTATCATCTACCAATTCGTTCGAAACAGAGCTTTTCAAGTTCGGGTGCATGGAAAGTTATCCCGAACGGTCAACGTCACCGTAGGCGTACCACGAGACTCCATTCTAGGCCCTGGAGCGCCCCAAACGCCCTACCATTTCCCCCAACGTACATATTACTCATAATTCATATACAAACCATATCATTTCGAACAAAACACCAATATCCCCAAATCAACGTTGAATTCAATGTCAAACAAATTGAACCAAACGTTTAATTGTCGAACATTGAATTCAATTCCCCAAATCCAAACATTACAATGCATAAATTCACATGCATCGTATGTACAAACAAACACGTGTTCAACGAACCAAATATTTATTTGGTTCGCATACACACAAATCCGCCAATCTAAACATCACAATGCATATCTCCATATGCATTGCAGCCAGATGTTTTATGGTATGCAAATAAACCTAAAGTCCCACCCAGATTCCCATCTAATTCTCATCCAATTACTATGGACTTTGCCCCCATTTGAAGTTCATGTAAATTCTTGTTTGCATTAGCCAGACGGATAACACAAAGAAACCCCAGAACGAGATCGGTAGTAAGGGACCATGCGTCCGGGAATTGATAGGGGATAGGAAGAGGTATAGATCGGTAGTCAGTTGGTAGCACTAAGGATGCGAGGATCGAACAATAAAGAGTATACTAATATAATTAGTTTGTTTTTTTGACAGTTTAGTGTTATTTAGTCGCTCCCGACAACTCGCCATTTTGATGAGTGCCATCGACAGATTTCTATAAATTATTTTCGAGTGTGTAGATTGACATATCATCATCATCATCATCGGCACTACAACCGGGATCCGGACTTGCCTTTATTTAGCAAGTCTCGGGGTTTCTTAAATTTTCCATAATAATTTGTTTTTACGAGCAAGGTTATTAGCCTTGCGCCAACCTTTCTCAGGATGTATTGACATATATGTTATATATATGTTTATATAACACTTACTATATATGTTTATATAACACTTACCTACTATGGCTTCTGGCTTGGTTAAGCCCGTGAGTAGGTGGCTTCCGACTCGGAAAGACCGTAAGGTGGTTTCCTGTTGTAGCCCCTGGTCGGCCGAAGATTGCAGGTTCGATTCCTATTGTGGCTTCGGGCTTGGTTAAGCCCGCGTGTAGGTCAACCGGCTGGTTTTGATATTCTGCTAATTTGGTTGTCGGGTGAAACACTGGTTATAATTTTTGAATCGCGGTGCGACCATTTATTTAATTCTTTCTATTTAAAGTCCAAGTTAAATTACAACAGACTACCGTAGTTGTGCTGGTGGATTCTAATTCTAACTGAATGTTGCCTCCAACGGAACTCCCTATTTATACCCAAAATCCAAATCAAAATGTTCATACCCTCCCACGGTTCATTGCTTACTTCCAGACAGCCACCCGATGCTAGTCCCAGTCGAAGGCCATGCCAACGACGCTGAGAACCGCAACGCCGCCATTTTGCCGCCACTCATTCTAAAGCGGCATTCTTTCGCCTACTCTGGCTGTAGTTCCACCCCAAAACTATGGGAAAATCTCGATTCACGGTGATGCGAATCTGATTTGCCCATAGCAAATAGCATGCATGTGCCTGGGTGGAATTACCTGGGAGGTGATGGGGTGTTAGGTGATCGTCAAGGTTATTAGAGTTTTAGGAGTTGCGTAGCTGCAATTTGCATGTTAGAACATGGGTATGGGCATGTGTTGCAGCACAAAAAACAACAACAGCGACAATAAGGGGTGAATCGATTCCTCATCGACACAATAAAAAGAGAATCGATTCATCATAAATTCAAAAATCAATTCACCTGACATCAAAGCAGCGGAAGCTCACCACTTCGCATTCTTTACCACCAAAAGGTATGCACCAGAGATTGGCCGCACAGGTTGCCGCATTAGCTAAGTTGTTTGCACTAGCATTCCAATGCACTCGACATGGCGTGACCACAGGCAACGGCGAGTGACAACAGCACTGGTTTCATAGAACAGTTCCTACTGTAATTACTGTTCTATGGCACGGGGCTTTTGTGCTTCGAGATCTGCTGACCCTAACGGAAGAAGATGAAATCACGCATGAGTGCATACAAAAAGGCGCATGATGTGAAAAACGAGCAGTTTCTTATCTTCAGTTGGCCTTCAGCGCAGTATGAGCCTTTGTCGTTATCCAGAGTTGCGTTGTAATTAATTCAAGGTGGCCGTTAAAGTGGTAATTTAAATTAAGTGCGGTTAAAAGTTATGAAGTTGTATTTATGGTCTTAAATTACATGGTTACAAGGAGTTAATAAACATAGAATATTAGCTAAGATAAAAAACTTTTTATTATTAATATATGCTTTCCTGGTCGAGTGAATGACGACGACAGAACAGCATAGCTGGGACGTGGGAATTGCAGAATTGCAATTTTTGGTATGAGAATGGAAAATATGTGCATCTCAAGGTGATGCGAATTTGATTTGCCTATGCAAATAGCGTGCAACATTAGATGCGTTGAAACAATATTACCGATGTGTTTCAAGTTGTATTGTGAGAATGTTGCGTACAGCAATTTGCATGGAAGGCTATATGTTTGGACATATGCGTATATGTATTATCGATTATTGGTATAACGATTTTTGGAATTTTGCGTACAGCATACGTGCGTATACATGTCATGTGTACGTGGATTTTAGACTCTGGGAGTTTTTGAATATTAGAGTATTGTCTGTTACATGACTGTAAATATCAGGGTAATGGAATTCTGCGTGTAAAATATATTGTCATGTGATTGACCCGTTCAGAGACTGCGCATCCTTTGGATTATCCGAAAGGATTAAAGATATACATCCATGTATTCATCAAAATTTATACGGGCACCTATTCTTCTTCGAGGCCCCTGAAACACAGTGGTGCATCAGGAATACATTACAGCCCCACACTATTTAATATCTACACCTCACACGGGAGGGGAAACCAGATATGCTATGCGGGTGACGTCCTAGTGTACACATCATCCAAAAGCCCTAATCTTGCAAAAATCCGACTCAACCGCCATCTGGACGAACTGTATCAGTATTACAGCCGATGGAGAAACCGGCTTAATCCGTCCAAAACAGTAGGCATAATTCTGAGTAGTATACACTCCCAACCTACTTCTCGATATTCACTGAATATTCGAATACAAATAGGAGGTACTACGATTAGACCACAGGACAGGTGAAATATCTTGGGCTCGTGTATACCCCAAAAATGAATTTCATCAAACATGTGACCCACATTCTTCAAAGAGGCCTCGGTCGATCCAAGCAACTGCACAACATCTTGAAGTCCAACTTCTCTGCTATAAGTAGCTAATCCGATCTGGAATATCGTACGCCTTTCCCATATGGTCTTGTATATCTTCGCCCCAAATTGAAAGGCTTCGAGTTTTCGAAAGGAAACTCCTTAGAAGATGCGGCAACCACTCTAGTAGGCCTGGCGGTCATCATTATCCCAATTCTCTCCTATATGAAGGTGCCTCCGTTACCCCTATCAACGAGTATTTGCTGCAATTAGCATACAAATATTGCAAAACCATACACGACAGGGAGAACCTACTTGTACGAGTCTTGGGTTTTTGACCTTTCTCCCGTTCGATCTCTTCGAATCCGACCACCGCAATTTCTTCTTCAGTAAAAAATTGAAGAAAGCACTCTTACCCACCCTGCCAGTCTTGTATGATTTCCTTCCCACCATCTCTCCATCCAAGTAGTTACAGACCATTTCAACTAACTCTGCACACGCTGTCCTTAGATATCTCCCCCTTTCCTTTTCAATATTTCGAGACCGAGCCCAACATAAATTGTTCGCGAGACGAGTTCAAAAGTGTAGTTGTTGCATCCACATTTGTAAAACGGTGTTTTCCAAGTAACAGACCAATTGAAAAGTCCCCGGCCTTCCATAGTAAAACACATTTTTTTGGCAAAATTCGTTTTTCTTATTCAACATAATTCCCTTCGAGGGTGATACACTGATTATGGCGACCCTCCAACTTTTCGATACCTTTTTTGTAGTACGATTCGTCCTTTGCTTCAAAATAGCCCTCAGTTTTGGCGATCACCTCTTCATTCGACGAAAATTTCCTCCCAGCGAGCATTCTTTTGAGATCTGAGAACAGGAAATAGTCGCTGGGGGCCAGATCTGGAGAATACGGTGGCCGCGGAAGCAATTCGAAGCCCAATTCATGGATTTTTGCCATCATTTTCACTGACTTGTGACACGGTGCATTGTCTTGGTGAAGCAGCACTTTCTTTTTCTTCAAATGCAGTCGTTTTTCGGCGATTTCGTCCTTCAAACGGCCCAATAACGCTGTGTAAAAGTCGCTGTTGATGGTCCTTCCTTTTTCAAGATAGTCAATGAAAATTATTCCGCGCGCATCCCAAAATAAAGACGCCATAACCTTGTCAGCCGTCTGTTACGTTTTTCCACGCTTTGGGGCGGGTTCATCGTGTGCAGTCCACTCGGATGACTGTCGATTGGACTTTGGAGTGAAATGATGGAGCCATGTTTCATCCATTGTCACATATCGACGCAAAAACTCGGGTTTATTACGCTTGATCATCTCCAAACTCTGCTCCGAATCATCAACTCGTCGTTGTTTTTGGTCAAAAGTGAGCTCGCGCGGCACCCACTTTGCACAGAGCTTTCTCATACCCAAATATTCGTGAATGATATGATGTACACGTTCAGTTGATATTTTTAGAGTGCCTGCTATTTCATTCAATTTCAATTTACGGTCATTCAAAATCATTTTGTGGATTTTTCTTATGTTTTCGTCGGTAACAACCTCTTTTGGGCGTCCACTGCGTTCACCGTCTTCGGTGCTCATTTCACCACGTCTAAACTTAGCATACCAATCCTTGATGGTTGATTTTCCTGGGGCGGTGTCTGGAAACTCGTCATCAAGCCAAGTTTTTGCTTCAACTGTATTTTTTCCCTTCAAAAAGCAATATTTTATCAACACGCGAAATACCTTTTTATCCATTTTTTTCACAATAACAGAAGTTGCTTCACTCAAAATACTATAATTCACAAACTAATGATCCAAAATCTGTAAAATTTATACACGCTTCTTTTGAAGGCTAGGGCTAACTAAAAATTATATGGATTTAATTCTAGTGCCGCCATCTATGTGCCGGGCCGGGGACTTTTCAACTGACCTGTTAATTAGCAGCCAAGATAAATAAAGAGCACGTTTATTGGACCAACCAAGCTCTCAGGGCCAGTGGGTAGATACAATTAGGATCCTCTGGTATGTCTTCTTGGACGTTGCGTATTCTTCCCCTTGATTTAATATAAGTAAATAATCGCCCTTCCAATACAGTGACGGCTCAATTATTAATGAAACACAAGTAACTCAACAACATCTGACTAAAGTACAAACGTATTATATTTATTTGTTTAATTATTTCTTATTAGTTTATATAAGTATTTATTTGTTCCTCGCTTTTTTTTCAGTAAATTGAAGGTTTTTTTCATAATTTCCTTCAAATCATTATTTGCTTCTTCTATATAAATATTGTTAATCCCAACAGTATTATCCAGCTGAAAAATATTGTGACGCATATGACAATCAGTACTAGAATATTCGAGAAAGTCCGCAACAAGGTACTAGAATATTCTATATAGTACTGGAAAACTGGAGACTAGGAACAGTAGAACATTCAAGGCAATGGAATGGACGGAGACGAAACGCTGAATCAGAATGAAGAAACGGTATAAATACGTCGCACACAGATCCTGGAGATGAGTAATAAGTAAGAAAGTGAAGCAAGCGATAAGTAAGAAGTAAAAGACGCGATAAGTACGGAAGAGATAAGTCAAGAAATCGTTAAGTGTATGGTAAAAGTAACGGTTGTTATTAACGGACTAATAAAGTGTTTGATAAATTCAAAATCGATTTAACGGCTCTTATTTATTAAAAATAATTAATCCAGCGAACCCTAAGCTCACTACAATTGGTGTCAGAAGTGGGATTAATTATTGGTGAAGTGAATAAGTTTGTGAAAGTGTGTTGTGACGATGTCAGATCGACATTTGGAGGATCTTCGCGTTCCTGAGTTAAAGAAGGAACTTGAGGACCGGAATCTGTATAGCAGAGGACAGAAGCAAATTCTTCGACAGCGTCTACAAGCAGCAATGGAGGAAGAGGGCATTGATGTTGTCACATATGTTTTTGCGATTGCGCCAGACTGTCCGGATGGAGAAGAAACGCCGGGTCAAGATGGTGCCAATGTAACGGAGAAGAGTTCGCCACAGTTGGACATTTCGAAGATGCTCAGGATGATGATGATAAAATTGGACGCACAAGCTACAGATGTTAATGCGAAGTTGGATGCTCAAAATTCAAAATTCGACGCCCAAAATTCAAAATTCGACGCACGAGCTGCACATCTGAATGCGAAACTGGATGCCCAAACGCAGTGGATGAACTGTAGTTTTCAACACTTTGAGGAGGAAATTCGGTCAAAAATTAGAAACGAAGTAGAAAATCTGAATCTAAAAAACGAAGCTGAATTTAAGAAAGTTACCGATGAAATAACGCGAATCGAAAAGAGATTTGAGTGTGTTGAGAGAAATAAGACATGGCCTAGTAATCAACATGACTACAAAGATAACATACAAGGATGCAACCGCCAACCTTCGATGGAACGGGACCCTTCTCCGTATTTATACGTCAGTTTGACGCCGCGGCCAATTATAATAAGTGGTCGGATGAGCAAAAGTCAACATCACTAATCTTGTGACTCCGCGGGGCGACTGCAGAATTGCTACAAATCATACCAGCAGAGAAGCAAACAGATTTCCAAGCGGTAAGAGACGGCCTTGAAGCTAGGTATGGAGACAACCACATGCAGCAGGTCTACCGCATGCAACTACGGAGCAGAATGCAGAAACCTGGAGAAAATCTTCAACAGTTGCAGGCAGACATTGAGCGATTGGCAAACTTGTCTTATTCAAATATGGCTAAGGAATTTCTGAACGAGGTAGCAATGGATGCATTTATAAACGCACTCCAAGATCGGGACTTGCAACAAGCCGTTCGTTTAGCGGGAAAGAAGACGACTAATGAAATACTGGCGTTCGCATTGGCATATGAATCTGCTAAACTGGCTACCAGGAGTACATACAGAGTCCGAGAAACGTCCGTCCAGGAATGTTCTCGCCAAAGAATCGGGCATGTACAACGGAGAACCCGAGACCTAATACGAAGTATTGGACATGCGTCGAAGTCGGCAACATCTCTGTTGACTGTAGGAAACGTCGACGAACGAATGAAACATCAAGTGAGAATTGTTGTTCATGCGCTAATCATAAGAGGAGACTATCAACGGACCAACCTGAGGCCAATAGCTGGGGAAACTTGTAAGGGCAGACTTTACGGGGCGAAAGTCGCCTGGTGGAATGTGCAGCCTCAACATCGTAACTGTATCACAACTCCAACGGTATAACCAAAGTTTGGTTATAACTACGATTGTTAATGCAAGGACGACAACAGTCACAATCGACACTGGAGCACCGAGATCCATAATTCGGCCGGATGTCGTGCACAAAATAGCCATTAATAAAAATAGAAGATACGCTTTGAGGACTGCTACAGGAGAATGCTCTACAGTCTACGGAGAAGTCGAGAGCATAATAGTACTGGGCAATATTTCCATCCCCCACAAATTTTTGGTTGCCGATATTACGGACGAATGCATTCTTGGAATGGATTTCATGAAGGAGCACCAAGTTGTTCTAGATATCGAGCAAAGAACACTGCGAATTGGTAACTTGGAGGTTGCTATTACACTGCAGGACGAACAATTGCGAAGGCTGAAATGTTATGTGCGTGAGGAGGATGAGATCCCAGCTCGTTCCGACTCGGTAATTTGGACCAGTCTCGAGAGTGATCCCGATGACAATCGAATTTTACATCACCGAGGCTGTACAAAATCAGCGTAAGGGGGACATCCTTGTTGGGAAAGCCCTTATCGATGCGAAGAAGCACATCGTACCCGTCAGAGTACTAAATGCGTCTGGTGCACCCCTTGTGGTTAATAGGCTGATGCCCCAGAAAATCGGATTAACAGACGGAGAAAAGACAAGCGTTGAATCACTGCTGAACGATTTTTCTGATATTTTTGTGACAGGGAATGATAAATTCGGACGCACCGGTATAGTTAAACATCGCATTGACATGGGTGAGTCAAGACCTATAAGACAACCACCTCGTCGACTACCGTTGGCCAAACAATCAGAAGTAGGCAACATGATTCGAGATATGGAAGAGCAAGGGGTCATCGAAAAATCATCGAGCCCATGGGCTTCGCCGGTAGTGCTCGTCAAGAAGAAGGATGGGACAACTAGATTTTGTGTCGACTACCGCCGGTTAAACGACGTTACGAAGAAAGACAGTTACCCACTTCCTCGAATCCAGGACACACTAGATACCCTTTCTGGAGCTCCGTGGTTTTCAACATTGGACCTAAAAAGCGGTTACTGGCAAGTGAAGGTGAAGGAGGAGGACAAGGAGAAGACAGCGTTTACTACCGGAAACGGACTTTATCAATTCAACGTGATGCCTTTTGGATTGTGTAATGCTCCAGCAACGTTTGAACGATTAATGGAAAGTGTTCTACGGGGACTTACATGGAAGACGTGTCTTGTGCACTTGGACGATATCATCGTTGTTGGAAGGAATTTACCAGAACACATCAATAATTTGCGCTCCGTCTTCGAACGACTAAGACAGGCCAACTTAAAGCTCAATTCGAAGAAATGTGAACTCTTCCAAAGGAGAGTAAAATTCCTGGGACACATCGTTTCATCTGCAGGAGTCCAAACGGATCCTGATAAGATAGCAGCTGCCCAAGAGTAGCCTACTCCAGAAGATAAGCAACAGTTAAGAAGCTTTATGGGACTAGCCACATATTACCGACGGTTTGTTAAAGGTTTCGCTAACGTGGCTAAAACCCTACACGAACTAACGGGTAAAAACAAAAAATTCAATTGGACAGACAAGTGTGAGGCAGCATTCAACACATTGAAGGCCGAGTTATGTAAGACCCCAACATTGGCATTCCCAAGTTCGGATCGCTCATTTATATTGGATACTGATGGAAGTAACACAGGAATCGGCGCAGTGTTGTCACAGGAAGTCGATGGTAAAGAGAGTGTTGTCGCATATTATAGTCGAGTTCTATCTAAGCCAGAGAGAAATTACTGCGCAACAAGAGAGGGACTGCTGGCTGTCGTAGAAGCCATTAAGAATTTCCATAAGTACCTCTACGGACGTCGATTCCACCTTCGAGCGGATCAAGCCGCCCTCAATTGGTTGTTAAATTTTAAGAATCCGGAAGCTCAAATTGCTCGATGGATCGAACGACTTCAAACGTACGATTTACAAATTTCCCACCGTCAAGGGAAGGTGCATAATAACGCTGGCGCTCTATCAAGAAGACCATGTAAGCCAGATTGTAAACATTGCCATAGACCGGAAGAGAAAGAAGAGGCGTACGACCTGCGAAATGTACAAGGAGAAGTACTAGATGGGTGGACGAATGATGTTATACGCGCAGCTCAACTTCAGGATGAAGATATGTCGCTAATCTTGGAATACAAAGAAAAGAACGAGCAGCCAACTTGGAACAATATTTCCGACAAGAGTGAAACATTTAAAGCATATCGGGCACAATGGAATTCCTTGCTGGTGAAAGCTGGAAGTCTTAAGCGTAAATGGGAAGCCGCGGACGGAAAATCCCATCGAATGCAGATCCTAGCCCCACCATCAAAAGTGAAGGATGTACTAACAGAAATGCACGACGGGGCCTCCGGTGGACATCTGGGAATTAACAAGACACTTTCAAAATTACGATCTCGATTCTACTGGCTTCGCTTGAGAGATGACGTCGAGTCTTGGTGTAGGAAGTGCACAACTTGCACTGCGACCAAAGGACCAACAGCAAAACCAAGGAGCGCTATGAAGCAGTACAGCGTGGGTGCCAATTTTCAGCGAATTGCTATTGATATTTCAGGACCATTTCCAAAAACCAACGACAACAACAAATATATGTTGATCATCATAGAATACGTCAGCAAGTGGGTGGAAGTCCTTCCAATTCCAAACCAAGAAGCAACAACCATCGTTGAGCAGCTTATCAATAATTAGATCAGCAGATATGGAGTTCCCTGTGAGCTTCATTCCGATCAAGGCCGAAACTTCGAATCACAGATATTTCAAGGCATCTGTGCGGCACTGGGCGTAAGGAAAACCAGGACCACACCCTTACATCCGCAGTCAGACGGAATGGTCGAAAGGTTCAACCGAACAATGAAAGAGCATTTATCGAAGGTCGTTAGTGATCACCAACGAGATTGGGACAAATATGTACAAACCTTTCTCATGACCTATAGATCGGCTAATCACGATACGACAGGCCATTCTCCAGCAAAAATTACATTTGGACGAAAGATACGATTACCAGCCGATCTGCGATTCGGAATACCTCCAGACGCCATAGGCAACACCGAAGACTACGTAGCCGAATGGAGAAATCGCTTCGACGAGATTCATCATTTGGTTCGAAGGCAAATCAAGGTATCAAGTGACAGGATGAAAACAAGGTACGACGTTCGAACCAACGCATCCGGATTTAATGCAGGCGTTAACGTGTGGCATTATAACCCTTATCGGCAAAAAGGAAGGTCTCCGAAGTTGCAGCAACATTGGGAAGGACCGTATAAGATTCTCACAAGAATTAACGACGTTGTCTATAGGATTCAGCGAAGACCGACCGCCAAGATGAAAGTGGTACATCGTGACCGACTGGCGACTTTTGTTAACACAGGAGACCAGTGAACTTAGTTTGGGACGAACTAATCTAGGCGGAGGGTAGTGTGACGCATATGACAATCAGTACTAGAATATTCGAGAAAGTCCGCAATAAAGTACTAGAATATTCTATAAAGTACTGGAAAACTGGAGACTAGGAACAGTAGAACATTCAAGGCAATGGAACGGACGGAAACGAAATGCTGAATCAAAATAAGGAAACGGTATAAATACCTCGCACACAGATCATGTAGATGAGTAATAAGTAAGAAAGTGAAGCAAGCGATAAGTAAGAAGTAAAAGACGCGATAAGTACGGAAGAGATAAGTAAAGAAATCGTTAAGTGTACGGTATAAGTAACGGTTGTTATTAACGGACTAATAAAGTGTTATATTAATTCAAAATCGATTTAACGGCGCTTATTTATTAAAAATAATTAATCCAGCGAACCCTAAGCTCGCTACAATATAAAATAAACATCAAATGGCTGTATGTAAATTGTGCGGCAAGCATATTGTATATTTTAATAAGGAATAAACAATTATCTATCTATCTCTCCACAATAAAACAATTTTCTATTCGCTCTGACAGGAAACTAAAACGAAAGCTGATCGATATAAAATATTTTTTGAATCTGTCTTTCCGTCAATTATCCATTCTTATCGCTTACCAAGCTGTCGATACGACTCTTGGATATACAGTCATTGAAAACCCATCTCCTCAACGAGTTCCACTTCATGTTCGATCCTTGTTACCTTCGAATTAACGCAGTCCCCTAACTGATCGATTTCCTTTTTCAGTCGTTTCTTCTGTTCGTGCTCAGATGACTTATCCAATTCGTTTCCAGTGACGTGGTGAGCTACGAGTTTTTGAAAATGCACCTTTTTAGAGAAATGAAGCATTTTTTGCAACTGAATTTATTTTCGCCATTATGGATTCGAAGATGGCTGCTCAGACTTTGAAAATATCCAAACCCTTTGTCACAAGTCGGACATTTGAAGGGTTTCTAACCCGTGTGGTTGCTCTCGTGGTTCAGTGTGAGCTCGCTGGGAGAAAACCGAAGATCACAGTACTGACATTTGTAAAGCTTTTCACCAGTATGTACTCTCACATGGTGCCTTAATTCCCCAGTAGTCACAAAGGGTTTGTAGCGATTCTAACAGATGCACACAATTCACAAGCAAAAATAGTGGAGAACACCGAACGAAAAAAAATCGAATAAGAAAAATACATCAGAACCGTATACCAAGCGATAAAATAAAAATAATTCATACCAGTGGAATATAGTCGAGTTTGGAAATCAAATTCTAAACACGGTCAGTAGTCTGATGCTTCACTGCTTCGCTTTTCAATCGTTTCATCGTATGTTCAATTCACCTTCTTCACTATCCTTGCTTAACGCTATAATTGGTGACCCCGACGTGATCTGAACACGCAGCATCCACTTCCCATAGTAAAGCAGAACTTCACACACGGTCACGACTTCCGCATAGAGCCCAGCCTCCGACGTTTTCTCGCTTCTCTCTCGTTCGTCCGTCGTCCGCATACGAATCTGATCGTAACGAAGTTACTGCGGCGGGAGTGTGTAGCGATTCTAACAGATACACACAATTCACAAGCAAAAATAGTGAAGAACACCGAACGAAAAAAAAAATCGAATAAGAAAAATACATCAGAACCGTATACCAAGCGATAAAATAAAAATAATTCACACTATATGAATAAGATGGGGCCTAGAATGGAGCCCTGTGGTACGCCTGCAGCGCCGTGAAAAGTTCGGGAGAGCTTTCCATTCATTCTAACTTGGAAGGTTCTGTTGCGAACGAACTGGTAGATGACGCTACATAGCGTTCTACTGAGGCCAGTATTCAGTAGTTTAAAAGCGAGACCTTCGATCCAAGTCGTATCAAAAGCTTTTTCAATGTCTAGGCTTACCGCAACGGTGGGTTCCTTATTAAAGAGCCGCACGCAGACGTGGTTTTGAAATAAATTGAGAGCCATAGTGGTGCTGTGCGCTCTTCGAAATCCGAATTGGAAATCAGGTATTAGGTGCCTGGCACTGACAAAGTTATTTAGCTTCTCGTATATGAATTTTTCATATATTTTGCTGATGCAAGTGAGAAGCGAGATAGGGCGAAAGCTTGAGGGGTGATACGTTGGTTTCCCAACTTTTGCTATTGGACAAATAATAGCGTGCCTCCAAGCTTGGGGAAAGTACCCCATGTTGTAAGCATGGTTGAACAGAATGGAGAGCTTTATAAAGAATAAGGCAGAAAGCCTTCGCATCGAGTGGTATGACATGTTGTCGATACCAGGTGACTTCTTAGGGTGTCGAGATTTAACCAGACTCTGTAGGGTATTTGGTGTGATGAAACCGTGACCATTATCACGTGTGTCATCGAAGTATGCACTGTTAGTTGGGTTAAAGACAACAATTGGCTCGTTGAAGTCGTCCAACTTACTGTGGACCTCTGAACTAACGATTGCATTAGTTTCCGGGTCGCCATCCAGTTTGTGATTGTTTTCGAAGGTCTCTCCGATGATATTTGCTTTATTGGTATCGTTATTGACAACAACACCATTGTGCATAATTGGCCCAGTGATGCGGGAAGAGCCACATATCTTTTTAACATTTTTATAAACGTTCTGGTCCATCTGAATACCCTTCAGCTTGTCTTCCAATTGTCGGGTACGATTGTTTTGGATTCTCTGTTTTATCAGTGTACCAATATTGTGAATAATGGATCGCAATAATGGCTCCCTTTGCGTAAAGCGGTGACGATATCTCATTCTGCAGAGCTTTTTACGCTCCCGGATGAGACGAAGAGTGATGTCGTCATAGGGAATCTGATAGGTCTTTTCAAGTTTATACTTCGGGACATGAGTCTCCGAAGTTTCAACTAGAATCTCGTGAAGTCGTTTTGCAACGTTGTTTATCTCAACCGTCGTTAGGTTCCTGTCAGTGGGAAGAGGGAAATGGTGGAGTTTATCGTTCAATGTAATATTGAAGTTGTCCCAATTTGTCCGCCCATAATCATGTATGTATCTGATATGAGCCCGGGATGCTCGATAGCCGCGAATGAATGTGGTCACAGCATTGTGGTCAGATACACCCACTGAAACTTGAGGAGGAGTGATTTGTGGAAGCAAGTCTTTGGACACAATAAATATGTCCAGAATTGAGTTACCTCGAGTACCAACCGTAGGTGCACCTATTTCGCAGTTGAGGGCATACATGTTTGCGGTGTACCATTGGTACAGTTTTGTGCCATTTGGGCAAGAGACAGAGTTGTTCCAGTGGGGATGTCTGGAGTTAAAATCGCCGCCTATGATGAAGGGTGTATGCCCCGAGGTCCTTATTAGTTTGCCGATATCTTTGGGATTAATGGGGCCATTATTGGTTTTATGCGAGTGGTATACGGAGTATATATTCACTCTACCATTACTAGCCAGATGCAGTTCAACTCCAGATACCTCTATGGACTCTAGGTGTGGGAGGTCAATAGCTTCATGGCGAAGTCCGCTTTTAACCAGTATACAAGTTCCACCTCCGTTGATGGTGGGACCGCCAGTGAGGGTTCGATCTCTTCGAATCATGGAGAAGTTTGGGAATACGGGACGGTGACATGGATGCACCCTAGTTTCGGTTACAAGTACCACGTCCGCCCGGCTTTCCTTTATGAAGTCAGAAACTATCATACGCTTGGAATGCGAAACAAGGGAGTTGACATTTAAGAGGATAACTTTAATTTTGGAATCCATTGTGGAGGGTATGTCTTGCATATGCAGTGAAAAGGAGGGCCTCCCGCTCTGCCTCGGTTGATAGTTTCTCATATCGGGGTCGGATATCCTCAATTAAGCGGGAGAAACTAAGTAGTTTTTCGAGCATTGAAGATTGCCCCCTCGGAGGCTTTTGCACCACCGCTAGAATTTGAGGCGTCGTGTTGGCCTTTACCGGGGCTCGCTTAGGGACTTGAATATGTTTTTGAGGGGGAGGAGTTGAAAGGGTTTTTGTATTCCTTGCCTGCTGACCCCTAAGCATGTCGGCAAATGTGAATCCATTTTGGATGAGGTTTTGTGTGGCCTGTTTTCCGAAGTCTGACTTGGCTGTTTGCTTAGCTCGAGTCTCCTTGGATCTTTGTTTAATTTCCTTATATTTAGGACAATTTCTATAACTGGCCGGATGCCCTTTGTTGCCGCAGTTGCAGCAAGTTGGCAGTGTTATTTCATCCTGCACCTTTGTTGCGGGATCGTATTTCGTTAGCGGTAGTTCGCACTTGCCAATATCGTGGGATTTTCCGCAACGAACGCAACGGCGACTCATGTTGCAGTTTCGGGAGACATGCCCGAAACGTTGGCAACGTCTGCATTGAGGTATTTCTCTGTTATGATATACCTCGAAGACAACTTGCTGATGCAAAGTTGGAAGCGACTTTCTCCGTATTATGGAATCTATGTCGGTTCCTGGGGCAAGGAGAAGCTGCCATATGTTCAGCTTGGTGTATCTTTGCGGTCTGATGTTCACAAACCGCTGTGGGGGAGAGAATTTTTTGACGTCAATGAATTTGACCTTAGGAAATGTTGCCTCAAGAGCAGTTATGATGTCGTCCTTTTCCCAAGAGGCAGCGACTCGTTTTAAGAGGATTGTCCTCGACTTTTCGTCGGCCGGAGTGAAGGTGTAATAATTCACCTCCTTGGCCTTGAGGTTGTCGTTAACCGTGCGATAGGTTTCCCTATCGTAGGCTATGATTTTATTTAGGGATGGACTTAAGGTTTTTGCCTTGAAGTTAGAAATCCCTAGCCGGTTCATGTCACCGACGAAATTTTTTAAATTGAGGTCTCGTGCAAAGACCCCGGGTTGCTGTTTCTTCTTAGAAACAGGCGGGCGTTCCCCGACCTCTGGCTGAACAGTGTTGGTAACACCAGCAGCCTTTGGTTTTGGGTTAACTAATGGAGTTGGTCGTGGTGGGCAAGGCTCCTGCGGAGGTACGACCCTCACATGAGTTGGTGTTATCGCCGGATTCGACAACAGTTTGGGGTGCGGCGTTGGCGGGGAGCCGGTGGCCACACGCTTATTGGAGGGTCCTCCTTCGCAGTTTATTATGGGAAGCGGTGTTTTCCGCTTAGGGGCTCTAGACGAGTTTGGGGTGGGGGTGCGCGAGTCACCGTCGTCCATTGTTTCGTCGGAACTCTCAGCGAGACCTTCCAACTCAGGCTCGAGCTCCGATTCCGAATCAGAAGCCTCCGAACTGGCACTGGACGGGGATGCGGGTGGTGCGGCTTCCAGTCGCGACAATTTATCTCTCAAGACAGCGTTCTCTGCCTTGAGAGCCTCGAGGTCCTCCCTTAATCTCTTTATGAGAGCCATCATGCCCTGATCGAGCTGATGGCCCACACCACGAGAAGAGCAGGTGTCCATCTATTTCGATGTTGCAACCATCGAGCACAAAAAGAGACAAGAAACGCGTGGGGCGCAAGGAAAAGAGAAGAGGAACAAACAAAAACCAAGAGGGAAACAAGTAGACCTAAAAACAGATCCTACTGAATTAAAACAAATATAGATATGGGAATATAGGTGAAATTTAAAAATCAACGAACCTAAAGTTGTTTCCTGTTCACTAAGAAACTTTTTTTTTTTTCCAATTTTTTTTTCCCAAACTTTTTTTTTTCAAACTTTTTTTTTTTTTTTCTCTCTTCTTTCTCTCTCTCTCTATACTCACGCATTCATACATAAGAGCACGCTCATGCGTGTTAGATGTGTCAGTGACATCATAATCAAGGATGATGTACAAGAGATCATTGACACACCTAAACCTAAAAACGCCATCCGATTTTAAACTCGAATGACCCCACAAAACGATAATGCAAGTAAGTCCATATTCCGAAGCAATTGGCAAATCGTATAAAAACGATTAGTTTCATTTTCCAAAGCAATTAACTGCATATGCCAAAACGATTGCCCAATAATGCAAAAGCAATCAATTGCATATTCCGGAACAACTAACAACCCACGGAAAAGCAATTGATTGCATACAAAACATAAATGCAATTAAGTGGTTCAGTTCACAGCCGTATAAGGTGAACCGAGTTCAAACCAATGAGGAAATATTGACCGGTTCAGCGAACACCGTGACGGCGAACTGAGGGCAACAAGCGGAAATGAGGACAATTAAAATGTAATTGCATGATCGTCATCGGGGGGTACTGACCCCGAAGTGTTGGGAAACGATTAGGAGGAAATTAGCAGGTAGTCAGGGGTTGGTCTTGAGAGTCGGTGGTGGACGGTAAGGTCGTGGAATCGGTGGTTGGTGGCAGAGTCGTGAGAGTCGGTGTGTAACAAATGATTAGTGGATTCAAAAGATTAAAAAGAAGTCTATTTAATATAAAAAACAAAGAAATAAAATGAAATGTTAGAACGTGATATGTAACAAATGATTAGTGGATTCAAAACATTAAAAAGAAGTCTATTTAATATAAAAAAAACAAAGAAATAAAATGAAATGTTAGAACTTGATGGATATCAAACGATGAGTGGCAATAAAACCACTATGCGAAGACGTTTACGTGTAGAGAACAAGTAAGAATTTGATGTACAAAGAGATTTAAATAGAGTTAAGACAATTTGGGTAAAGAATATATTGTATATATGACGAACAAATAAAACAGAAATCTAGAAACCGACGTGTATTAAGTTGTAAATGAAACTGAATTGATCGAATAAAGTCTGGTTGGTGTGTTAATGAAGATTCGGTGTTTCAAATTTAATTAGACAAAGAGAAATCTCATTGATTGTCGCAAAAAGATCTGGGCTCGAACTTTTCTTGATGATTATGACTACGGGGTTCCAACGGTTATCCGAAAACCATAAATTGCGCAACACATGTATTTATATACACCATACTACTATACAATATAAGTGTATATTGTCAACAGCTACCATAATGGACAGGCATATGCAACGGTGAGTTTTTTTTTTTTTTTTTTCTGGTTTCGGTATCATCGGCACTACAATCGGGATCCAGTCCATTTCCGAGACTTTTCAAATTGTCCACAATAATTTGTTTTTCTGGGCAAGGTTATTAGCCTTGCGTCAACCTTTCTCGGGTTGTCGCTGAGGGAAGGAAGGTGGATATCTTCAAAAGATACCTCTGGACCGATTCAGAGGTATGCCGGTGTTTTATCGACTAAAACCTCCTCCCACCAAACATATATTCCCGTTGATCCCCGCGGAACTATCGTTTAGATATTCCATTGGGGGGGCGGGACGATGTAGGGAAGGGTCTGATTATCTGTTTGTAGATGAGCTGTTTTACCTTGTGAGAGAGGCCTCTAGGTTTTCACAGCACTCTTCTGCAGAGGTTAAGTTGTACTGAGGATTTATGAAGGGAACTTTTGAAGTGGGTTGAGAATGGCCAGTCGTTGGAAAGGGTTACTCCCAAATATTTTAGAGTTTTGGAAGGTTTTATGAGGGTAATATGAAGATTGAGTTTAATTTTGTTGTGGTGACGTTTAGTGTTGTTTGTGCAGTGACCTTTTTTGGCCCTAAACACTGTTAGCTGGGTTTTGGTTGGGTTGAGACCATTCCATCTATTTGTTAAAGTATGCTGAAATGTGCGGGAGGAAGTTGTTAACTTGGTTTCTTGCCACTTTGACAAATCTGCTGCTAGAGTACATGAGCATAATTTAGCATTACAACACTAAGTGGAAGTTGGGGAATATCATATGTGTATAGAGGATATACAATTGGTCCGAGAATGGATCCCTGGGGAGCTCCCGCGGTTATGTTGCGGGTTTGTGAGAGGGAAGAGTTTATTCTGACCATGCATTTCCTACCAGAGAGATGAGATACTAGGAGCTTTGTGATGTTGGAATTCAGACCAAATAAGCAGTTCAGCTTATAATGAAGTCTTGAGATCCAGACACAATCAAACCCTTTGGAAATATCGGGAGATATGCACACGGCAGGACATTGGTTTTCCAGACCAGTTGCGACATCGTGTGTAAGTTTTAGTAGGGCATGGCAAGTTTTGTGGCGTCATCATTAGGGATGAGAGTGTTATCATCTCGTTGAGTAGACATTAGCTGAATTGGGGAAGTAGTCGATTGTTGACACGAGTTGGTTCTAGTAGGGCGTCGATGAGAGGAGGTCCGAAAGTTGGCAACCGTATTTGTTAGTCTTGATGTCGTTAAATGCTGTATGCCGAGCGTTCCAGTCTCCACCGATTATAAATAGTGCGAGGAGAGACTGGCTGCTTATTTGAGATATGTCAGAGTCAGGTAAGTCTGGTTATCGTGTTGGGTGGATGTAAATGGATTTTAGTATGATTACTTTCTTGTTTTCACAAAAAAGTTTACCTGCTGTGTATTCGATATTGAAAACATTAGCGATTCTGATTCTGGTAATTGGAGTTTTTTGTGTAGTAGGATGTCGGTATCTCCATGGTATCCAGTAGTTCTGGGGTTTGAAATAAATATATAATTGGGGATGGATACTCGGGAGTTAGACTTAAGCCACGTTTCTGAGAGGAGAAGAACGTCTGGGGAGAAGATGTTATCAAATAACCGTAAGTGTTGTTTATGGATGTTGCAGTATATGGATACTGTCTTGAGGGCGATTATAGATAGTTCAGCCATTGAGGGAGAGAATATGGTAGGTTATGAGTGAGAGAATCTGCACTTTTTTCAATATCTGACATATGCTTCAACGTAGGAAGCATAGTTTGTAGACTCTTGATGTAGCCCATGATGTCCAGGTTGGGGCCAATGAAGTTGGAATTGTGTGACATCGGCGTATTTGGATTGTTTTTGATGACATCTGCGTATGATGTTCTTGACCTTGTAGGTTGTGGTAATGTGTTTTGTGGTATTAGTTTGATTGGTGCGGATTTGTTGGTTGTACTTGGCTTCATTCGTCTTTGGAGAATTTTCAACTTATGGGAGCACAGAGTAATTAGCTGGATGTGGACCTCCCCAGTTACAATATGTGTTGATAAATTGTTCGCGAGACGAGTTCAAAATTGTAGTTGTTGCATCCCCATTTGTAAAACGGTGTTTTCCAAGTAATTAGCAGCCAAGATAAATAAAGAGCACGTTTATTGGACCAAACAAGCTCCCAGGGCCAATGGCTAGATACAATGAGGATCCTCTGGTATGTCTTCTTGGACGTTGCGTATTCTTCCCCTTGATTTAATATAAGTAAATAATCGCCCTTCCAATAAGGTGACGGATCAATTATTAATGAAAAACAAGTAACTCAACAGGATAATCGTCTAATACACCAACTTTACATCTGACTAAAGTACAAACGTATTATATTTATTTGTTTAATTGTATATTTACACCGATAGCTACTTATTTCTTTATATATGTACTTACTTGTTCCTCGTTTTTTTCACTGAATTGAAGGTTTTTTCGTAATTTCCTTCAAATCATTGTTTGCTTCTTCTATATAAATATTTTTAATCCCAACACTATTATCCAGCCGAAAGTTATAAAGTAAACATCAAATAACTGTATGTAAATTGTGCGGCAAGCATATTGTATATTTTAATAAGGAATAAACAATTATCTATCTATCTCTCCACAATAAAACAATTTTCTATTCGCTCTGACGGAGAACTAGAACGAAAGCTGATCGATATAAAATAATTTTCGAATCTGTATTTAAATTGTGTGGCAAGCTTATTACATATTTCAATACGAAATAAAAAATTATCTATCTCTCCACAATAAGAAGAAATGCTATTCACTGACGGAGAACTAAAACGAAACCGCCAATTATCCATTCTTATCGCTTACCAGCTGTCGATACGACTCTTGGATGTACAGCCATTGAATCCCCGTCTCCTCAATGAGCTCCACCTCATGTTTGATACTTGTTTCCCTTGAATAAACGCAGTCCTCTACCTGATCGATTTACTTTTCCAGTCGTTTCTATCTGTTCGTGCTCCAATGACTGATCCAATTCATTTCCAGTGAGGTGCTGAGCTACGTGTCTTTGAAAATGCACCTTTTTGGTGAATTCTTCACCGCATTTTTTGGAACTGAATTCGTTTTCACCATTATGGATTCGAAGATGGCACTTCAGGCTTGTAGAATATCCAAAGCCCTTGTCACAAGTCGGACATTTGTAAGGCTTTTCACCTGTGTGCTTGCTCTCGTGGTTCAGTCTGACGTCGCTGTGAGAAAACCGAAGACCACAGTACTGACATTTGTATGGTTTTTCACCAGTATGTACTCTCACATGGAGCCTTACTTCCGTACGAGTCACAAACGCTTTGTCACAATAATCGCAACTGAAAGGTCGCTCATTGTTGTGGCGTCTCATATGCCTATCGAGTAAACCTTTTTTCTTAAAATCGTGATTACATATCACACAAACCGTCAATGATACTCTCGTTGATTGCTTCGGTCGGACTGTAGGGTGCTTTGGGATTTCGCCTTTCGACTGCTGTACAATGTCTCCGTTTGTGGCTTCAGGGACTGGACCGTTATCCACGTCAATACAGGGTGTGCTTCCGATGTCACAATTATGGCCGATTAAATTATCCTCTACAATTTCATGTTTGATGATAATTTCGTTTGAGTTCGTGTTTTCCTGTATTTCGAAGATTTCCTTTTCTAGTGACTTCTTTTGCGTGTGTTCCGTTGATTTATTTACTTCAACAAGATTTAGATGACGGTTTGCGCGTTTTTGACAAAGCTTCTCTCTCCTGAATTCTTTACAAGTAAATTTAGTATGGGTTCGAAGATGCAACCGCAGGCCTTGAGGATATCCAAAGCTCTTGTCACAAATCGGACATTTGAAGGGTTTTTCTCCCGTGTGGTTGTTCTCGTGCATCCGTCTGTAGTCGATCCGAGAGAAGCGAAGCTCACAGTACTGACATTTGTAAGGCTTTTCACCAGTATGTATTCTCACATGGCTCCTTAATTCCGTACTAGTCACAAAGGTTTTATCACAATTATCGCAACTGAAAGGTCGGACATTGTTGTGGCGTCTCATATGAATATCGAGTTTAGTTTGAGTCCTAAAATCGCGATTACATATCTCACAAATCTTTAATGTCGATGGCTTCGGGATTTCGCCATTTGTGGCTTCAGAAACGGTATCATTTTCTTCGTCAATGCAGGGGGTGCTCCCAATGTCGGAATTATCGCCGATTAAATTACCCTCTACAACTTCATGTTTGATGTTAATTTCGTTTGAGTTCGTGTTTTCCTGTATTTGGAAGATTTCTTTACCCAGCGATTTGATTTGCGTGTGTTCCGAAGAGTTATTCACTTCAACTCGATTTAGATGACGGTTTGCGTCTTTTTCAAAAACCTTCTCTCTCCTGATTTCTTCGCAAGTGGATTTATTATGGATTCGAAGATGCCTGCTCACATTATGAGAATATGCAAAGCTCTTGTCACAAGTCGGACATTTGAAGGGTTTTTCAGCCGGGTGCTTGCTCTCGTGCATCCGTCTGTGGTCGATCCGAGAGAACCGAAGGTCACAGTACTGACATTTGTAAGGCTTTTCACCAGTATGTACTCTCACATGGCGCCCTAAATTCCCACTACTCACAAAGGTTTTATCACAATGATCGCAACTGAAAGGTCGCACATTGTTGTGGCGTCTCATATGCATATCGAGTGCACTTTGATACTTAAAACTGTGATTACATACCTCACAAATCTTTAATGATACTCCCGTCGATTGCTTCGGGATTTCGCCATTTGTGGCATCAGAAACGGGACCATTTTTTTCGTCAATGCAGGCGGTGGTCCCAATGTCGAAATTATCGCCGATTAAATCATCCTCTACAATTTCATGTTTGATGTTAATTTCATTTGAGTTTGTGTTTTCCTGTATTTGGAAGATTTCTTTATCCATCAATTTCGTTTGCGTGTGTTCCGATGAGTTATTCACTTCAACTCGATTTAGATGACGGTTTGCGTGTTTTTGAAAAACCTCTCTCCTGAATTCTTTGCAAGTAAATTTATTATGGGTTCGAAGATGCAACCGCAGGGCGTGAGAATATCCAAAGCGCTTGTCACAAGTCGGGCATTTGTAAGGCCTTTCACCGGTATGTACTCTCACATGGCGCACTAAATCCGAAGTAGTCACAAAGGTTTTATCACAATGATCGCAACTGAAAGGTCGCACATTGTTGTGGCGTCTCATATGAACATTGAGATCACTTTGCTTAGTAAAATTGCGATTACATATCTCACAAATCTTTAATGATACTCCTGTCGATTGCTTCGGTCTGACCCTAGGGTGCTTCATGGGTCTTTTATAATCCGACGTGAAGATTGATTCTTCACTTAATATTTTTTGCCGACCTCTCGATCGCTTTGGCATTTTATAATTTATCTCCTGTCTCGATTTATTATTTAGTTCCGTAGTTTTACTATGGACATAGGAATCTGCACGATCTTCCACAATAGGTTTGGATTCAGTACCAGCATTATCTTCTAAGTTAGGACAGGGTGTGTTCTCACAACCATCATCAACGGTGGTGTTGTCCATAACTTCATCCTTAATGCAGATGCCAAGAATTGGGTTTGCTGTGGTTGAACTCGTTTTCCATAAGTCTTTTATTTGAAACTCTTGGTGATTTGTATTTAGCAGTGCTTTGATTATCGATTCCGATTGCTCATAGTTTCGATGGAATTTGGAGACAACGTTGAGGTCGTCCAGGCATTGCAGGCAAATGGTTTTTGGTTGATTTGTATCTCTTTTAATCAAAATAGCCGAGTATTTCATTATTTTATCAGCAATCACGATTGAATCGCTATCTTTTCCGAAAATACAACGATTTTCCCCTGTTTGTAAACAAACTAAACATACTCTTTCCCATTCCATTAAACGTGACATGTTTTAAAATCCGATGTTTTACTTTAAAGTAATAACTCACAACAATTCTATTTACTTTATGTGAGATTCGTTAGTTTATTTGACATTCGGATTGAAGTGAATTTTTAGTGACGTTTTGCTAGGGACGAGCTGTTCGATTTGCGTACAAAACTAAAGCGTTTATGCTGTCTTATTAAGGGGTGGATGTTGTTAAAAATCTGCAGTAATATGCTTTAATGTAAGATGTGTTTTCTAGCTGAGTCTTATAATAGCTTTTATACTATATATTCGAATTTCTAAGTCGAGAGGGAGTTACATGACTAACTATCGAGTGATGAAATGTTCTTCCATACTTTTAATTAGATGTATTTGTTTGTCGACGTGGAGAGACACAACCTTTAATCCAACATCCAAAATTAGGAGATATCCGCGGTATAGCAGTCATTCCAATAACAGGAAATCTGTACGGAAAGAAATTCAAATTAACAGAACAATTCCACATCAGTTGAGTGTATTTGTGAATAACGATCAAATTCGTTCACACGGCAGTTTTCAAATGTGCATGCTTTGGTTTGAATCGCACGTTTTTCACTACCGTCGCAAAACACTATAAATCTTCTTCTTCTTCTTCTTCTTGTTCTTCTTCTTCTTCTTTCTCCTTCTTCTTCTATATATGTAAAATTCTCTTGTCACAGTGTTTGTCCTCGAACTCCACCAAAACTGCTCAACCGATTTTAATGAAGTTTTGTATATATATGCGGTAGGTCTGAGAATAGGTTTTTATCTCTTTTTTATGCTCATAAGTGTCATTGTTTAATAAATATTAATAATTTACTAATTTTCAACCTCGGTCGATAACTGTGTAAGTGATAATTGATTAGTTATCCCCACCAGCTGATATCATAATCATTCAAATGTAAATAACATATGAGATAGAAAAGAATATTCTACCAGTGTTTGGCCCACGGTCCGCATAGTAACAGCCGGCCCGCCAGTCCTGGCCAATGGGAGCGCTTCGTACCCACGCCACGCCAACGTTACTGACGGGAGAAACTGACGAGTCTCCTGAAAGCGTTCTATGTATATCTTGCCAACCGGTGTAAATAAGAAGAAATAATTGTATTGTTTACTTAACTTACATACATTATAGTATTCTGTAAATATTATAACATTATGTAATTTTACCATTTCAGTGTAATCTTCAAGTGAATTTATTAATTTGGATTTGAGTTTTAGCTGTGATTATTTTTTCCTGTCTTATCGAAAAGTAAGTGAAATTATTATTTCTGAGCGTAGTTCTCACGTTTATTCTTTTAGTATAACCTAAAAAATACTTAACACATATCACGAGCTCCCGTCAAGAACAACTATTGTGTTAAACTAATTTGTACAATGCCAGCTAGATACAGAGGAACTTCTTTAGGCCGTCAAACACGTGGAGCTGCACGCAAGCGAACCGCTAGAACCCAAAGAACAGAAGACCAAATCCAGCAAGATAATACTAATGTGCGTGTGAACATGGCGCGATTGCGTCGATATGAATCAGCAGATGCGCGAACTGAACGAAATGAAGAAAGAAGATTAGAACAGAGACAAGCGCGCCGTTTTACAATCAGCAGACGCAGAGCAAATGATCAACAACGCCAACAGGTCCATCGATCATTTACATCTAATTCATTCCTGCGTCTAGCATTCGAGTATGAGCCCGATATTGAATATTATGCTCTTTCGAAAGTGGTAATTGGTGCTATGGATAAGGAATGTCCTCATTGTTATCCTCTTAAGTTTAAAAACGTGCCAGCCGGGATATGTTGTTCGTCAGGAAAGGTGCAATTACCAGCAATTGAAACACCACCTGAACCATTAAATGGTTTACTTATCGGTACGGATCCAGATTCTAATCTGTTCCTAAAGTCAATTCGAACATTTAATTCATGTTACCAAATGACATCGTTCGGAGCAACAGAAATAGTTAACAATAATGCTATCAATGGTCAACAATTCAATTCAACATTCAAAATCAAAGGCCAAATTTATCACAAAGTGGGTTCATTGCTGCCAATGCCAAACGAATCACCTACATTTTTACAAATTTAGGATGCACGCGTGGATGCACGTTGTGGCTATAATCGCCTTAATTCACTTTTTGCCAGGCGTATCATCGGCGACTTGGATGCTCTGTTGAATGAGCACAATGAATTGTTAAAGATATTCAAATCACACATGCACAAATTACAAAGTGATAATCACGCTATTGTAATCAATCCTGATAAAACACCTGCTGGAGAGCACATTCGTAGATTTAATGCACCTGTTCTTGATGATGTTGCTGGAATCATGGTCGGTTGATTAGGTACAAAAACCTCAAGTGCAAATAAACCCCCATTCGGAAGGGCCCCTTTCTCGTTACAGCAGTAACAAGGCCAGACAAAACGGCCATCGAAGTTGGCCAAAGTTAATAATAGTCCGTAATGGTAGGCTAAGACCATATTCCAAGATTAGTTGGTTTCGATTCTCACCTTCTAACACGACCAATCCTAAACATTTGCTATCTCCAGGCTGTACCGCATTTCCAAGACCGTTCTCAACACAATGCACAATATGGTCAAATGCAGAGATATATGCAAAATATTATGTAATTTACATTTCAATTATTATTGTTAGAGCTAATAAGCAAATAATTTCTTTTATTATCAAACTATTATTACTATTAATGTTACAATTAAATTCATGCTGTAATGAATGAACATTGTCGCACATACAATTATTATACAAAATAATGTACAAATAATTTCTATTATTATAAACACTATTTAAATTAGTAAACAAAACTATTCCTATTAAACTAATTAGAGACATAAATATACTAGTACTAAAAATAAAAATAAGCCTAACTACTATGTACAAACAATTCCTCTACTGTCAAAATTAAAAGTAAGCAAAACTAGTAATGCATATATGATTTCTATTAAAAGTAAACTTACTAGAAAAATAAAACTATTAGATAAATAATTTCATATACTATTACTGTTAAAATTGAAAATAAGCCAAACTACTAATGTACAAAAATTTCTTCTACTATATATTATCATCCTTACTGTTAAAGTTAAATAGAAGCAAAACCATTAATGTATAAATGATTTTTATTACTATCATGACTGTTGGAACTAAATACAAAATATATATATACATCCTGCAACAAACCATTTCATAATGTAAACACCAATATTCAAAAGAAAATGTATGGAAAGATGGATATATATATCATCATCATCATCGACACTACAACCGGGAACCGGTCTTAGCCTTATTTAGCAAGTACTCAGGCTTGTTAAATTTTCCATAATGTTTTGTTTTTTTCCGGGCAAGGTCATTAGTCTTGCGCCAGGATATATATATATACAACGAAATTATAAAACTGTAAAATATTTACCTAACCTAAACTTCTAAAGTACATATTTTTCATACGTTCTACTATTACACAAAAAAAAAAAAGCAGATATATAATATATAAAATAAGTACTATCTGCAAAACCAGATACAATATTTTACATGTAACCTAATTTCAAAATGTAAAACAATAGTATTACTGTAAAACAAAAAACAAAAATTTGTAAAACGGAACTCTACACTATTTTTGAGAATTATTCCTCTTCCAAGAATAATTCTCTTATTAACCCTTTGCACTCGGGGCCTTTTTCGCGCGGCGCACCAGCAACTCGAGACGTTTCGTAGCCTTTTTGACGCATTTCTTACCAGTAACTTAAAATCATTACACACAAACTAATTTCAGATAAGAAAGTCTTATCTCCATTTGAGGGGGTGTCATCTTACACTTCATAAGATTATACAGAAAGAGCGTAGGAACCCGCGTCGAAGAAACTAAACGTAAACAGTAACTGCCGCGCATCGAGTTACCGCAGCAAACCAAGTGGTGAGCGAGAGTCACCTCTCGAGTTGCGGCATCAAACCACATGGTGAGTGAGAGTCACCTCTCGAGTGCAAAGGGTTAAAAGGAGGAAGAAATCTGTTACACATAACATTGCACTTTGCTGTACGCAAACAGCCAATACCCTCATCCAAATCCAACTGTTGTAGCAGGATATAAAATGAACGGGCGACTCCTCGTACGAAAGATATTATTTATTTCATGAAGCACTCGTGAATTTGGTTTTAACAAATATGTATTACTCTGACGCGGCAATATGAAAAAAAGACGCAGGTACCAAAAGGCGCACTCGGTCTGGTATATCTGTCAGAAGTAGAGCGAACGCATTAAGGCGTGAATTTATTTGCCATTTACTCGCAACGCCCGGTCTGGCGCTACAATCGCATAGAGCACGCAGCTTAGGGCGGCTCCACAACACTCCCCCTCCATTGTAGTGCTAGGTCGATCCTCTGAAGAACCCCCGACGTCGATCAAATCCAGACACTCCCGATGTTTTTCTTTTGTCAATCCCTTTGTGAGAAAATCCGCGGGCATCTTATCCGAAGGAAGGTGCTTAATATCCAGTCGACCTTCGCGTAAGACATCTCTGACGAAATGATGCCTGATGTCGATGTGTTTCAATCTCCCGTGAAACTTGTGATTCTGGGTCAGTAGTTGTGCCCCTCGGTTGTCGTTCATCACCAGAACTCTTTCACACTCGAAAAGCTTGAGCTCCGACAAGAATCCCTGTATGTATAGGGCTTCTCTCGCGGCTTCAGTTAATACCATGTACGCGCGACGATGCGCTGTTTCCTCGACTCCCAGCTGATGGCGGCACCGCTCAGGTTAAAGACGTATCCGGTATACGACCTTCGATCTACCGGGCACCCAGCCCAATCGTCATCAATAAATCCTTCCAAGGTTTCCATGCTCTTCGTGTACGTGATTCCGAAGTCGGCGGTCCCCTTCAGATATCTCAGGACGCGTTTCGCCGCCTTCCAGTGTGCACCGCCGTGACAAGTGTTGGATTGACTGAGACAACAGACAATATTCGAAATGTCCGGTCTTGTGGGAATCCCCAAGTAATTCAGAGCTCCGACAAGCTCGCGATAAGGCCAATTTCCTCCTGGTGATCCTTCTTCTTCAACGTCCTTTTCGAGCCTCGAACCCGATTCAGCGGGAGTACTGACGGTGTTACAGTCCTCCAGCTGAAATCGAGAGAGTAGTTCCCGAACGTAATTTAGTTGAGAAATGGTAATGTGATTTCTGCTCCTGGCGATTTCGATCCCCAAACAATAGCGAGCTGTTCCCAGATCTCTCGCCTCGAATTCCTGCAACAAACCTTTTCGGACGAGATCAAGATCCTTTTGGTCTCAATAGAATATCAAAATGTCGTCAACGTTGACCAGTATTATCAACGGTTCTCCCCTCGTTTGAGGCGATAAATGCACGGATCCGCGCTCGTCGGTGTCATGTTTAATTCTTCGAGTTTCTCATTCAGTTTCGTATGCCACTGCCGACCGGCCTGTTTAAGGCCGTACAAAGCCCCTTTCAAACGACAAACCTTTTCGCCGCCCTGAAGTTGTTTCAGCATTTCCTTGGCGCGGCTC
Source organism: Microdon myrmicae (assembly GCA_963931805.1). Lineage (NCBI taxonomy): Eukaryota > Metazoa > Arthropoda > Insecta > Diptera > Syrphidae > Microdon > Microdon myrmicae. Next base: position 10,996,112 of record OZ007502.1, read on the forward strand.
TCGATATCGGATTTGCCTTGTGTCGCGAAGATTTTCTTCAAACATCCTGCGAGTAAATCGGGTAATTCCATGTATGTTTCCTCTTCGATCGTACCGTTTAGGTAGGCGGTATTGATGTCCATCTGATGCACCTTAAGGTCGTGCTTGACCGCCAGTGGAAGTAGCATACGCATGGATCCCAGGCGAGCGACCGGAGCGTAGGTATCGTGAAAATCGATCCCGGGTCGTTGCGCGAACCCCCTCGGCACGAGTCGTGCTTTTCTTCTCTCGACCTTGCCGCCCGAGTCGTACTTGTTCCAGAGAACCATTCGACATCCGACCACGTTGCGATTCTTGGGTAGATTCACGATCAGCCATGTATCGTTCTTGATTAAGCATTTGACTTCTTTGACGATGGCGTCATGCTTGCCGATACGGGACCTCCGAGAGAAGACTGGCTAAATTTGCCTCCAGCCCGTCCGAGATGTACAACTCCTCGGCGTCGAGAGTTCGGTCGATCTCATCCCCACTCGATCCGCGAGGATCTTCGTCTTCTTGTGTGATTCGATACAATTTTCGCGGGCGACCGGGTCGTCCGGTGAGAATCTTTCTAGGTCTACCCGGAGCTTTTCTGATTGTTTCGGTGATCTCGTCCCTTTCTCCCGTCGGGTCGTCGTGTTCCTGCGATTCATTTCTCGATTCCTCGTCGTGGTCCCCACCTAGGTGGAGCTCAAAGAAATTCGGCAGTGATACATCCTCGGGATTGTGATTCGAATCTCGATTCAGATTTGACGAGGACGATGACGATTCGTTATGTATTTCCGTTTTTTGTATAGGTATCAGTAAATTTGATGTCTCGTGTCGTGGTTACCCTTCGTTTGTTTGATACAGTTGCGTCGGTTGATATAAATAATAATAACGGAGATTTCATTTATACTATATAAAATACATTTATTAAACTATATCTTTGCAAACTCGATAACTGCGCACGGCGCTTTTTGCACGTGTATTCATCACGGCGTCTTATGATACTCTGCTGTCAATGCTCCTCGCATGTCTCGTTTCACACATGCCGCTCTCTCTCTCTCTCTCTCTTTCTCTGCATTCATACATAAATTCATAAGAGCGCGCTCATCTGCCACACAGTAGGCAATATAAATGTATATTCCCAACACGCCTCCTTACATTTATGTTGTACACAATTTTATGATAATATTTTCAATTTATATATGTTCAATTTTTAAATCAAATTCAGCATATTTCTAAGTTTTTCAAATTTTTCTTTACACAGAGATTTTGTAAATGCATCAGCAACATTTTCATTCGAATTAATCTTAATTACATTTAACAAATTTTCTTTTACACTTTCATTCACATAATGATAATGTACTTCCATATGCTTTGAATTTTTAGTAAGATTTCCATATTTCGCTATATTAATCGCACCTGAGTTATCCTCGTACATATTTATCGGCTTTGTCAATCTAACATTAAATGTGTTCAATAATTCTCTTATAAACTTTACTTCGCTTACAGCTTCTGACAATGCTACATACTCCGCAAATGTCGAAGGTTTTGTTACAGATTTTTGTTTTCTTGATTTCCAATAAATTACATTACCAAATAAACTAATTACATAGCCAGTTGTGGATTTTCTATTTACAGGGTCTCCTGCCCAATCTGCCTCCACGTAACAATCCAGTATTTCAGCTTTTTCATTTGTTTTATAGATCAAATTTAAATCTTTTGTTATATATAAATACTTCAAAATTCTCAAGGCATATTTAAAATGTGTTTCACAATAACAGTGTTGATATCTACTTAAATAATTTGCATTATAACTGTTGTGGATTGGCAATTAAATGTGCTGGAATGTACTGGAGAAATCTAGTACATTCGCTGTGTATTCCAGTTACGCAGCAGCTGGCACCAACTGTCCGATTGTCACCATCGATAACGTCATGGCGTCCCTTTTTGAATTGGCAGTTCTGCCCAATGAGCAGTCTGCAATCAATCTTCATCGAATGAATACCATCGGTTCTCGTCCAATCAACAGTATAATCAATTAATAAAGCTACTCTCGACTACAGTTTTGCCTTTCTTGTGGTTCTGTCTCCTACGACGGAGTTTTATCGGTTTACACACGTACTACTTAGAGTTATCATCAACATTTCCTGGTCCTTCGAAACGGATCCAGTGCCGATTTGGATCGTCTCATCGCCGCTCTGTTCGCGGCACAATACAACTGCAGCTCAACAAGCAAAATTGCAGTGAATTACAACCGATAAAGGCTCAGCAACGCAGACGAAGATTCGCGGACGAAGATTCATCAATCAATCGAAAACATTTCGCGTAGTCGTGCTCTCTGCGCCGTAATTGTCACAATCCAGTTGTGTACCTGAACATGGCAGCAAAAACCAAAAGGTACACAATAATAGCGGAAGAGAACAATGGTCAAAGTAAACCTCGCAGTTGTGAAAATAATATTATGAACATTTGTTTTCAAAACCAAAGTGTCAAAGAGTTGCCAAAATAAAAGTGTTCGATCAATTACGAAAGTGCAAATTTATAAATAATTACATGTGATACCGACTTGCGAAAAGTGAAACGAGAACAGTCGTTCATGACATAATGGAATTATTGTATTCGTAATCTACTACAATTTGGTTGGAATGAAATTTATCGAAATTTTTGCCCCATTATGCAATTCTGCTGGTGATAGGATCAATTAATTCACTTAATTGTACAGCATTCAAACGATACAAAATAGCCATTGCTCGTTGTGACCGTCCATCGGCGGCCAACGGCGTGAAGTCCTCTAAGGAATCAACACACGACAACTGTAAAGACAGTTCAGAGAAAATATCATCAGAATTAGACACGGAAACTAGATTGACAACCGCCAGCCACCTAGACACAAATCAAGGAACTGAAATTACTAGGGATAACGACTGTGAAACATCCCTTCTTAATGAGGACATCAACATTGATCTAAACAACACATTCGAACCGGTTGACGGTACCGACGAACCCGGTTTATTAACAGTGAAGAAGGGAACAGTCGATGCAGCTATGGTCAAGAAGAATTCCAAGAATATTGCAGTTGACTTCTCAGCGAAGTGTTCCACTCCCACAAACCAAGTAAGTCAAATAAAACGAAGCTTAAATGCCAGTGCTATCCATGAGTTAGGTTTATATATGATTCCGATGAATGCCAAAAGGCAAAAGACAAATTTGAATTTTCCAATGTAGTATACGACAGCCGAGAGAAACCAGGTGTAGTGGTTGCTGGGTTTAATGATAATAATGACAAAGAAGCTTTGGTAGACAACCCGTCCGATGAGTTGCTTAACAGTGTCGAAATTACTCCGATCGTGTTAGAGGGGATTGCATGTGATCTTATTTTACAAGCTAACGACTCAACTTCATGTCTTCTCGATAATAAGGAAAATGTTCCCCCAGACCAAGAGGCGAAGTTGCTGGGCAGAGACAAAACGCTATATCCTTCATTCCATCCCAGCTATAGATCACCCCTTAAATATTTGTTTTCTGAATCACCTTTGTTAGGTGAATGGCTCAATGAGATTGAGGAGCCACTTGAATAAAGGAGTGCGGGGCAAGCGGCCGATCATGATCTTATATTAGAACCGCTACCACCAGAAGAGGGGGGACGAGATCATTGCCACCACCAAGAAGATGCCGCACCGCTACAACCAGCCCAAAGAACGAATCGCCGACCCGATCACTCTATAGTAAAGGGAGAAACCGATCTACCGAAGCTGCGCCCAGTGCAGAAGTGAATGCTGGCAAAGACATCAACGAAGCAACACAACGGTTCCCCGACGACATTCCTCGGTCGGCAGAGATCATACACGTGCTCATCACCAACACGAGTCGGAAACCGCAGTTGCTGCAAAACGAAAGCAGGACGACGAACTTTCTACAACGAGAGTTCAAACCAAAGTGCCTTCAACATCAGCTCTCGTACAACAACCAGTGGCGATTGAGGAACTCATCGCCGCTCAGTTCGCGGCACAGGAACGAATCTCTGACACCTTCTTCAGCACACAGGACAAAGGACAACTAAGTCCAACAGGAATTGAGGCAACCAAATGCGCACTCCGCGCCGAATGGGAAGCCTTCTCCAAGCGGCACTACGACATCTTCTACCTGGCGGCACCTGAGGATCAGCAACACGCGTACTTCGCGGATGATTTTTTCGTCGAAACAGAAGAGGTATATCTCGAGGAAGAGACGAAGCTCCTCGAGGCCCAGTACGAGCTCAAAGCAGCCTCCCCAACCATGGTCAACAGCACCAATCGCCTCCACCCTAGCGATCTGCCCCCAGTGCAGCTCCCAATGGTCAACATTAAGCCAGCGGAAAAGGAACCGCGCCCCAGAACAGTGAGGCAGCAGGCCGCCTGCCTAAAGCCCATCCTACCCCAGGTCCCAATGATCGACCAGCCGAAGCCCCCACAGAAGACGATGCCGCGCACGCGTTGTGGGGCACCAGATGACATGGCGAACTTACAACTCCGACCCAGAGGAACTGGCTACCTTCACACGGAGTCGAGAGCAAGCAGTGGGCACGGCGCACTTAGGATCCGTGGCAGAACCAACGCCAATGCCTCCCACAAAACCGTCTTCGACTGTTCCAGCAACAGTAGCTGGCCCGATGACTAGCCAGCCCCGTGTCCCGATGCACGAAACACCGCCGGCACCCGTAAGGCAACAGGGCGCTTGCACATTTTGCAGGGCCTCACACACGATCTACGCTTGCGAGGGCTTCCGATCACTCACACCTGGCCGTCCGAAGTCCTTCGCACAACAAAGGAAATTATGCACCAACTGTTTGGGTCGCCACCGCCTACGCGACTGCCACTCCAGCAAGACGTGCCGTCGATGCCAGCGGAGACATCACACCCTGCTGCATGTCTTGACTACCGCCATCGACGGGACAACATCACCGCCGCAACGAGCCAAAGAATCCGCCCCCCGGATCGACCGTCATGAAGGGGCCTGCGCACACACCATCAGCACCCCTTCACAGCGTTCCGCGTTGCTGCCAACAGCCAGAGTCATCGTGGAGTCGGAGACCGAACAGAGGATTGAAGTCCGTGCTCTGCTGGACCCCTGCTCCAGTGGCACCTTCATTTCAACATCACTAGCCCGAAGGTTGCACCTCTGAGGTAAAGCATCACCCGTCCCCACCTACGGTGTCGGGGGCACTCGTGGCCTTGCCACAAGGGCTCAAACCGCCATCAGCATCACTCCTCGCCTCCACGGCTCGAGCCAATGGACACTAAGGCCCTTCGTCCTGTCAGGGCTCTCAGAGTATACACCACCACCACAACCAACGACAAGGGATCTCTCGTTCGTGGCGGGTCTGAACCTGGCCGATCCAAACATCGCCCCCGCCGACAAGGTGGACATCGTCCTTGGGCAGACGTGTACCCCAACATCATCCTCGAAGGTCTCAGGAAGGACCAACGTTCCGGCCTCGTCGCGCAGGCCACTGAATTGGGATGGGTGCTAACAGGCGCAGCACCCACCATATCATCAAGCCTAAAGGTGACAAGGCCTGTCACCAGCCATCATATGGCCATTCCTCGTGGGTTGCGAATTTACAACTCCGACCCAGAGGAACTGGCCGACCCTACGACTGATGATCGCAGCTCCCATCAGAAGACCAAAAGGAGGTCTCGCCGGCGGCGGCCCCGGGGGCCACCTACGAGGCCCATGCAACCACCAGCCACCGATCACTTGCGCGACCCAACTACAAGACATACCCCCGCCCGCTGAACCATTGCAGGGGCAAGAGGCAATCGAGGAACCAGGAGCTTGCCCACTCGAACACTTCAAGGCATCCCATCACACCCAGGACACCACGTGGTCAAGCTCCTGCCCGGGTCCAAAACTACCCAGGCCAACCGCTGCCACGTGCAGCCACCAAAATAGGACCAAGAGCGCGCAATGCCCCGCTTGGGGGGCGGCGCTCCCCAGCAACCAGCGGTCTCCCGAACTCCAACAAGGAAGCACGCCTCTCAGGGCATCAACAGAGGCTGCCCCCCAACGACTCCGGACGGCACTTGGCCCGTGACTGCCATTCCGCCAAGCCACGCGGACAGTGCCAAGGACGACATCGCACGACACTCCACGCGACAGCCTCACACGCCAGCGGCCGCATCCCCCCGGTTACTAACTTCGGACGGGCGCATCACCTTGCACCACCACTGGCCTCGACATAGCCAGACCCATCACCAGTCATCACGTGGTCATAGATTGTGGGTTGCGACCTTACAACTCTAACCCAGATCAACTGGCCAGTCCCGCGACCACAAAAGGCAACGGCCATCAGCGATGGGAAAGAGCCACCGTCCCCTGGAACAAAATGATTGGCCAATGATTGGCGAAGGCGGGCGGAATGTTGCGGATTGGCAATTAAATGTGCTGGAATGTACTGGAGAAATCTAGTACATTCGCTGTGTATACCAGTTACGCACCAGCTGCCACCAACTGGCCGATTGTCACCATCGATGACGTTATGGCGTCCCTTTTTGAATTGGCAGTTATGCCCAATGAGCAGTCTGCAATCAACCTTCATCGAATGAACACCATCGGTTCTCGTCCAATCAACAATATAATCAATTAATAAAGCTACTATCAACTACAGTTTTGGCTTTCTTGGGGTTCTGTCTCCTACGACGGAGTTTTATCGGTTTACACACGTACTACTTAGAGTTATCAACAACATAACTTATATCGGGTCTTGTAGCTGAGCTTAAATATAATAGCTCACCAATTAAATTTCTGTATTTTATATCATTTTCAGTATCGTCTGATTTTTCAATTTTCAAATTAACTTCCATTGGCGTAGTATACAATTTATTTTCTACGTTATATTTCTTAGTTTTATTGTTATTTAAACAAGCAATTTCTTTGTTCATAGCTTTATTCCAAAGTTTGCTTTCGTTAATATTAATCGCCTCCTCAAATGTATTAGGTACATCAATTCTACAAAATTTTGCAATAATTCTACTGTTATACACCTGATAATCGTCTAATTTTTTTGGAGGTTTTCTATTTCTTCTAGGCTTGTTTTCAACCGTCTCATTTTCAGATTCATGTTTATCATCATCACTTCTTATATTTACATTAGTACTTTTAAAAGTTTGATTCAAAGAGCTGTTGTCAGAATCGCTTGAATCATTACTTTCATTGTTTTCATTATTTAAATCATCAATTTCATCATTTTCAGATTTGATATCATTCGTATTTAAACCAATACATTTTACATTTTCCTCAATGAATTCAACATGTCTTGCAGACATGATTCGATTATTTAATAAAACACGGTAACCAACGACATTATAACCGATCAAAATTCCCGTATCAGCTTTTTTGTCCCATTTAGACGATCTTTTCTGTTCCGGTTTTCTAACAAGAACTTTACTTCCATATAATCATAAATTAGACACGTCCGGTTTTTTACCAAAGAATATCTCATAAGGAGTCTTTCTTTCAAACGTATTTTATGACGTACGATTTCTTAAGTAGGTAGCCGCGCAAACAATTTCCGGCCAATATCTCGTATGAACTTGTGCTTCATTTAATAAACATCGCGACATATCCATTATTGCTCGATTAAATCGTTCCGCGATTCCATTCAATTCGTGTACATAAGGAGGACAGTTATTAATTTTGATTCCTTTTCCTTTACAAAAATTCTAAATCTTACCATTTAAATATTCCTTTCCGTTATCACATCTTAAAACTTTTACTCTTTTATCCGTAAGATTTTCAATTTCATTTATATATTCCATAAGGCAATCAAAAACTTCCGATTTAGTTTTCATTGTGTATACACGCGCGATTTTACTATAGTCATCAATAAATGAAATAAAATACTTTTCGCCATTAAAGCCGGTAGTTGGAAAAGTTCCACAAACATCCGTATGCACGATTTCTAAAATCTCTTTAGCTTTTCCTCTATTATTTTTAAACGGGATATTATGCATTTTATTTTCAATACACGTTTTACATTTCATAAACTCATCTTCGAGTTCCGACGGAATACCATTTAACAGCTGATCTTTACATAGAATATTCAAATACTTAAAATTTACATGGCCTAACACACGATGCCATTTTTCCTTTTTACTCATATTCTTCGTATTTTTGTTTGCAATATTTACACGGGGAAACTCATTATTACTTGTAATATTTGCACGAGTGCATTTTAGTGTACTTCTCATTGGATATAAATCCTTTTCTTTCCAAGATGTCGCCGAAATATCACCATCACAATCAATAATCTTTGTCAATTTACCTTTAGAGATAATTGTATTATTTTTCGCGATCTTGCCATAGCTTAGCAGATTTGCATACATATCTTTAGCATAAAATACATTATTTATATTTATTTTGTTACTTTTACCGAAAGCATTAAAATAACTAACTGCATTTCCAACTTTAGTAGTTTTTATAGAGCTATTATTACCCATATATACATCAACAGGATTTTTTAGGATTTCAAAATTTTCGAAATATCTGTCATCGTTTATTAGATGATCGGTACAGCCGCTATCCACAAACCAATTTATTTCTACATCATTACTATCATTATTATTTGCCGTATAGTTGGCTCGCGTAACCCACGCTTTCCTCACATCGTTGTTCCGTCCTTGTTGCGTTGACTTGCTCTACGCCAATTTCGGGAGTTGCCATGCCCTCCGCCGTAATTTCCTCTTCCGGCTTCTTGTCGGCCTCGTGTTGATCGTTGAGAGTAACCGCCGTTATTCGATGCTTGATTGCTTCTTGCCGCTTGGCCGCCATATTGGCATTCTTTTTGCATGTGCCCAATTTTTCCACACTTGAAGCATGTGCGTTGATTTTTGTCCGCCATGAAAGCACTCGAATTTCTTCCATCATTATTGTCCTTTTGATTTTTTAATTCATCTATTTGAATTTTATTTTTCACATAATCGGTTGTCTGGTCTTCTTCCTTCAATGTGTCTATTAAATCACCGATACAACTGTACAAGACTAATAACCTTGCCCAGAAAAAACAAATCATTATGGAAAATTTAACAAGCCTCAGGAGTTGCTAAATAAGGCCAAGACCGGTCCCCGGTTGTAGTGCCGATGATGATGATGATAACTGTACGATTCCGACAACGTGTTCAATAAATAATTCAGTTTTTCCTTTTCAGCAATCTTAGCACCCGCGTTTTTTTTTTTTGCTCATTTACATAATTTTCAAAGTCATAAAAGAATGTCGTCGAATCACTATAGTTTTTAAGCTTGAGTCTTTCTAATTTATTTCGACACCCAATTTACAGCGCCGTTGATTCTTTTAAGTACATATTATTAAATTATCTGATTATTCCACACGGCGTTGTTTCGTCACAAACGAATTCTAATTGCTTGTCGGATATAGCACTGTAGATGTAGTTCATCGCTTTCAAGTTATTATAGTCCCAATCGTCTTTATCATCACTTGCTTTTACGTTTTCTATCACTTTTTCGCATTTTTTCATTTTTAGATATAAGACGAGTCGTTTTTTCCACACACTATGGTTCGCTCCGTCGAACACCGGTATTATAATTTTTTCTTCCGCTATTTGTTGTGCTTTCTATCATACACGAAAATGTTATTTATATCACTTGGCTCTTCCTCGAACAACTACGCTCTGCTACCATGTTGAGTCGGTTGATATAAATAATAATAACGGAGATTTCATTTAAACTATATAAAATACATTTATTAAACTATATCTTTGCAAACTCAATAACTGCGCGCGGCGCTTATGGCACGTGTATTCATCACGGCGTCTTATGATACTCTGCTGTCAATGCTCCTCGCATGTCTCGTTTCACACATGCCGCTCTCTCTTTCTTTCTCTCTGCATTCATTCATACATTCATAAGGGCGCGCTCATGCGCCACACAGTAGGCAATATAAATGTATATTCTCAACAGATACCCATACTCGATAGCCTTGAGTCGATTCGTCGTATCCGAGGAAAATACATTTCATACCTCGCGGTTCCAGCTTCCCTTTCCGGGAGTTTTATCCAACATATATGCTGTCTCTCCGAAAGTTCGCATGTTCTTCACGTTCGGGCGTTTTCCGTGCCACAATTCGTAAGGAGTTTTACCTCCTAGCGTCCTCGTAATGCATCGATTTCTTACGAAGTTTGCCGTGGCGATCGCTTCTGCCCAAAACGAGGTTGAGAGCTTCGATTGCGCCAACATGCAACGCGCCATTTCCAAGAGCGTGCGGTTTCTCCTTTCCCCCTCCCCACTTAACTGGGGAGTGTATGGCGTCGTTTTCGCGCAATTCCCCCTCCCTTCAAGAATCTGTCGAATTCTTCGTTACAGAACTCTCGTCCGTTGTCGGATTGCATACATTTAATTTTTCGTTCTGATGGATTTTCGACGAGAGCCTTGAATTCCTTGAAAAACTTCAAGACGTCGCTTTTCTTTTGCAAAAACCTTACTTCTGTCGAACGAGAGTAGTCGTCGGTTAGCATGAGGAAGTACCTAGCTTTGCCCCTTGGTTCATCTCTCATCGGTCCGCAGACGTCGGCATGGGCGATATCCAATAATTTTCCGCTTCGGTGCGATTTCTTTCCGAAGGGTAGCGCAGTAATCTTCGCTTACAAACAAATCTCGCACGTATTTGTGGTTCCGTCGTCAAGTCCGGACACTATCCCCCTTTTGCTCATCTCCAAGAGATCGCGCCAGTTAAGGTGGCCGAATCTCTCGTGCCAAACGGTTATTAAAGGCTTACGCGTTCCCGTCGTCAGGGCGCAGATCGATTCTTTTCCGGATTCGCGGAGAAAATAGAGATCTCCTTTCCGATCTGCTACTGCGACCGTAGATCGGTGGTTGCTTTTGATTGTAGTTCCTTTGCGCGTGAACGTCACGCTGTTTCCGGCGTCCGTGATCTTTGCGACCGAGACGAGATTATTTCACAGGTCGGGTACGTGCAGTGCGTATTCCAGACGTATGAGTCGGGTCGTGTCTCCGTCAGATGCCGCGATTTTTACGGTTCCTTTCGCTTTTACGTTGGTGGAGCTATGATTTGCCAGATTAATCTTTAAATTTCCAGCACTTGCGATTTGTTCAAATACGTCCTTGTCGTAGCATAAGTGTGATGTGCATCCACTATCGAGACACCACATATCGTTTTTCTGAACGTTCCCTGCAAAGCAAGAATCTGCGTCTGTGTGGGAGGTTAGAAAGGAAATGTCTTCGTCGATGGCAGCTTTTTCTTTATTTTCGGGATGTTTCGCATTTCGTTCGGCCTTCTCCGAGCAATTGTGACCGATTTGGCGACATCTATGGCATTTGTATTTGAATGGTCCGCCGGTACGTTGATTATCAGATTTTTCGACGGACTTGTTCGACGCTTTGTTCGTAGTCTTTTTCCAATTCGGCGTTCTTTTTCTCACGAATATTACTTGGTCTTCGGCTTGGCTGCGTTGTCTTCTCGTCGCGCTTTCGTCGAGGATTTTAATTTTCAGATGTTCCGGCGAAGGTAACTCGTCTCTCGACTCGATGACACATCTAAAATTCTTGTAGCTCTCCGGCAGACTGTGTAAAAGCATGATCGGTTGTAATTCAATGCTGACTTGTACGGATAATTCGGAAATTTTGTCGACCATATCGGAGAATTCGTCGACGTGTTGTTGTACATCTCCGCCTTCTTTGAGTCGATGATTCATTAGCCGTTTCCACAATGATGCCTTTTTCGCCGGTCCTTTCGATTCGAAAATTGCTTCCAGTTTCGACCAAATTTCTCGGGCTATTTGCAGTATCTAATTTGCCCGAGTTCGGCGTCGCCAACAGCGAGATAAAAATCGGCTTTCGCCTTTTCGTCCTCGTCTTTCCACGCTTGCAAATTTTCGGCTGCTTCCGGTTTCGGTCTTCCACCGCTTGCCCACGTTTTTTTTTTATGAGTGCCGAATTCTTAGTCTCCAGGTATCGTAATTTTCTCTGGTTAGCATTTGTATGCGCATTATGTTCGTAGCTTGACCGCCCATTTTGTTTGCAGTGAGGTTATATTTCCGCGTGTATTTTCCACGTTGTCTTCTCGTCTTTTCGATTTCCAATTACGAATATCCAGACGATGTTTAAGCCTGGGCCCATAACCTGTTGTAGCAGGATATGAAATGAACGGGCGACTCCTCGTACGAAAGATATTATTTATTCAATGAAGTAGTCGTGAACTTGGTTTTAACAAATATGTATTAGTCTGACGCGGCAATATGAAAAAGAGACGCATGTAGCAAAAGGCGCACTCGGTCTGGTATATCTGTCAGAGGTAAAGCGAGCGCATTAAGGCTTGAATTCATTTGCCTTTTACTCGCAACGCCCGCTACAATCGAATAGATCACGCAGCTTAGGGCGGATTCACAACACCAACAAATAACCCTAACATTTATTCTGCAAAGAACCATAATATTACATTCTTTAATTAATGCTAAAACCGAAAATATTCTCTGTGTAGCATCAATGAATTCTTGTTACAACCCATAGAATCCTTTCGGTGTAGCATGTGAAACCTTATCACATGTCTACCTATTGCTGAATGCATTCCATATCCCATACTTAAAATAGCAATCTTGCATTTTCCCACATTTTTCCTATTCCAAATGAATAACCTTGAAATGCATTCATGTCCATACCCTGACCATCAATTTCCTACCGGAAAGCTAAGATGCTAGGAGCTTTGTGATGTTGGAATTCAGACCAAATCAGCAGTGCAGCTTATAAAGAAGTCCTGAAATCCAGACACAATCAAACGCATTGGAAATAATCTTATATATATTGTGACGCATATGACAATCAGTATTGGAATCTTCGAGAAAGTCCGAAACAAAGTACTAGATTATTTTAAGAAGTACTGGAAAACTGGAATAGAACATTCAAGAGTATGGGACGGACGGAAACGATACACCAAATCAGAATGAGGAAAAAGGGTATAAATACGTCGCACGCAGAGCGGAAGAATAATATCACATTCGAGGATCATCTGTATCTGAGCACAGTCGACTTCTCTAGCATCATCATCGTTGTATCTGCATCTGTATCTGAGCACAGTTGTGAAAGTGTAATTCAAAGGGCCGTACATGCTGTGCAGTAATGCACCAACCCACGAATTCCTATTAAAGCGAAAAAGAAAGGCTATCGACTTTCTTCGCAACCCCCCTAAAAAGACGGCAGCTATCTTGGAAAATATGACTTTAACACAGGATCAAAGACTCCAGCAGGCCCTGGATCACATCAAGGCCCAGGAGAAGCTTATCAAAGAATTAACCAAAAGAATCGACGAATTGGAAAGCAGCTCTGCAAATTTTCCTGAAATGTTGGACGAGTCTGACATGGAGGAGCAACCAAGCCAAGCCAACACTAAAAATCTCCAGTATCCAAAAAATGTCTGGAAGTCAACACCAACCGAAACCCCAAATAAATAACGCCGCTTCCAATGGAAGAGTCCCAAAGAACGAGAGGCCACCACAAATCAACATCAAAAAGGTTAATAACATCAAACAAGTTATTCAGCTTCTGGAGAGCGCCCTGGGGCACTGGAATTTTACCACCAGATCGAGAGGTGACAACGTGTCCGTAACACTCTCCTCTTTAAAAGACCACGCGCTAGCTGAAAAAGCGCTTATCTCAAATAAATTGGAGTTCTTCACCTTCCTCAGGGCGGATCTCAAACCGAAAACGTTTATAATACGGCACATCGACCCTGCTTGGACTAATGAAGAAATAAGCGCTGAATTGACTAGACTAAGTCCTGACTTGAAAATATCCAAAGTCGACTACTATCAAACTCCTCACATGAGGGTGAGCAACATATTCAACCTACGGATCATCCAATTGGCACCAACCGAAGACACTAACAAGCTAAAACAGATTAAATATCTCTTCACCCACAAAATTCATATAGAGGTACCTCACAAGCAGGAGCTTCTCCACTGCAAGCGATGCCAGCTATCAGGCCATCTCTCATCTTCGTGTCACCTACCAAGACGATGCGTAAAATGCGCGCAGGAACATGAGCCTAACCAGTCTAAAGTAAAAGCACCGGGGGAGGTCCCAGAACGAATACACACTGAAAATTCTGATGGCTCCATCTCCATGAAGGAACTATCAGTCGAATGCTGCAACTGTGGAGGACCGCATCCTGCAAACTACACAAAATGCCCGCACAAGCTCCGCTTACTGAAGCAGAGAGTGCCTCCAATCAAAAACAACACTGGCCAACTTACGCAACCAACAGCAGCAGTTACTACAACAACGAAATCTAAATCCTATGCGGAAATTACCAGTGGAAACAACGGACCCTCATCACAACCAGGAACAAACCTAGGACTCGACATCATGGGATACATCCGGGAGTTGCATGCTCTCTTACCGACGCTAAATGGATTAAGTAACTTCGAAAAAAAAGGTCAGATACTTTCTCTTATAACCTCACATATATTATCCCAAAATGTCTAAGTTAAGTGTAGTTGCCCTCAATGTAGATTCTATTTCGTCAAACATACGGAGGCATCACCTCCGACTGCTAGTGAAGGAGTTTTCTCCAGACGTCCTCCTTCTTTGTGAAACTTGGCTCAAACCCAACTCTCGCATTTCTATTCCTAATTACCAACTTGTTTCAACTCCTCGAATTGACGGTGCAAAAGGAGGTACCAGTATCCTTATTCATAAAAGATTTCAATTCAGTGAAGTCAAACTGCTTTGTGACAACAATAAAGTCTTGGTTCTAGTAGCCATCTATTTACAACCCAAGAGGTACCCTAACTTCCCATCTTCAGACTTCGATGAAATATTCCGTCAATCCCACCCCCACTCATTCATCATCGGAGGCGACTGGAATGCCTGTCATACCGCCTTCAACGACACCGCTTGCAATAAATTTGGCAAACAATTGCTTGCTTTCCTACCTCTCCACCCGTACGTCTATATCGACTCCCTTACGAAACCTACTCATTGCTCCAGCTCTACTCAATCAACTATAGACTTCTTCTTAAAATCTGCGATCCTACGCTCTGTATCTCCCCCTACTGTGTCTCACTTCTTCCCCTCGGATCATGCCTCCATCCACTCGATAATTGACCTTGGCTTCTTAAATCCGCTTCAATCTCTCAACCCAGTCCATAATTTCTCCAGAACTAACTGGAGAAAGGTCAACAAATCCGTTGGCGATATGTTTCAAACGCTTCCGATCCCAGATACGAATAACTTGGATCCTAACGAAATTGAAGAAGCAGCTTGTAAGATGGAAGGGATCTTATAGCAAGCCCTGTATTCTAATACCCCTACAAAGATGCCACACTCCTTCGTAGGTAAACCACTTCCATATCTCACCCTCAAACTCATCTCATTAAAAAAAAAGCTCCGCCGAAAACTATTTCGAAGATTTTTTCCCCTCCTGAAAGTACAGGTTCAATTATTGTCTACCCTCATTAACCAGCAGTTAAATGCTTTCGTAGAGCAGAACTACATCTCCACTTTAAATAGTATCAGACCCGACCGTAATCTTTACAAAAACATCAATCGCCTTACAGGACGAAAAATACACACCTCAATAGACAGACTAATTGGTCCCAGAAATAATATTCTGTACTCTGATTCTGAAATAGCAAACTATTTAGCGGAACACTTCTCCCAAGTGCATAGGCAAAATGATAGCCTAGGCAACTCCGAGTTTGAGGAAGTGGTCAACCGCTATACATCCCATGAACTAATCTCCTCATTCACTCCATTCATAACTGAATTTAATAATGACAATAGAGCATCTCAACCCACCGATATAAACTTCTTTTTACAACCGCAGGAATTTAACCAAATGATATCTTCTCGTAGCAATAAAAACTCAACCGGCTTGGACAAAATTCCACATGTGCTTTTCAAAAACCTCAACCCTTCAAATCGACTATACATCATGACCCTGCTAAACCACATAATAAATGCTGGTCACATACCGGAGTCTTGGAAAACTGCCATAGTCATCCCCATTAAAAAATCAAGCGCATCCCTGATGGCGGCCAATTTTCGACCCATCTCACTACTTAATAATTTAAGCAAATTACTTGAATTAAAAATTCACCATTACCTACTCTCCTTCGCGGAAACTAACTCATTACTCCCTGATTTCCAATTTGGTTTTCGTGCACAACACTCCACATGTCACGCTCTCCTCAAGTTTACTCACGGCATCACTATGGCTCTTAACGACCAGTGCCCTACTGTGTGTATCTCCCTTGACATATCCAAGGCTTTCGACTGCGTATGGGCTGCGGGTCTTCTGTACAAATTACATTCCACGTATCGTCTCAACAATCACACTTCCAAGTTTCTCTACTCGTACCTATCAAATAGAAAATTCATTGTCAAGTTAAATTCCACCCTTTCCCAGACGTACTCAATAACAGCAGGAGTCCCCCAAGGATCTATTCTGGGTCCCCTCTTATACTTACTATACACATCTGATATTCCTCAACCCCTCTCACCGAATACTCGAATCCTCAACTACGCAGACGATACCCTTGTCTACTCCAGCAGCAGGCTCGTATTATCTGCCAGAAACCGCGTAAATGAATTCCTCCAAATTCTTTCCTCCTACTTCCTTAAATGGAAGATCCGCCTAAACCCCAACAAAACTCAACTGATTGTATTTAAAGGTAGAAACGTTCACTGTACCAATAACACGGTACGTAACCATTCAAAAATCCAACTGATCCTCTGCAACACCCTCATAAAACCATCTAAAACACTAAAATACTTGGGCATTACTTTCGAAAATAATCTCTCTTTCACGACTCACAAAAACAATGTCATCCGCAAAGCGGGGATACAGCTGAACCTTTGTCGGAAAGTAATGTGGAAGGCAGATGGTCTCTCTCAGCAAGTCAAACTTCTACTTTATAAACAAATCATCAGGCCCACACTTACTTACGCTTGTCCCATCTAGTTCCATATCTCTCCCTCTCAAATGGAAAAACTTCGTATCTTCGAAATGAAGTGTTTCAGACTAATCACAGGGCTACGTCGACAGCGCGACTCCCACAAATATATCAGAAGCCTTACGCTATACCACTCCGTCGGCCTGGAGAGATTGGATAGAAGGTTCCTGGAATTGTCGACAAGATTCATTGAAAACCTGTCAGCCAATTCAAACCCTCTCATCAATTCCCTTAGCCTCCCCAGCCTCAATGCATCAAATCCCTATCTTCATGCACTCCATTTAAAAGCTCTCTTCTACGCAAAAAGATTAGTAAATGATGCGAACGAAATCATCTACCATAACAGAGTAACCGATCTTAACCACTTCAAATACTCAAACATTCAACCCTTTTCTCGGGTTCTTTCCTTTAACGAGCAGTCGGTGGAGAGACCTCCCTCTGCAGCTCCCTTCCCTCCTTAGGTTATGTAAAATATGAAATTTCGACTTAAGCTTAAGACTAGGCTAAATTGTTCTACATGGCTAAATGTGAATTTATTTAACTACCTGAGATATAAGCTAGATTTAAGTAGAGGTAAGTAGTTTTTAAGAATATTTATTCTAAACATAGGTAATCCATCCTGGTTTTCATGACCTTTCCAGGAGTCCTACTAGTAAATTGTATCTGGAATAAATCTCTATAGACGTAAGACCTCCAATTAAATACTACTTGAAAAAATGTTCTAGACATTGTAAGTAAAATTGTCACAACTTAGTTAAGCTAGCTGTAAACGTATGTAACTAAACTTATAATGGTCAATAAAGGCAGCGTTATATAAAAAAAAAAAAAAGCGGAAGAATAAGTTATAAAAAGGAAGTGAAGCAGGCGATAAGTAGAGAGATATAAGTAAGACAGTGAAGCAAGCGATACGTCTCGAGTGAGAAATAAGCAGTAAAAGGCACGATAAGTACGGAAGCGATAAGTAAAGAAATCGTTAAGTGTACGGTATAAGTAACGGTTGTACTACGGGCTAATAAAGTGTTATATTAATTCAAAATCGATTTAACGGCTCTTATTTATTTTAAAATAATTAATCCAGCGAACCCTAAGCTCGCTACAATATATAATATATAGAATAATCTTCCAATGTGAGGTCAAGGAAAATATTCATAACGTCGCACCTTACGAGGTGTCTTCTACGGAAAATAAAGACATTCATGAAAAATTGGAAAACCCCTGTTACAAGAGACGTAAAAATCTGTTAAACATAACATTGCACTTTACAGCACGCAAACTGCCAATACCCTCATACAAATCCAACAAATAACCCTAACATTTATTCTGCAAGGAGCCATAATATTACATTCTTTAATTAATGTTAAAACCGAAAGAATTCTCTCAGTGTAGCATCAATAAATTCTTGCTACAACCCATAGAATCCTTTCGGTGTAGCATGTGAAACCTTATCACATGTCTACCTATAGCTAAATGGATTCCATATCCCATACTTAAAATTGCAATCTTGCATTTTCCCAAATTTATCCTATTCCAAATGAATAACCTTGAAATGCATTCATTTCCATACCTGCACATGAATTGCAATTCTGCAATTCCAACACTCCATCATCGCGCAGGTAATTCTATCTGCACACCGTTCGCTATGAGAAAATCAGATTCACGTTAGCGTGAATCGAAATATTCTCATGGCCTGGGAGTGAAGAATTTGCAGAGTTGCTTTTTTTTTTTTTTTTTTTAAAAAACTGTATTTATTAACCATAATTAAAATTTGTACATTTAAGTAATACAGTGACTTAAAATTAAATTCGTGACAATTGCTTACATGTAATTATTATTATAATACATTTTCCAAACAATGTTTTAAGAGTTACAGGCTAGATGTGTGTTTATACATTTGGTAGGGTTTTGTCTTCCTGGAAAAGGTCAGAAAACCAGGAATTTCTTATTTTTACTTTACTTAATCTAAACTTAACCCTAAATATAAATATAAATATAACTTAACCTAACTTAGTCTGACTATTATAAAATGAGCTATAAACAAAACAAAGTTTTATAATTAATGGGATTTATGAATTAAAGGATGTGGAATGAGGTCAGTTATGGGTTTGAGGAAGAGTATTACTTTCCGGTTGTTCGTTGGAAAAACGTAGGATGTTGGAAAATGGTTGGACGTTAGAGTATTTGAACTGGTTAGGGGTAACTTCGGTGTTGTGGTATATGATCTCGTTTGAATCATTTACCAGTCTGCCTGAGGCGAAGATAGCTCTGGTGTGGAGACAGTTGGGGTAATTAGTTCTGATATCTAGAGGGTTCTCTAACAGCGAGGTTATTATGGGATTGGGATTATTTTGTAGGTTTTCGATAAATTTGATAGATAGCTCGAGGAATCGTCTATCGAGGCGCTCAATACCAGCGGTATTGTAGAGTTCGACGTTACTATAGTACTTATAGGAGTTAGGACGACGATGTAACCCAGAGACATACCTAAAGCATTTTCTTTCGAATCCTCGTAATTTCTCCATTTGGGAGTGAGTGATATGGTACCACAATGGGCACGCGTACGTGAGTGTGGGCCTGATAATTTGTTTGTAAATGAGCAGTTTGACTTTGTGAGAGAGACTATTAGGTTTCCACATTACTCTTCTACAGAGATTAAGCTGAATTGTGGCTTTTTGAAGGGAATTTTTAATGTGGGAGGAAAAAGACCAGTTATTAGAAAAAGTGATTCCCAGATATTTTAGGGTTTTGGAGGGTTTTATTAGAGTGTTGTTTAGGTTAAGTTTAATTTTGTTGTGGCAGCGTCTAGTGTTGTTTGTACAGTGCTCGTGTTTGCCCTTGAACACTATGAGCTGTGTTTTATTTGGGTTAAGGTGAATTTTCCACTTATTGAAGTATGATGATAGGTTAGGGAGAAAGTTGTTAATGCGATTTCTTGCAGCCTTAACAAATTTGCTGCTAAAGTAAATTAATGTATCATCAGCATAATTCAGCATCACAACATTAGGAGATACGGGTTGAGGAATATCCGCGGTATATAACAGATATAAAATTGGCCCTAAAATAGAGCCTTGGGGAACACCCGCGGTTATGTTGTGGGTTTCTGAGACGGAAGAATTTATTCTCACAACGAATTTTCTGTCAGAAAGATAAGAGGCTAAGAGCTTTGTTGTGTGAGAGTTTAGATTAAATATGGAGTGCAGTTTGTACAGAAGCCCTGAGATCCAGACGCAATCAAACGCCTTAGAAATATCGAGAGATATACACACAATAGGGCTTTGGTTTTGGAGACCAGTTGTAACATCGTGTGTGAGTTTTAGTAGAGCATGACATGTGGATTGTCGCTTACGAAATCCGAACTGACAGTTAGGGATGAGGGCTTTCTCATTGGCAAATGAGAGAAGATTTTGGTAGATCTTGCGTTCCAGTATCTTACTTAGTGTAGTTAATAGGGATATTGGACGATAATTGAAAGGGCTATTACTACTACCGGGCTTCTTAATAGGAATTACTACCGCAGTTTTCCAGTTCTCTGGGAAGTGCGATGCATTAATTATATGATTAAGAAGAATGAGGATGGGAAGTAGATTCTGTGGGCGTAGCCTTTTAAATAGAAGGCGTGGGATTCCATCTAATCCAGTTGACTTTTTGTTATTTCCTGATCTTACGATCTCGGATAATTCGTCTGCAGTTAGAAAATTTGTAGTGTCTAAGGGGTGTGAAGCTATGTTCGTGTTGTTAAATTCACCGATGAAAGGAGTAAAAGATGTGAATAATCTGTTTGAGATGTATTCGTTTACTGTGTTCTCGAAGCCGGGAGTTGATAGAGAATTATTTTGCTCATGAATCTTTGCAAAGTGTTCTGCGAGGCAATTTGCTATGTCCGTATCGGACTGGGCAATATTATTGCTGATTGGGTTGATGAGATGATCAATTCGGGGTTTATATTTACAACCAGTTAATTGGTTGATGTTTTTGAAAAGATCCCGATTTGGTTTGATATTTTGAAGTGTGGAGATGTAGTTTTCATCTGCGAACTTTTTCAACTGCTCATTTATCAGAGTGGATAGGAGTTGGATTTGGCTTTTAATAAAGGGGCAGTATCTTGTATGGAGTTTACGGCGGAGCTGCTTTTTAAGGCGCAATAATTTGGTTAGGATGCTGGGCAAAGGCTTTCCTAAATAGTTATGAGGAATGGTTGTCGGGGTGTTGTTGCTGAGAGCCTCCTTAAGAATTTGCTCTATTCTTAAAGATGCGTGATCGATTTCAATAGGGAGTAAGTTAGATGCTTCAGGGATATACAAGTCAGAGAAACTTATCGCTATGTCCCTATTGACTTTTCTCCAATTTGTTTTGATGAAGTTTGGGACAGGGTTTGACGAGTAGAGTGCGTCGAAAGAGGGGATTTGGATCGTGGTATGAACGGAACCATGATCAGAAGGAAATATAAAGGAGACTGTAGGTGGACCCGCTGAGTGAACATCATCGGACTTGAGGAAGAAGTCGATTGTTGACTTGGCTGTGCTAGTGACACGAGTTGGCTCCAATGGGGGGTCAATGTATGTATATGGATAAGATGGGGGGAGTGCTAGCAACTGACGACCATATTTGTTGCATTTATTATCATTGAATGCTGTATGACGAGCATTCCAGTCTCCCCCGATTATAAATGGAGCGGGAACAGACTGTTGGATTATCTGAGAAATGTCAGCATCTGGGAAATCTGGTTGTCGTGAAGGGTGAATATAAATGGATGCTAAGACGAGCACTTTATTGTTCTCACAAAAAAGTTTAACTGCCGTGTATTCAATGCTGAATATATTAGTGAATCTAATTTCACTGAATTGAAATTTTTTGTGTATTAAGATGCCGGTACCTCCGTGGGATCCATTAGTTCTGGGGTTAGAAACAAAAGTATAATTGGGAATGGAAACTCGGGAATTTGGTTTGAGCCAGGTCTCTGAAAGGAAGAGGATATCTGGGGAAAATTTTTCAACAAACAACCGGAGGTGTTGCTTACGTATATTAGAGTAAATGGATTCTGTGTTGAGGGAGATAATGGTTAGTTTAGAGAGAGCTGGAAAGAATATGGGAAGTTATTAGTGAAAGAATCTGACCTTTTTTCTCTATTTCTGACATCTTCCTCAGCGAAGGTAGCATGGCTTGTAAGCTTTGGATGTATCCCATGATGTCTAGATTGAAGTTTTCAGTATTGTTGTTAGGGGGAGTGGTAGTGTTGAGGTTTCCTCTTGCTGCATCCGCGTACGATATTCCGGGTCGGGTTGACTTCGTTTCCTGCAATACTGTTGGTTTCGTTTTTGTTGTTGTTGTTGTTGATTTAATAGTTGTTGCTAATTTCCGTCTTTCCAGAAGTTTTAGCTTCTGAGGGCACTGGGAAAAATTTGCCGGATGAGGGCCTCCACAGTTACAGCATTTAACTGTGATCTTTTTGTTGGTAATGGATCCATCAGCGTTGACGGTTTGTATTGTTTCAGGTTCCAGGCCTTGTGGATTTACCTTGCATTCCTCGAGCTCGTGTTCCTCTGCGCATCTGCCGCAACGTCTTTGCTGGTGGCATGAGACCGCCAAGTGTCCTGATTCTTGGCATCGCTTACAATGAAGAATTTCTTGTTTGTGGGGCTCTTCGATTGCGATTTTTTGGGTAAACAAATATTTAATTTGTTTAAGTTGCTTGATGTCCTGATTAGGTGGGATTTGTATGATCCGGAGGTTTTTTACGTTGTTTGTCGTCATGTACGGTGTTTGGAAGTAGTCCAGCTTATTGATCTTTATTTGTGGACATATCCTGGCGATTTCCAGGCCCACTTCTTCGTTGGTCCATTCGGGATCGATGTGCCTTATAATAAAGGTAGCTGGTTTGCTGTTCGGATGCTGGAAGGTGAAGAAGTGATATTGCTCCTCCAACAGTTTTTTAACTGCCCTATCATGATCGAGTAATGATCTGACTGTTATTGAAGTCCTAGATCCTTTTGCATTGGTGCTAAAATTCCGGTGACCCAGGGCATTTTGCATGGTTTGAATTAGTGCTTTGGTGCTGGTCGGGTTTCTGATGTAGATTGGCGGTGGTCTTTCGTTTTTGTGCTGGGCAGGCAGGGGACTCGGTGCTGGCTTGGCTTGTTTGGTGGATTCCTTATGGGCTGATGATTGTTGTTTGGGTGGAGATGTTTTATGGTTTAGGCTGGGAGAAGGCGTCATCTCCATACAGGCATCGTCGCTGTTTTGGGTGGGTTGCTTTAGGCAGTGAATTTCCTCCCGGAGTTGTTTCACCTCTGCTGAAAGCTGTTGGATGTATTCCACGGCATCGTGGAATTTTTGTTCGTAGACCATGTGTTTTCCTGGATTTTCCATTTTTGTGGTCTTCTTAGATGAGTTTTGAAGAGTTTCAATGGCTCTTCTCTTCCGTTCTAATAGATATTCTCGGGTAGCGCTCGGGTCGTTGTCTGGCATCTGTGAAGACAGATTTCGACTACGGCATCCAGCGAAAATTACACGTGTTTGCTCGTGTTTGTATAGTTAAAATTTCCTTTTTTTTTCGTTATTATATATATATATATATATATTATTGTTTTTTTTTTTAATATTTTTTGTTGTTTTTCGATTGCACTACACAATTTAATAGTGCACTTAACACACGTAAACATAAACACGTGTAAACACGTTTCTGTGAACGTCCGCACTGCACGAGATCTCTACTGTTTATGAACGTTGCAGAGTTGCAAAATAGCGACTCTCATCGTCGTTGGCTTGGCCTTCGACTGCGACTGGCGTCAGGTGGCTGTCTGGAAGACAGCCATGATCGTGGGAAGGTATGTGGGTTTTTATTTTTGGATTTTCAGGTATAAATAAAGAGTTCCGTTAGGAATTAAATTAATTAGAATCAGTACACTAAAAGGGGTGCATCTACACACCACCTAATAATTAGAATCCGACGGCCAAGTGTGGTACTTCTTTGTGAATTAAATTAAATTAAACAAAAAATTTACGAAAAATAAATATACTCTAAAGACAAAACCAAAAAGCTGCCTTTTCTTTTGGATGAGTCTGGGGGGTCAACATCCGGAAGCCACTACCCACGGGCTCTAATAGCCGGAAGTCGAATCAAGCCGTGCGCGAGCCACTACCCATAGACGTCCCAAAGGAGAAGACCCCGGCCAACGTCCCTCAGCTGAGGAAGGTCAACCTACGGGCTAACAAAGGAATATAATACAATATGAAAAAAAAACACAAATTATATCAACTTTTAAACCAAATATCTAGTGTACACACAACCAAAACCAAACTAAAACGAATATACCTTTAACTCAACATAGAAAAACTTAGAAATCGAATTTTCCTTCTAGTACAAAAATAATAATAAATAAATACACGACAAATAAGGACAATGAAAAACCCTTAAAAGAAAACAGAAATATACCTGGTAAACAATGTAAATTACTATGTAATACAATACATTTTATGGCTTAACTAAAATGCATCTGTACATCGTAGCACGATTGAAAAAAACAAAAAATTGAATCCTTTATTTGAGATAAGTTTTATTTTGTGGAAATGACCCATAATCAACAATTACTATTAAACACATTAATACTAAGGCAACTGAAACCAAAATTCAAACTTTAAAAAACATAATTTTATTTGTACATACAAAATTTCCAAAGAAAATATTTTATTTTAATTATATAAATATACCATCGAAGTTACAACGACTATAAATACAGTATGATCAAATACACTAATGTTATGAACAAAAACGATACAATTATTATAATGATAAAAGCTAAGGAAAACAAATATTGTAAATAACACTACTATCATATATATACACCTAAATACAATACAATAATTAATACAAAAAAAATCAGTCGTATAAGACAAACAATTATCCTAAAACACAAAAAATAATGCACTTTGCAATCTACTATTATTAAGAAAAAACAAACTACACCAATTATTCACATTAATAATAATATTATATACAAATTTTCTTAAGCAACTTTGCAGAAAAAAAAGGGGAAAAAACTCAGCCCTATGTAACGTAACCACGATAACATCATCCTTTACTCTCAATCACACCACTTTCCAGAAAATTAATCTCATAAAAATTAATTTTCTCCTTTCGGAGGGGAGGATGTGGTGCTCAGAAAAGTCCTACAATCTCCTTCCCCAACATATACATCAAAATCTTAATACAAATCCCTACACCTAAACTTAGATTAATACGAAACATTAATCTGAATTCAAAATTCGCAATAAACGAATCAAACATTCGTTTATCACACACACCAATTTCCGCATAATCCAAACAAAACCAAACCCATGGCAAATCGAACTAGATGATCAATTTGCCATAAGCACCCCAAATTCCAGTGCATATCCTCATATGCACTATAATTTCATTAGAATTCATAAAACTGAATTTTTATCTTAAAACAAACATTGGGCACCACACCCAGTGTATCTAAATCGAGATTTTGCGTTTGAACCGTTCGTTTCGAGATACAAATCTCGATTTGTTTCCGTTTATAAAGGAACAAGTATCGTGATGCTGGGCGGCCGCTATAATTCTGAATAGTAAACACCCAATCTACTTCTCGATATTCACAGAATATCCGAATACAAATAGGATGTACTACGATAAGACCACAGGACAGGATAAAATATCTTGGGATCATCTATACCCCAAAAATGAATTTTATCAAACATGTGACCCACATTCTTCAAAAGGGCCTCGGCCGGTCTAAGCAACTGCACAACATCTTGAAGTGGAGCAACAAAGTTGACACCAAAGTTAAGCTTCTTTGCTATAAGCAGCTAAGCCGATCTGGAATATCATACGCCTTTCCCATATGATCCTGCATATCTTCGGCCCAAATGGAAAGACTTCGAGTTTTCGAAAGAAAACTCCTCAGAACATGCACCAACCGCTCTAGAAGGCCGAACGGGTGCCATTACCCGAACTCTCGCCTATACGAAGGTGCCTACATTGCCCCCATCGACGAGTACTTGTTACAGTTAGCATACAAGTACCTCGAAAGCATTTAGAACAGCGAGAACCTACTTGTACGGCAGTGTTGCGTTCTTGACCCTTCTCCCTCTCGGTCTCTTCGGATCAGACCACCACAATTTCTTCTTCAGTACAAAACTGAAGAAAGCACCCTCCCCAACAACATTCCCCTCTATAACAGAGGATTCCTGGACCCATCCCATAGGGTGTACTGATAACATACCACACGCACACACGCACGCACAGTACAAGACGGCACAAACACACACACACATACCGACCAAAGCGCAGATCATCAGACGCCAAAGACGTGATCTGCGTTTACTAACACACTCAAGACCTACCGGTCTTGTACCATTTCTTTCCCACCTTCCCTCCATCGAAGTAGTTAGGGAACACCTGTCTAACCCTGTCCACACTATCCTAGATACCTCCTTCCACCTTTCTTTTCGGATATGTCGAGACCGAGCCCAACATCCTCACGGATGTGGGTGATTCTGGTTATCGCAGGATGACCAGCACATTTGTCCTTGTCTCCCTAAAGTCGGACTCACGCCACCCCGTTTTTTTGTTATCTCGGGCGGCCAGTACTATAACATTCATTGTCCCTGGAGGAAATACCCCAGGAGAATATATAAATTATCGATAGAAGAATAGCGGAATCCTGCAAAATAAAAACCACTTGGAAATAAAATACGTGAATAAACTTGTTTCATTTTAACTTGACTGGTGACTAGAGCTGTGGCATCCCCACAAACACATAATTCTTTTCAGCATCCCCGTGTCAAGCTACCCCAGCGGAGGCGGTAATTTTGGATGCCGGAAATAGCGGCGTTACGGTCCCTACTCTTTCCTCAGATTTTGACGAAGCACGGCGGCGACCGCAACGGACCTTCTCAGGAGCGGTCTCAAGTGATCCCTCATCCTTTTAAGGACAAGGAGACACGCTACCTGAAAAACGGCTAACTAAACACGACAAAGGTAGCTGGTTTGCTATTCGGATGTTGGAAGGTGAAGAACTGATATTGTTCCTCTAACTGTTTTTTAACTGCTCTATCATGATCGACTAATGATCTGACTGTTATGTAAGTCCTAGATCCTTTTGTATTTGTGCTGAAATTCTGATGACCCAGGACATTTCGCAAGGTTTGAATTGTAGCTTTGGTGCTGGTTAGGTCTTTGATGTAGATTGGCGGGGGTCTTTCATTTCTTGTTGTTTCTACTCTGGCTTGAGCGGCTTCTGGATTTGATGAGGGCTTCATTTGTTTGGGAAGTTTGGTGGGTAGTTCGCCTTGGCTGTGACTCGAAATGAGGGGTTGATGGGACGTTTGTTGGACCCAGTTGTTTTTATTTATCTGACCGTTTTCCCCGCGTAAATGTATTGTTAGAGGTTTGGCTTTGCCCGCATATCCTCTGAGGAATTTTCTATAGTAGCCGGTCAATCAGAGAAATCCCCTGAATTCTTTGAAATTTTTTGGAATTGGATATTTATTAATAGTTTCATTTTTTCCCGATTTGTCGTTATTATATTTTGTTTAAAAACTGTTTGAAGGAATTTTGATTTTTCATTTGAAACCTTTAAAGTTGCTTTATTTAATGCATCAACGATTATTTTAATGTGTACCACGTGTTTTTTCTCAGATGAAGAAAAAATTAGAACGTCGTCGATATAGACATAGGCGAATTTTCCTATGAATTCGCGAAGTATCATCACCATCGGCACTACAACCGGGAACCGGTCTTGGCCTTATTTAGCAAGTCCTGAGGCTTGTTAAATTTTCCATAATGATTTGTTTTTTTCCGGGCAAGGTCATTAGTCTTGCGCCAGAGGCTCCCCGACGGGGAAACGAACCCCGATCTCCCACGTGACAGGCGGGTATACTAACCACTATACTATCGAGGAGCCCATTCGCGAAGTATATCATCCACATATCTTTGAAATATTGATGGTGTATTTTTGAGTCCGAACGACATACGTACAAATTCGTACTTGGCTCCAAAATGCTTCAAAATGGATCCCAAAATTAAAGTTATTCTTGTAAATGTCAACTTCCTTGTTTCCTTTCAAAGCCCATGATAGTCTCTGACTTCATAGAGGATAACCGGCTGGACGTGGTTCTTGTAGCCGAACGTAAGTTACATCCATGTCCCATATTCCCAAACTTTTACACGATTCGAAGAGATCCAACCTTCGGTGGCAGCGCCACCATCCAGTTAATAGCGGACTTCGCCATGAAGCTATTAACCTCCCACATTTTCAGTCCACACAGGTCTCCGGGGTTGAACTGCATCTGACTAATAATAGCAGAGTGAATATATACTGCATATACCACTCACATAAAACCAATAATGGCCCCATTAATCCCGAAGATATCGGCAAATTAATAACGTCTTCGAGGCATACACCTTTTATCATAGACGGCGATATTAAGTCCAGGCATCCCCACTGGAATAACTCCGTCTCTTGCCCAAATGACACAAAGTTGTACCAATGGTACACCGAACATTTTCATGCCCTCAACTTCGAAATAGTCGGACCTATGGTTGCTACGCGAAGTAACTCAATTCTGGACATCTTTTTTATGTCCAAATACTTACTTCCCCAAATCACTTCACCCCAACTATCGATGGGTGTCTCTGACCACAACGCTGTGACCTCGTTCATTCACAGCTATCGAGCAACGCGGGCTCATATCAGATACATACCCGATTATGGGCGCACAAATTAGGACAACTTCCATGTTACATTGAACGAAAAACTCCACCAACTCTCGCTTCCCATTGACAGGAACCTAACCACGGTTGAGATAAATAATGCTGCATTCTAGTTGAAACTTCGGAGACTCATGTCCCGAAGTACAAATTTGAAAAGACATCAGATGCCCTATGACGGCTTCACACTTCGTCTCATCCAGGAGCGTAAAAAGTCCTGCAGAATGAGATATCCCCACCGATGTACGCAAAGCGAGCTATTATTGCGATCCATCATTCATAATATTGGTACAGTAGTTCAACAGAGAATCTAAAACAGTGGTACCCAACAATTGGAAAACAAACTGAAGGGTATTCAGATGGACCAGAACGTTTATAAAAATGTTAAAACGATATGTGGCACTTCACGTATCACTGGGCCGATCATATACAACGGTGTTAATATCAATAATGCCAAGAATAAAGCAAATATCATCGGAGAGATCTTTGAAAATAATCATACCCTTACTCTCGATGATGCCGAATACTAATGCGATCATTAATTCAGAGGTCTACAATAAATTAGACAACTTTAACGAGCCATTTGTCGTCTTTAACTCAATTAACAATGCATACTTCGATGACACACGTAACAATGGTCACGGTTTCATCACCCCAAATACCCTACAGAACCTAGTTAGATCTCGAAACCCTAAGAAGTCAACCGGTATCGACATGGCGTGCCACACGTTGCGAAGGCTCTCTGTATTATTTTTTATAAAGCTCTCTACTCTGATCAACCATGCCTACATCATAGCATACTTGCTCCAAGCTTGAAAGCATGCTAGTTTGTCCAATAGCAAAAGTTGGGAAACCAACGTATCACCCCTCAAGCTTTCGCCCTAACTTGCTCATCACTTGCACACTTGCATCAGCAAAATATATGAAAAATTCATATAGGAGAAGCTAAATAACTTTATCAGTGCCAGGCACCTAATACCTGATTTCCAATTCGGATTTAGAAGAGCGCACAGCACAACTATGGTTCTCAACATATTTCAAAACCCCATATGCGTGCGCCTATTTAATAAGGAACCCAACATTGCGGCGAGTCTGGACAATGAATTGGCCTTTGACACGAAGTGGGACGAAGGTCTTGTCTTTAAATTATTGAACACTGGTCTCAGTAAAATGCTGTGTAGTATCATCTACCAATTCGTTCGAAAGAGAACTTTTCAAGTTCGGGTGCATGGAAAGTTATCCCGAACGTTTAATATCTCCGTAGGCGTACCACAAGACTCCATTCCAGGTCCTGTAGTGCCCCAAACGCCCTACCATTTCCCCCAACGTACATATTACTCATAATTCATATACAAACCATATCATGTCGAACAAAACATCCATATCCCCAAATCAACGTTGAATTCAATGTCAAATAAATTGAACCAAACGTTTAATTGTCGAACATTGAATTCAATTCCCCAAATCCAAACATTACAATGCATATCTTCACATGCACCGTATGTACAAACAAACACGTGTTCAACGAACCAAATGTTCATTTGGATCGCATACACACAAATCCGCCAATCTAAACATCACAATGCATATCTCCATATGCATTGCAACCAGATGTTTTATGGTATGCAAATAAACCTCCCATCCAGATTCCCATCTAATTCTCATCCAATTACTATGGACTTTGCCCCCGTTTGAAGTCCATGTAAACTCTTGTTTGCATTAGCCAGATAGATAACACAAAGAAACCCCAGAAAGAGATCGGTAGTAAGGGACGGTGCCTCCGGGCTTTGATAGGGGATAGGAAGAGGTATAGATCGACAGTCAGTTGGTGGCGCTAAGGAAGCAAGGATCGAACAATAAAGAGTATACTAATATAATTAGTTTGTTTTTTGACAGTTTAGCGTCATTTGGTCGTTCCCTACAACTCGCCGTTTTGATGAGTGCCATCGACAGTTTTCTAAAAATTATTTTTGAGTGTGTGGATTGACATATCATCATCATCATCATCCGCACTACAACCGGGATCCGGACTTGGCCTTACTTAGCAAGTCACGGGGTTTAATAAATTTTCCATAATAATTTGTTTTTACGGGCAAGGTTATTAGCCTTGCGCCAACCTTTCGCAGGATGTATTGACATATATGTTATATATATGTTTATATAACACTTACCTACTACTGTGGCTTCTGGCTTGGTTAAGCCCGCGTGTAGGTCAACCGGCTGGTTTTGATTTTCTGCTAATTTGGTTGCCGGGTGAAACACTGGTTATAATTTTTGAATGGCGGTGCGACCACATATTTAATTCTTTCTATTTAAAGTCCAAGTTAAATTACAGCAGACTACCGTAGTTGGGCTGGTGGATTCTAATTCTGATTCTAACTGAATGTTGCCTCCAACGGAACTCCCTATTTATACCCAAAATCCAAATCAAAATGTTCATACCCTCCCACGGTTCATTGCTTACTTCCAGACAGCCACCCGATGCTAGTCCCAGTCGAAGGCCATGCCAACGACGCTGGGAACCGCAACGTCGCAATTTTGCCGCCAGCCATCTTAAAGCGGCATCCCTCGCCTACTCTGGCTGTAGTTCCACCCCAAAACCATGGGAAAATCTCGATTCACGGTGATGCGAATCTGATTTGCCCATAGCAAATAGCATGCATGTGCCTGGGTGGAATTACCTGGGAGGAGATGGGGTGATAGGTGATCGTCAAGGTTTTTAGAGTTTTAGGAGTTGCGTAGCTGCAATTTGCATGTTAGAACATGGGTATGGGCATGTGTTGCAGCACAAAAAACAACAACAACAGCAATAAGGGATGAATCGATTCCTCAACGACACAATAAAAAGAGAATCGATTCATCATAAATTCAAGAATCAATTCACCTGACATCAAAGCAGCGGAAACTCACCACTTCGCATTCTTTTCCACCAAAAGGTATGCACCAGAGATTGGTCGCACAGGTTGCCGCATTAGCTAAGTTGTTTGCACTAGCATTCCAATGCACTCGACATGGCGTGACCACAGGCAACGGCGAGTGACAACAGCACTGGTTTCATAGAACAGTTCCTACTGTAATTACTGTTCTATGGCACGGGGCTTTTGTGCTTCGAGATCTGCTGACCCTAACGGAAGAAGATGAAATCACGCATGAGTGCATACAAAAAGGCGCATGATGTGAAAAACGAGCAGTTTCTTATCTTCAGTTGGCCTTCAGCGCAGTATGAGCCTTTGTCGTTATCCAGAGTTGCGTTGTAATTAATTCAAGGTGGCCGTTAAAGTGGTAATTTAAATTAAGTGCGGTTAAAAGTTATGAAGTTGTATTTATGGTCTTAAATTACATGGTTACAAGGAGTTAATAAACATAGAATATTAGCTAAGATAAAAAACTTTTTATTATTAATATATGCTTTCCTGGTCGAGTGAATGACGACGACAGAACAGCATAGCTGGGACGTGGGAATTGCAGAATTGCAATTTTTGGTATGAGAATGGAAAATATGTGCATCTCAAGGTGATGCGAATTTGATTTGCCTATGCAAATAGCGTGCAACATTAGATGCGTTGAAACAATATTACCGATGTGTTTCAAGTTGTATTGTGAGAATTTTGCGTACAGCAATTTGCATGGAAGGCTATATGTTTGGACATATGCGTATATGTATTATCGATTATTGGTATAACGATTTTTGGAATTTTGTGTACAGCATACGTTCGTATACATGTCATGTGTACGTGGATTTTAGAGTCTGGGAGTTTTTGAATATTAGAGTATTGGCTGTTACATGACTGTAAATATTGTCATGTGATTGACCCGTTCAGGGACTGCGCATCCTTTAGATTATCCGAAAGGATTAAAGATATACATCCACGTATTCACCAAAATTTATACGGCCGCCCACTCTTCTTCGAGGCACCTGAAACACAGTGAAGCATCAGGAATACATTACAGCCCCATCCTATTTAATATCTACACCTCAGGCGGGAGGGGAAACCAGATATGCTATGCGGGTGACGTCCTAGTGTACACATCATCCAAAAGCCCTAAACTTGCAACAAATCGACTTAACCGCCATTTGGACGAACTGTATCAGTATTACAGTCGATGGAAAATCCGGCTTAATCCTTCCAAAACAGTAGGCGTAATTCTGAGTAGTATACACTCCCAACCTACTTCTCGATATTTACTGAATATTCGAATACAAATAGGAGGTACTACGATTAGACCACAGGACAGGTGAAATATCTTGGGCTCGTGTATACCCCAAAAATGAATTTCATCAAACATGTGACCCACATTCTTCAAAGAGGCCTCGGTCGATTCAAGCAGCCGCACAACCTCTTGAAGTCCAACTTCTCTGCTATAAGTAGCTAATCCGATCTGGAATATCGTACGCCTTTCCCATATGGTCTTGTATATCTTCGGCCCAAATTGAAAGGCTTCGAGTTTTCGAAAGGAAACTCCTTAGAAGATGCGGCAACCACTCTAGTAGGCCTGGCGGTCATCATTACCCCAATTCTCTCCTATATGAAGGTGCCTTCGTTACCCCTATCGACGAGTATTTGCTGCAATTAGCATACAAATACCGCAAAACCATACAGGACATGGAGAACCTACTTGTACGAGTCTTGGGTTTTTGACCTTTCTCCCGTTCGATCTCTTCGAATCCGACCACCACAATTTCTTCTTCAGTAAAAAATTGAAGAAAGCACCCTTACCCACCCTACCAGTCTTGTATGATTGCTTTCCCACCATCTCTCCATCCAAATAGTTACAGTCCATTTCAACTAACTCTCCACACACTGTCCTTAGATATCTCCCCCTTTCCTTTTCAGATATTTCGAGACCGAGCCCAACATCAAGTACGTGGGAGATTTTGGTTGTCGCAAGATGACCAGAAGCCAGAGACACGATGAAGATCACATTTGTTCTTGTCTCGTTTAAATCGGCCCCTCGCCACTCCTTTTTTCGAGGATCAATAAAATCACGAAGGCCGAACGTACGGCCAGTGAGTGAACCGTAGATTTAACCGCATCAAAGAAGTAATACTTGAATAATCATTAAATCATAATCAAAAGGAAGACTAATAAAACAATATGTAGAATTAACTTTGTTGATAAATTGTTCGCGAGACGAGTTCAAAATTGTAGTTGTTGCATCCCCATTTGTAAAACGGTGTTTTCCAAGAAATTAGCAGCCAAGATAAATAAAGAGCACGTTTATTGGACCAAACAAGCTCCCAGGGCCAGTGGCTAGATACAATGAGGATCCTCTGGTATGTCTTCTTGGGCGTTGGGTATTCTTCCCCTTGATTTAATATAAGTAAATAATCGCCCTTCCAATAAGGTGACGGATCAATTATTAATGAAAAACAAGTAACTCAACAGGATAATCGTCTAATACACCAACTTTACATCTGACTAAAGTACAAACGTATTATATTTATTTGTTTAATTATATATTTACACAGATAGGTACTTATTTGTTTATATATTTATTTATTTGTTCCTGGTTTTTTCCAGTAAATTGAAGGTTTTTTTCGTAATTTCATTCAAATCATTATTTGCTTTATTGGCGGATAATGTGATATACTCTTTTCACTTTTCCCGAATAGTTTCCAACCGAATAAAAATACTTGTAAGCCGATAGATTATGAATTCATTTATTAATTTAACAAAAGTAGGAACATTAGCCACTACATAGTACATAAGAAAAACAAGAGAAAATTTAAATTAGAATTAAAATTAAATTAACAACTCCAATATTTAGCAGAAAAATAGTACCTTCTCTACGTTCTATTTAAAGCGATTTACATGACTCACATACAAAAACTGCTTGCCGCGTTGGAAGACATTCATTGTGAGCCCAAACTAAATCGCACTGCAAGCATGGTACCCATATCTTTGCCTTATTATCCATTTGGGAAGATGTGTTACAAAGGACACAGACACTGTCCTTGTTAGGTGGAGTTTCGGCCCAAGGATCTTCGTCTGAGCTCGGTAAATGCAAACTTTCATCTGAATCGCTCGAAGAACTTTCTTTTGTTTTCTTTGCCCGTTTGCTTTTTACTACCATAGGTCTTTTCGGCTTATTCTTGCGTCTTTCAATGTTCTTAATGCTCTCTTCCAAAGATGTTTTGTACGGTGATGTTGTTAGTACAGTTGCAACTGATCTTTTACCTCTGGAGCTGATAACCCGTTTAAGTTTGGGCGGTGGTGAGATATCCCAAGGAGTTACGATCTTTTCCAAAGCTGCCCTGCTAGTACTAGCAACCGGTTCTTCAGCTGCACTACTTGTGCGGGCAACTGGTTCTTCTACTTCTCGTCCTGAAAGAGCAGATTCTTCATCCGGATGATTTTCAAATGTTTGAGCGATAAAATCAACCTCCTGAAACATATTTTTGTCGAATGGATAAATGCCAGTGCATTTGAATCCATTTATTGCGATTTGTGCTGTTTGGACTTTAAGGTAGGCCTTCGAAAAAAGTTAAATAACATCAAACCGTGTTATTTTTCGGCCCTGGTCTCGCATAAATCGCCTAATTTCATCGTTATAATACGTCTTCAGAGGTCCCATAAATGTTCTATCGAGCGGTTGCATTTTGTGAGTACAGTGCGGTGGCAAAGATATAATAATAACACCATTTTTGCGAGCCTTTTCCAGAACCTCAATATTTCGGGTATGACTGTAATGACCGTCTAAAATGAGTAGCGAAGGGTTCCCCTTTGAAGGGTTTGTGAACCGCAAGAAATGGTCAAACCACTTCGTAAATATCGGGATTTGTATCCAACCCGAAATGTGGCAGGCAAAATCCGAGCCTGGAGGAGCATGTTTCATTAAAACCGGAGAATGGTTCTTTGTGGGAAAAATAAAGTACGGCGGAACAAATGAACCGCCTGCGCTCATGCAGCTGACAACCGTTATAAGAGAGCCTCTCTCTGCAGACGTCATACAACCTATTTGCCCTTTTCCTTTCGCTGCTAAAATTTTGGGTTGCCTACTTTGTGCAATGGACACTCCTGTCTCATCTACGTTCCAAATACTAGTTGGGGAAAATTTATGTTTTTCGTACTCTTGCTCGAGTAAGCTATAAAATGTGCTCACATTTTCAGCATTAAAGCCTTTTGCCCTATCGATTGAGGTTCCGGTTGGAGTCCTGATACTAATCTCTGATTTGTGCCTTTTAAGAAATGCATACAACCAATCTTTTCCTGCGCATTCTTTCATTACTGAAAATGGGCAAGCTATTATTATATCACATTTCCCAACCATATCACAATACCCGGGCATGTGTATAGTTTTTCACCCGTGTGCTTGCTCTCGTAGTTCAGTGTGACATCGCTGGGAGAAAACCGAAGATCACAGTATTAACATTTGTAAAGCTTTTCACCAGTATGTACTCTCACATGGTGCCTTAATTCCTAACTAGTCACATAGGTTTTATTACAATCATCGCAACTGAAAGGTCGCACATTGTTTTAGCATCTCATATGTTCATCAAGTGCACTTTGTTTCCTAAAATCGTGATTACATATCTCACAAATCTTTAATGATGCTGTGGCGGTTCTACGAACCACACAAACCACTATAGGTCGAGATGTCGTCGTTCCACCAAGGAACATACTCACCTATATCCAAATTACACGTGCCCACAGACACGTGTCCTCAAGGGTGCTTCTTCCCACCTGAAATAAAAAGTAACATGCATCTTGGAGCCAACAATCCTAGGTATCCACAGGTCAAAAGTCCGACCAATTTTCCTACACCTGCACGGCGATCGAAGGACATGACTCACCAACAGAAATTGTGCACCAATCCAACAACTGGATATACACAAACGGTTGGCACAGCTGCGCCAGATGTCGACAGACATCACATCTCCGGCAATAAGCGAATTGTCGGAAAGACAATCCGTCGACAAAACCTTTATCTCTGCCGCAATTGTACTTCGTCTAAACAAAGGCCATTGCCATGCAACAGCAAAGAACGAAAATGCTGTTCCCATAGGGCAAAGTAAACATTATCCCACGATCGTCTAATGTAAATCACACATCAGAGGTGTGAAATTCTGATCACAGAATGATCCACAGCAACCAAACAATAACCTCCGCATCTGTGTGTGTGAGCACGATCTGCACTGGATTCTCGATTAAGATAAAGTCACCACACAGGAAAAGCGAAAGGGAAAAAGAAAACTATGGCGTGAATGGAATCATCCCCAGAGAAGTAACCTCAGTCTACTCCGAGCGACAGTCGAAATCGAGAAACAGACGAAGAAGATTAATTGCGCGTACGGTGGTGTCAAGACCGAGACCCGAAAAGTATCGATAGTGTCGTCGGATTTTTATTTTTATGTCGTTTCTAAGAGTAACGTCGAGTGTCGAACAACTTGTTGTCGGTCGAAGGGATCTAAAAGAGTTTAATTGTGTTTCCTTTTGTTTTCACAAGTAATTGACATAGAAAAGCTTTGTAGACTAACGACGGGTGTTCAAGGGTACACAATCCCCAGTTTTGTAACGACCAAAAAAAAAAAGGAAACAAGGAAGAGGAAATAAAAAAATAAATTTGAATAAAACAGATTATTAACACAAAACATTTCGCAGCGTTTTATTTTGTGGCAGTGTCTCCGTGTTCCAGGTTGTTTCTCTCCTTGATGAACAGTGTTCGGCGGAACACTTCAGTGACATTCGACGAAAAGACTAAAACCCGCCAAAATACTCCCGCCGATGGAAACGGGACCATTTCATCCAGAAACTGAACCATTTTCATCGTCAATACAGGATGTGCTACCAATATCGAAATTTTCGCCAATTAAATTATCCTCTACAATTTCATGTTTGATGTTAATATCGTTTGAGTTCGTATTTTCCTGTATTTGGAAGATTTCTTTATCCAGCGATTTCGTTTACGTGTGTTCCGACGAGTTATTCACTTCAACTCGATTCAGATGACAGTTTGCGTGTTTATGAAAAACCTTCTCTCTCCTGAATTCTTCGCAAGCCGATTTATTATGGGTTCGAAGATGCTTGCACAGGCCTTCAGAATATTCAAAGCTCTTGTCACAAGTAGGGCATTTGAAGGGTTTTACACCCGTGTGGACGCTCTCGTGGTTCTTTTTGACCTCGCTGGTAGAGAACCGAAGATCACAGTATTGACATTTATACGGCTTTTCACCAGTATGTACTCTCACATGGCGCCTTAATTGCCCACTAGTCACAATGGGTTTATCACAATGATCGCAACTGAAAGGTTAAACATTGCTGTGGCATCTGATATGTTCATCAAGTGCACTTTGAGTCGTAAAATCGCAATTACATATCTCACAAATCTTTAATGATATTTCCGTCAATTGCTTGGGGATTTCGCCATTTGTGGCTTCAAAAACGGGACCATTTTCTTTGTCAATACAGGATGTGCTCCCGATGATGCAATTGTCGCCAATTAAATTATTCTCTACAATTTCATGTTTGATGATAACTTCGTTAGAGTTCGTGTTTTCTTGAATTTGGAAGATTTCTTTTTCTAGTGACTTCTTTTGCGTGTGTTCCGATGAATTATTCACTTCAACTGGATCTAGATGACGTTTTGCGTGTTTTTTAAAAACCTTCTCTCTCCTGAATTCTTCGCAAGCGGATTTATTATGGATTCGAAGATGCTTGCTCAGGCCTTCAGAATATCCAAAGCTCTTGTCACAAGTCGGACATTTGAAGGGTTTTACACCCGTGTGCTTGCTCTCGTGGTTCTTTTTGACCGAGTTTTTATAGAACCGAAGATCACAGTATTGACATTTATACGGCTTTTCACCAGTATGAACTCTCACATGGATCCGTAATTCCGCACTAGTCACATAGGTTTTATCACAATGATCGCAACTGAAAGGTCGCACATTGTTGTGGCGTCTTATATGAACATCAAGCGCACTTTGACTCCCAAAAGCGCGATTACATATCTCACAAATCTTTAATGATACTCCCGTGGATGGCTTCGCAATTTCGCCATTTGTGGCTTCAGAAACGGGACTATTTTCTTCGGCAATGCAGGGGGTGCTCCCAATGTCGAAATTATCGCCGATTAAATCATCCTCTACAATTTCATATTTGATGTTAATTTCGTTTGAGTTCGTGTTTTCCTGTATTTGGAAGATTTCTTTATCCAGCGATTTCGTTTGCGTGTGTTCCGGCGGGTTATTCACTTCAACTCGATTTAGATGACGGTTTGCGTGTTTTTGAAAAACCTTCTCTCCCCTGAATTCTTCGCAAGCGGATTTATTATGGGTTCGAAGATGCAACTGCAGGCCGTAAGAATATCCAAAGCTCTTGTCACAAGTCGGACATTTGAAGGGTTTTTCACCCGTGTGCTTGCGCTCGTGCTTCCGTCTGTGGTCGGTCCGAGAGAACCAATGGTCACAGTACTGACATTTGTAAGGCTTTTCTTGTTTGTAAGCGGATTTATTATGGATTCGAAGATGTCTGCTCAGACCATGAGAATATCCAAAGCTCTTGTCACAAGTCGGACATTTGTAAGGTGTTTCTCCCGTGTGCTTGTTCTCGTGGTTCTTTTTGACGCCGCAGTCAGCGAACCGAAGATCGCAGTACTGACATTTGTAAGGCTTTTCACCAGTATGTACTCTCACATGGCTCCGTAATTCCTTACGAGTCACAAACGGTTTGTCACAATAATTACAACTGAAAGGTCGCACATTGTTGTGGCGTCTCATATGAACATTGAGTGCAGTTTGAGTCGTGAAATCGCGATTACATATCTCACAAATCTTTAATGATACTCCTGTCGATTGCTTCGGTCTGGCCCTAGGGTGCTTCAGGGGTATTTTATAATCAGACGTGAAGCTTGATTCTTCACTTAATATTTTTTGCCGACCTCTCGATTGCTTTGCCATTTTATAATTCATCTCCTGTCTCGATTTATTATTCAGTTCCGTAGTGATACTATGGACATAGGAATCTGCACGATCTTCCACAATAGGTTTGGATTCAGTACCAGCATTATCTTGTAAGTTAAGACAGGGTGTGTTCTCACAACCATCATCAATTGTGGTGTTGTCCATAACTTTATCCTTAAAGCAGATGCCAAGAATTGGGTTTACGGTGGTTGAACTCGTTTTCCATAAGTCTTTTATTTGAAACTCTTGGTGATTTGTATTTAGCAGTGCTTTGATTATCGATTCCGATTGCTCATAGTTCCGATGGAATTTGGAGACAACGTTGAGGTCGTCGAGGCATTGCAAGCAAATGCTTTTTGGTTGATTTGTATCTCTTTTAATCAAAATATCCGAGTATTTCATTATTTTATCAGCAATCACGATTGAATCGCTATCTTTTCCGAAAATACAACGATTTTCGCCTTTTTGTAAACAAACTAAACATACTCTTTCCCACTTAATTAAACGTGACATGTTTTAAAATTCGATGTTTAACTTTTAAGCAATAACTCGTAAAAATTAAATTTTCTTTATATGAGATTGAGTTAGTTTATTTGACATTTGCGTTGGAATGAATCTATATTGACTTTTTTTGTGCAGTTGATGAGCTGTTCGATTTGTGTAGGTTAATACATCGTT
This sequence comes from Microdon myrmicae, assembly GCA_963931805.1. Classification (NCBI taxonomy): domain Eukaryota; kingdom Metazoa; phylum Arthropoda; class Insecta; order Diptera; family Syrphidae; genus Microdon; species Microdon myrmicae. The sequence continues at coordinate 11,036,388 of OZ007502.1, forward strand.
TATGCTATTTTATTACGGTTTGAATGTTGTTAAAAATCTGCAGTAATATGCTTTAATGTATGATGTGTTTTCTAGCTGAGTCTTATACTCGTAATCCAGTTGACTTTTTGTTATTTCCTGATCTTACGATCTCGGATAATTCGTCCGCAGTTAGAAAATTTGTAGTGTCTAAGGGGTGTGAAACTATGTTTGTGTTGTTGAATTCACCGTTGAAAGGAGTAAAAGATGGGAGTAATCTGTTTGAGATGTATTCGTTTACTGTGTTCTCGAAGCCAGGAGTTGATAGAGAATTATTTTGCTCATGGATCTTTGCAAAGTGTTCTGCGAAGCCATTTGCTATGTCCGAATCGGACTGGGCAATATTATTGCTGATCGGGTTAAGGAGATGGTCAATTCGGGGTTTATATTTACGACCAGTTAATTGATTGATGTTTTTGAAAAGATCCCGATTTGGTTTGATATTTTTAAGTGTGGAGATGTAGTTTTCATTTGGAAATTTTTTCAACTGCTCATTTATCAGAGTGGATAGGAGTTGGATTTGGGTTTTAATAAAGGGGCAGTATCTTGTATGAAGTTTACGGCGGAGCTGCTTTTTAAGGCGCAATAATTTGGTTAGGATGCTGGGCAAAGGCTTTCCTAAATAGTTAGGAGGAATGGTTGTCGGGGTATTTTTTGCTGAGAGCCTCCTTAAGAATTTGCTCTATTCTTAAAGATGCTTGATCGATTTCAGTAGGGAGTAAGTTAGATGCTTCAGGGATATACAAGTCAGAGAAACTTATCGCTATGTCCCTATTGACTTTTCTCCAATTTGTTTTGGTGAAGTTTGGGACAGAGTTTGACGAGTATAGTGGATCGAGAGAGGGGTTTTGGATCGTGGTGTGAACGGAACCATGATCAGAAGGAAATATGAAGGAGACTGTAGGTGGACCTGCTGAATAAACATCGTCGGACTTAAGGAAGAAGTCGATTGTTGACCTGGCTGAGCTAGAGACACGAGTTGGCTGTAATGGGGAGTCAATGTAAGTATATGGATAAGACTGGAGGAGGGCTAGCAATTGGCGACCATATTTGTTGCATTTATTATCATTGAATGCTGTGTGACGAGCATTCCAGTCTCCTCCGATTATAAATGGAGCGGGAACGGACTGTTGGATAATCTGCGAAATGTCAGTATCTGGGAAATCTGGTTGTCGTGAAGGGTGAATATAAATGGATGCTAAGACGAGCACTTTATTGTTCTCACAGAAAAGTTTTACTGCCGTGTATTCAATGCTGGATACACAGGTGAATCTAATATCACTGAATTCAAATTTTTTGTGAATTAATATGCCAGTACCTCCATGAGATCCATTTGTTCTGGGGTTAGAAACTAAAGTATAATTGGGAATTGAAACTCGGGAATTTGGTTTGAGCCAGGTCTCTGAAAGGAATAGGATATCTGGGGAAAATGTTTCAACAAACAACCGGAGGTGTTGCTTACGTATGTTAGAGTAAATGGATTCTGTGTTGAGGGAGATAATGGTTAGTTTAGAGAGAGCTGGAAAGAATATGGGAAGTTATTAGTGAAAGAATCTGACCTTTTTTCTCTATTTCTTACATCTTCCTCAGCGAAGGTAGCATGACTTGTAAGCTTTGGATGTATCCCATGATGTCCAGATTGAAGTTTTCAGTATTGTTGTTAGGGGGGGTGGTAGTGTTGATGTTTCCTCTTGCTGCATCCGCGTACGATATTCCGGGTCGGGTTGACTTCGTTTCCTGCAATACTGTTGGTTTCGTTGTTGTTGACTTAATAGTTGTTGCTAATTTCCGTCTTTCCAGAAGTTTTAGCTTCTGAGGGCATTGGGAAAAATTTGCCGGATGAGGGCCTCCGCGGTTACAGCATTTAACTGTGATCTTTTTGTTGGTAATGGATCCATCAGCGTTGACGGTTTGTATTGTTTCAGGTTCCAGGCCTTGTGGATTTACCTTGCATTCCTCGAACTCGTGATCATCTGCGCATCTGCCGCAACGTCTTTGCTGGTGGCATGAGACCGCCAAGTGTCCTGATTCTTGGGATCGCTTACAATGAAGAATTTCTTGTTTGTGGGGCTCTTCGATTGCGATTTTTAGGGTAAACAAATATTTAATTTGTTTAAGTTGCTTGATGTCCTGATTAGGTGGGATTTGTAGGATCCGGAGGTTTTTTACGTGGTTTGTCCTCATGTACGGTGTTTGAAAGTAGTCCAACTTATTGATTTTTATTTGTGGACATATTCTAGCGATTTCCAGTCCCACTGCTTCGTTGGTCCATTCGGGATCGATGTGCCTTATAATAAAGGTAGCTGGTTTGCTGTTCGGATGCTGGAAGGTGAAGAACTGATACTGTTCGTCTAACAGTTTTTTAACTGCCCTGTCATGATCGACTAATGATCTGACTGTTATGGAAGTCCTCGATCCTTTTGCATTGGTGCTAAAATTCCAGTGACCCAAGGCAATTTGCAGGGTTTGAATTAGTGCTTTGGTGCTGGTCGGGTTTCTGATGTAGATTGGCGGTGGTCTTTCGTTTTTCGTGGTTGATTTCGTTGTTTCTACTCTGGTAGGAGCAGGTATCTGGTTTAATGGTGGCTTTGTTGGTGTGCGAAGTTTGGTTGGTACTTCGCCTTGGCTGTCGCTCGAATTGCGGGTTTGCTGGGACGTTTCTTCCATATGGATGTCATCGGTGTTATTGATGGAATCTCTTTTATAAATTTGTTCCTGGAGTTGTTTCACTTTTTGTGTTAGTTGGTTTATTGTTTCCAGGGCTTCCTCGAGTTTTCGTTTATAATCGTCGGGGCTCCTTAATCTCTCCATGTTTGTGGACTTTTTTGGTGCGTTCCGTAGGATGTCTAGAGCTTTCCTTTTTCGGTCTTGTATGTACTCCAGTGCCTGGCCTGGGTCATCGCCTTTCATCGGTTTTGTCAGTAAGTAGCGGCTGTTAAGATTTTTTTTTTCTTCTGGTGTTTAAACTACACAAATTGATAATCTAGTTATACACTTTTTACGTGTAAGCACGTTTGCGTACTGCGTACTGTAATTCTCGTCCGCATAGCACGAGATCTGTGTATCGAATGACGCAGGCTCATGCACAACACACCTTTATATACATCATACTACTATACAATATAAGTGTATATTCTCAACAGCCACCAAAATGGACAGGCATATCCAATGGTGTTTTTTTTTTTTTTTTTTTTGATTTCGGTAGGAAGGGCGTCATCGTCATTGGCACTACAACCGGGTTCCATCAGTCTCCGGTCCTTTTACGAGACTTTTTAAATTGTCCATAAAAATTTGTTTTTCCGGGCAAGGTTATTAGCCTTGCGCCAACCTTTCTCGGGTTGTCGCTGCCGGACGGAAGGTGGAAATCTTCAAAAGATACCTCTGGACCGGTTCAGAGACATGCCGGAGTTTTATCGACTAAAACCGCATCCCGCCAGGCATATATTCCCGTTGATCCCCGCGGAGCTTTCGTTTAGATATTCCATTGCGAGGCGGGACGATGTAGGGAAGGATCTGATTATCTGTTTGTAGATGAGCTGTTTTACCTTGTGAGAGAGGCCTCTAGGTTTTCACAGCACTCGTCTGCAGAGGTTAAGTTGTACTGAGGATTTATGAAGGGAACTTTTGAAGTGGGTTGAGAATGACCAGTCGTTGGAAAGGGTTACTCCCAAATATTTTAGAGTTTTGAAAGGTTTTATGAGGGTATTATTAAGATTGAGTTTAATTTGGTTGTGGTAACGTTTAGTGTTGTTTGTGCAGTGACCTTTTTTGGCCCTAAACACTGTTAGCTGGGTTTTGGTTGGGTTAAGACCATTCCATCTATTTGTTAAAGTATGCTGAAATGTGCAGGAGAAAGTTGTTAACGTGGTTTCTTGCCGCTTTAACAAATCTGCTGCTAGAGTAAATTAAAGTATCGTCAGCATAATTTAGCATTACAACACTAGGTGGAAGTAGGGGAATATCGTATGTGTATAGAAGATATAAAAGTGGTCCGAGAATGGATACCTTGGGAACTCCCGCGGTTGTGTTGGGAGTTTATGAGAGGGAAGAGTTTATTCTGACCATGCATTTCCTACCAGAGAGGTAAGATGCTAGGAGCTTTGTGATGTTGGAATTCATACCAAATAAGCAGTGCAGCTTATGATGAAGTCCTGAGATCCAGACACAATCAAACGCTTTGGAAATATCGGGAGATATGCACACGGTGGGGTATTGGTTTTCCAGACCAGTTGTGACATCGTGTGTAAGTTTTAGTAGAGCATGGCAAGTTTAGTGTCGCTCACAAAAGCCAAACTGAGAATAAGGGATGAGAGTGTTATCATTTCGTTGAGTAGACATCAGTTGACTTGAGGAAGAAGTCGATTGTTGACTGAGTCGAGTTGTTGACACGAGTTGGTTCCAGTAGGGCGTCGATGTACGTATATGGGTTAGATGAGAGGAGGTCCAAAAGTTGGCAACCGCATTTGTTATTCTTGATGTCGTTAAATGTTGTATGCCGAGCGTTCCAGTCTCCATCGATTATAAATGGTGCGAGGAGAGACTGACTGCTTATTTGAGATATGTCAGAGTCAGGTAAGTCTGGTTGTCGTGTTAGGTGGATGTAAATGGATTTTAATATGATTACTTTCTTGTTTTCACAAAAAAAGTTTAACTGCTGTGTATTCGATATTGAAAACATTGGCGAATCTGATTTTGGTGAATTGGAGTTTTTTGTGTAGTAGGATGTCGGTACCTCCATGGGATCCAGTATTTCTCGGGTTTGAAATAAATATATAATTGGGGATGGATACTCGGGAGTTAGACTTAACCTACGTTTCTGAGAGGAGAAGAATGTTTGGGGAGAAGATGTTATCAAATAACCGTAAGTGTTGTTTATGGATGTTGCAGTATATGGATACTGTCTTGAGGGCGATTATAGATAGTTCAGCCATTGAGGGAGAGAATATGGTAGGTTATGAGTGAGAGAATCTGCATTTTTTTTCGATATCTGACATATGCTTCAACGTACGAAGCATAGTTTGTAGACTCTTGATGTAGCCCATGATGTCCAGGTTGAGGCCAATGAAGTTGGAATTGTGTGACGTCAGGGTGTTTGGATTGTTTTGGATGATATCTGCGTATGATGTTCCTGACCATGTAGGTTGTGGTAATGTGTTTTGCGGTATTAGTTTGAATGGTGTGGATTTGTTTGTTGTACTTGGCTTCATTCGTCTTTGGAGAATTTTCCACTTATGAGGGCACTGGGAGTAATTAACCGGATGTGGACCTCCCAGTTACAGTATGTCACTGTGATTCCCTTAGTGGTAGTGTATCCATCGGGGTTTGTGGTTGGGATTTTTCCTGGTTCCATACCCTGTGGATTGACTTTGCATTCTCCTGGTTGATGTTCATCGGCACATTTGCCGCATCGTATATTTAGGTGGCAAGCCACCGCAAAGTTTACCGAGCCTTGGCATCTCTTGCAATGGAGGATTCTTTGTTTATGTGGCTTCTCGATACTGATCTTATGCGTAAACAAATACTTAATTGGTTTGAGTTTGCTGATGGTTTCATTTGAAGGGAATTTGGATAATTAGTAGGTGCTTTGCGTTGTTTTCTCGCATATACGGAGTTTGAAAATAGTCTAGCCTGTGGATTTTCAGGTCTGGCCAAATTCTAAAGATCTCGAAGGCTAGTTCTTCGTTGGTTCAAGTTGGGTCAATGTGCGTAATGATGAATGTTGTTGGTTTGAGCTGATCGTGTTGGAAGGTAAAAAATCGGTGTCGTAGTTCCGCAAGTTGTCTAACGGTCTTGTCATGATCAACCAGAGTTGTTATTGCAATGGAGACGGAGGATTCTTTAGTGTTTGTGGTGAAGTTGCGGTGTCCTAGGACACTTTCTACTATTATAATTATTTTCTTGATGCTGGTTACGTTTTTGATGTAGATTGGCGGTGGTCTACCGTATATGTGTTGAGCAGGCAGGGGACTCGATGCTGGTTTGGCTAGTTTGGAGATAGTTGTTTGGGGGGGGGGGGGGGGGGGATGTTTGATGATTTGAGCTGGGAGAGGGCGTTATTTCCATACTGGCATAGTCGCTGTTTTGGTGGATAACTGTAGGGAGAGAGGTTCCTTCTGGAATTGCTTCACCTGTGTTGTAAGTTGTTATATATATTCAACGACTTCGTGGAATTTTTTTTTTTTTTTGTAACCAATGTATTTTGCTTGACTTTCCATGTTTGTGGTCTTCTTCGCTGAGTTTTGTAGAGTTTTGACGGCTCTTCTTTTCCGTTCTAATATGTAGTCCCGGGTAGTGCTGGGATAGTTGTCTGGCATGTGTAAGACAGATTTCGACTATCACATCGAGCCACAATTACAGGTGTTTGTATTGTTTTTTTTTTTTTTTTGTAATTAGAAGTTGTCGCAATATTCAGAAATAAACGCAATATATCACACCAAAACTACACAAAGTCACAAGATTCGATGTGAACCGCAATAGAATTCAATTCTATTTATGGGCGAGCACACGATGGCCGACGACGAATATGATTGAATGAATGAACGAACGGCGAGTGAATGCGCTACTACTTTTTTTTTTTGAACTGTATTTATTAACCGTAATTTTAATTTGTAAATTTAAGTGATACAGTGACTTATAATTTTTTCTTTTTTGTGTCATTTTTATATCATTTTTTATTTCTTCCTATTATTATAATTTACTTACTCGCTAGACAAAAATGATTAAACTCTAGCTTATGTTATCTTATTTCCTAACTTATTGGTCCCTATCTACTAACTCTCTAAGTTACATGCGTACGCTTGACGCATGGACATTTGTATTTCGACATTATGATTATTTTCTTTACATGCATTTTAAAGAACTTATTTAGGTACAAAAAAAATGAAGAACAGAAAAAATTCTTTTTTTGTTATTGTTTTTACCTTATATCTAACTTAAATACTAAACAATTTTTTTTCTTTTTTTTTTACCTTAACTCTATCCTAAACCTAACATACAAAAACTAAATCTTCGAAATGCCAAATCTATGTAAGCTTTCCGTTGTTTGTTGGGCTTTTATTATTATTATTATTACCTCCTTCTTTTTGTCAGTTTTATATGGAACAGGTTTTTAAGTGCCACTCAGCCAGCAAAATCTCTGGTGTTGCTTATTCGTGTCTTTTCGGTCTTTCTGTGCTACTGCCCTACTGAACTGCAGGTGGTCTTCATCTGTGTGCGCAACCTCTCGATTATAATATTGTGACGCATATGACAATCAGTACTGGAATCTTCGAGAAAGTCCGAAACAAAGTACTAGATTATTTTAGGAAGTACTGGAAAACTGGAATAGAACATTCAAGACTATGGAACGGACGGAAACGATACACCAAATCAGAATGAGGAAAAACGGTATAAATACGTCGCACGCAGAGCGGAAGTTAAGTTAGAGATAAGTAAGACAGTGAAGCAAGCGGTACGTCTCGAGTGAGAAGTAAGCAGTAAAAGACGCGATAAGTACGGAAGCGATAAGTAAAGAAATCATTAAGTGTACGGTATAAGTAACCGTTGTATTACGGACTAATAAAGTGTTATATTAATTCAACTTCGATTTAACGGCTCTTATTTATTTTAAAATAATTAATCCAGCGAACCCTAAGCTCGCTACAATATATAAGAAGGGGTATGCGGATGATGCATGCTTCAAGCACCTGGAATTTGCGTATTTCACCACTATATATTACCTTATGTTGACGTTCTTTTTTAACAAAGATTGCCATCCTCATTCCTTGTGTGGATTTCGGTCGGTCTCTTCGTATAATGTCGTAGTTTGTGTGACATAGTTTATGCCTCTGATTCAGCTAAGTTTCGCTAGCCAGAAGCACGTCCGGACTTTCGTCTTGCAACAGTTTAAAGATAGCGGCTCTTCTTTCGATTCTGATAAGTGAATTTACATTCACGACTAGAGCCTTAATTGTGCTTTCTCTTCGGGGGTTTATATTGACGGCTGACTAGACAACTGCGAATATACCCAGTCTAGTCTAGTGTCCTGGTCCTTTATTTGTTTTTGCATTTGTGTCATCTGCGTCTGAATAGCGAGCAAGGTTGTAAGCACATTTGCTAGTGTTACTGTTTCTGCAAGCACTGTATGTTGCGGTGGTACCCGTGTGGTGGGTTGTGGCGTGTTCCTCCTACCAGCTGTTACTTGAGCATACGAGAACTGGGGTGTTACATTTAGTGCTGGTCGGGCTTGAACTATCGGGCGTTCTATTTTTCGTTGCTGTGAAAACTTTTTTTCCTGTAGTTCGCGGAATTTAGGACAGCCTCGATAATAAGCGGGGTGTCCCCCACTCTTACAGACTGCACACTTTAAAAGAGATCTGTCGTCTATCCTTTCTTTACCTAACGTGCATTGTTCTGCGCTGTGGTCCTGTCCGCATCTTACGCATCGATACTGCATTTCGCAGTTTGCTGCACCTTTGGCAGCGAAGACACTGGATTATATCTCTGCCTTTTTTCAATTTGTCTCATGTGACAATTTGATGGTTCAAGATAGTGATTTTTCTAATTCCACCAATTTTGCTTTACGATTCTCCCGTCTAGCCCTAGCTGTATTGAGGGGTTTTACCGCGATAAACTCAATATCAATACAGTTAAGCTCTCGTAGCGTTTGTATTAGAACTTCTGGTTCTGTTTCAGGGTCGACGCCTTTTAGTAGAACCGTTATATTCTTTACTTCTTTCGGGGTGTAGGTGTAAAATTCCGCGGTGGCCCTTTTGAGCACATTTTTCATTTTTTCAAAGTCCTCAACCGAATTTGTCTGTATGGCAAACCTGTTCCCTCTCAGTCTTTTAATTGAAAAATCTTCCCCAATAGAAAGCTCACATAGACTTACCAGTTCGTTACAGTCCATATCTGTAATGTTGATGGGTGGCATCTTCGCTTTCTTTTTTGCTGCCTGTTGTTCTTGTTGTGGTTGTTGTTGTGTAATCTCTTGCGGTGGAGATCATTTTTGTTAGCTAGGCTTCTGTTGTGCACATTGTTGCTGATTTTTCTGCTGGTGTTGTTTCACCATTAGCTGCTCCTTTTCAGCCAATTCCTTTTTTCTGCGACGCTTCTCTGTTAATTGCGCCCTTGCTCACGGCAGCCTTGCTTCAAGATCGCTGATTTCCAACTCCTCGTCCTCGGTCTGGGTAGTCGCTAAACATGCAAACATGCTATTGATCACATGGCCATCATTATATGGAACCGGGGTGAATGTATTGTCCTCTTCCATTTTTTGCGCCTTTTCGAGCAAGTCTGTTATTACCTCGTTTGGCTTGTTGACTTTTGTTGTCGCTCGTGTTAGTGGGGAGCTTCCAGGGCGTTTTATTAACACGGACTTTGGTTTTAGCTTGTTAGTGACCATTTTGCATTTTTGATTTTCGTCCATAATATGGACCACGTGTTCAATTTTTGTATTTTTTTTATTTTCGTTTTTTCTGTTATTGCGCGAAGAACAAATATATTTTCCACTCGCGCGCACACCCACAATGTTCGCGCGCTCGAAAGTAAACACGGTTCACACGTTCGCTTTTTATAGGATTTATCGTCACACGTATTTGCATTCAATTATTTATAGTGTGCGCACGCCGGGCAAAAAGTAACACTTCGTACAACGCGTATTGGCACTAATTGTTTTGTAATTATGTTTAACGATGTTTACCGGACGGTGTTCAGTTTTGGTACTGCACACACACACACACACAAACACGTGTACGCAAATAATAATTTTATTCATTTTTCGTTGACGAGCGACAAACGATGTTGTTTGTTCAACGTTCACTGAAGCACTGTGACTTAAAATTAATTTTTAGCAACTGTTTACATGTAATTATTATAATAATACATACATTTTCCAAACAATGTTTCACGAGTTACAGGATAGATGCGTGTTTATACATTTAGTAGTTTTCGTCTTCCTGGAAAAGGGCAGAAAACCAGGAATTTCTTATTTTTACTTTACTTAATCTAAACCTAACCCTAATTATAAATATAACTTAACCTAACTTAGTCTGATTACTATAGAATGAGCTATAAACGAAGTTTTATAATTAAGCGAATATAAGAATTGCAGGATATGGAGTCTAGTCAGGTATGGGTCAGACCTAGAGTATTTCTTTCCGGTTGTGCATTGGAAAAACATAGAATGTTGGAAAATGATTGGACGTTACAGTATTTAAACTGGTTGGAGGTAAGTGTAGTGTTGTGGTATATGATCTCGTTTGAATCATTTACCAGTCTGCCTAAGGTGAACATAACTCTTGTGCGGAGACGGTTGGGATAGTTAGTGCTGATACCTAGAGGGTTCGCTAAGAGTGGGGTTATTATGGGATTGGAATTATTTCGCAGGTTTACCATAAATTTGATAGACAGCTCAAGGAATCGTCTATCGAGGCGTTCTGTACCAACGGTATTATAGAGTTCGACGTTACTATAGTACTTATAGAAGTCAGGACGACGATGTAAACGGGAGACATACCTAAGACGTTCGAATGCTCGCAACTTCTTCATGTGGGAGGGAGTGATATGGCACCATAATGGGCAGACTAGTAGGTTTCCACATGACAATTCTACAGAGATCAAACTGAATTGCGGCCTTATGAAGGGAATTTTTAATGTGGGAGGAAAAAGAAAAGTTGTTCCCAGATGTTTTAGGGTTTTATCAGAGTGTTGTTCAGTTGAATCTTAATTTTGTTGTGGCAGCGTCTAGTGTTGTTTGTACAGTGCTCGTTTTTGCCCATGAACACTATGAGCTGCGTTTTATTTGGGTTAAGGTGAATTTTCCATTTATTCAAGTATGTTGATAGGTTAGGGAGGAAGTTGTTAATGCGGTTTCTTGGCAGCCTTAACAAATTTGTTGCTAGAGTAAATGAATGTATCATCAGCATAATTCAGCATTACATTAGGAGATACGGCTTGAGGAATATCTGAGGTATATACCAAATAAGATTGGCCCTAAAATAGAGCCTTGGGGAACACCCTCGGTTATGTTGCGGGCTTCTGAGACAGAAGAATATATTCTCACAACGAGTTTTCTGTCAGAAACATCAACGGGATGACTGTATAGAACAACATATACAACAACGGTATAAAAAAAATATAGTCGCTCATTCACTCGCCGTTCGTTCATTCATTCAGTCATATTCGTCGTCGGCCATCGTGTGCTCGTGCATAAAGAGAATTGAATTCGTCGATGTTAAGTCGTCGTCGCTCGATTGCGGTTCACATCGAATCTTGTGACTTTGTGTAATTTTTGTGTGATATATTACGTTCATTTGTGAATATTGCGACAACTTCTAATTACAAAAAAAAAAAAAAAAAAAAAAAAACATACAAATACGTGTAATTGTCTCTGGATGTCGTAGTCGAAATCTGTCTTCACAGATGCCAGACAGCGATTCCAGCACTACCCGGGACTACATATTAGAACGGAAAAGAAGAGCCATCGAAACTCTACAAAACTCAGCGTAGAAGACCACAAACATGGAAAGTCAAGCAAAACACATTGGATACGAAAAAATTCCACGAAGCCGTGGAATACATATAACAACTTATTACACAGGTGAAGCAATTCCAGAAGAAAATTCTCTCCCTACAGTTATCCACCAAAACAGCGACTATGCCAGTATGGAAATAACGCCCTCTCCCAGCTCAAATCGTCAAACATCTCCCCCCAAACAACTATCACCAAACTAGCCAAACCAGCATCGAGTCCCCTGCCTGCTCAACACATATATGGTAGACCAATCTACATCAAAAACGTAACCAGCATCAAGAAAATAATTATAACAGTAGAAAGTGTCCTAGGACACCGCAACTTCACCACAAACACTAAAGACTCCTCCGTCTCCATTGCAATAACAACTCTGGTTGATCATGACAAGACCGTTAGGCAACTTGCGGAACTACGACACCGATTTTTTACCTTCCAACACGATCAGCTCAAACCAACAACATTCATCATTACGCACATTGACCCAACTTGAACCAACGAAGAACTAGCCTTAGAGATCTTTAGAATTTGGTCAGACCTGAAAATCCACAGGCTAGACTATTTTCAAACTCCGTATATGCGAGAAAACAACGCAAAGCACCTACTAATTATCCAAATTCCCTTCAAATGAAACCATCAGCAAACTCAAACCAATTAAGTATTTGTTTACGCATAAGATCAGTATCGAGAAGCCACATAAACAAAGAATCCTCCATTGCAAGAGATGCCAAGGCTCGGTAAACTTTGCGGTGGCTTGCCACCTAAATATACGATGCGGCAACTGTGCCGATGAACATCAACCAGGAGAATGCAAGTCAATTCACAGGGCATGGAACCAGGAAAAATCCCAACCACAACCCGCGAATCGATACACTACCACTAAGGGAATCACAGTGACATACTGTAACTGGGAGGCCCACATCCAGTTAATTACTCCCAGTGCCCTCATAAGTGGAAAATTCTCCAAAGACGAATGAAGCCAAGTACAACAAACAAATCCACACCAATCAAACTAATACCGCAAAACACATTACCACAACCTACATGGTCAGGAACATCATACGCAGATATCATCCAAAACAATCCAAACACCCTGACGTCACACAATTCCAACTTCATTGGCCTCAACCTGGACATCATGGGCTACATCAAGAGTCTACAAACTATGCTTCGTACGTTGAAGCATATGTCAGATATCGAAAAAAAAATGCAGATTCTCTCACTCATAACCTACCATATTCTCTCCCTCAATGGCTGAACTATCTATAATCGCCCTCAAGACAGTATCCATATACTGCAACATCCATAAACAACACTTACGGTTATTTGATAACATCTTCTTCCCAAACATTCTTCTCCTCTCAGAAACGTAGGTTAAGTCTAACTCCCGAGTATCCATCCCCAATTATATATTTATTTCAAACCCGAGAAATACTGGATCCCATGGAGGTACCGACATCCTACTACACAAAAAACTCCAATTCACCAAAATCAGATTCGCCAATGTTTTCAATATCGAATACACAGCAGTTAAACTTTTTTTGTGAAAACAAGAAAGTAATCATATTAAAATCCATTTACATCCACCTAACACGACAACCAGACTTACCTGACTCTGACATATCTCAAATAAGCAGTCAGTCTCTCCTCGCACCATTTATAATCGATGGAGACTGGAACGCTCGGCATACAGCATTTAACGACATCAAGAATAACAAATGCGGTTGCCAACTTTTGGACCTGCTCTCATCTAACCCATATACGTACATCGACGCCCTACTGGAACCAACTCGTGTCAACAACTCGACTCAGTCAACAATCGACTTCTTCCTCAAGTCAACTGATGTCTACTCAACGAAATGATAACAATCTCATCCCTTATTCTCAGTTTGGCTTTTGTGAGCGACACTAAACTTGCCATGCTCTACTAAAACGTACACACGATGTCACAACTGGTCTGGAAAACCAATACCCCACCGTGTGCATATCTCCCGATATTTCCAAAGCGTTTGATTGTGCCTGGATCTCAGGACTTCATTATAAGCTGCACCGCTTATTTGGTCTGAATTCCAACATCACAAAGCTCCTAGCATCTTATCTCTCTGGTAGGAAATGCATGGTCAGAATAAACTCTTCCCTCTCATAAACTCCCAACATAACCGCGGGAGTTCCCAAGGGATCCATTCTCGGCCCACTTTTATATCTTCTATACACATACGATATTCCCCTACTTCCACCTAGTGTTGTAATGCTAAATTATGCTGACGATACTTTAATTTACTCTAGCAGCAGATTTGTTAAAGCGGCAAGAAACCACGTTAACAACTTTCTCCTGCACATTTCACCATACTTTAACAAATAGATGGAATGGTCTAAACCCAACCAAAACACAGCTAACAGTGTTTAGGGCCAAAAAAGGTCACTGCACAAACAACACTAAACGTTACCACAACCAAATTAAACTCAATCTTAATAATACCCTCATAAAACCTTTCAAAACTCTAAAATATTTGGGAGTAACCCTTTCCAACGACTGGTCATTCTCAACCCACTTCAAAAGTTCCCTTCATAAATCCTCAGTGCAACTTAACCTCTGCAGAAGAGTGCTGTGAAAACCTAGAGGCCTCTCTCACAAGGTAAAACAGCTCATCTACAAACAGATAATCAGACCCTTCCCTACATCGTCCCGCCACGCAATGGAATATCTAAACGAAAGTTCCGCGGGGATCAACGGGAATATATGCCTGGCGGGATGCGGTTTTAGTCGATAAAACTCCGGCATGTCTCTGAATCGGTCCAGAGGTATCTTTTGAAGATTTCCACCTTCCGTCCGGCAGCGACAACCCGAGAAAGGTTGGCGCAAGGCTAATAACCTTGCCCGGAAAAACAAATTATTATGGACGATTTAAAAAGTCTCGTAAAAGGACCGGAGACTGATGGAACCCGGTTGTAGTGCCAATGATGATGACGGCCTTCCTACCGATATCAAAAAAAAAAAAAAAAAAAAAAACTCACCGGTTCATATGCCCGTCCATTATGGTAGCTGTTGAAAACATACACATATATTGTACAGTAGTATGATGTAAAGTATATTCTGCGAATTTGAATCCAGTCTGCATTCTGCAGAAGGAAAAACCCCAGGCTTCGACAGAATAGATTATGCTATGGTCAAAAACAGCCCTCCGATCATGAAACAGCGTCTACTAGAACTATTTAACCACATTTATAAATCAGGCGTCATACCACAAACATGGAAAACATCCACTGTCATACCTATTTTAAAGTCCGATGGGGAAACCGACACAATCAATAGCTACCGCCCTATTTCCCTCCTCTCCTGCTTAGGCAAATTGTTAGAAAAAATTATATATTAAAAAGACTCAACTGGTATTTAGAGAAATATACCCTTATAAGTACGCAGCAAGTTGGATTCAAAAAAAGTCGAGGTACATGCCCTCCTTCACCTTGATAACTACATTACATGTGCACTTTCGTGCAAAAAACATACCTCCATTCTAACAATAGATTTCGAAAAGGCCTTCGAGCGCATCGGCCCCCACGTCATACTGAACAAACTTCAAAAATGGAAATTAGGAGGTAATATGTTCAATTTTATCAGATCTTTCCTGTCTAATAGGAAATTCAGGGTAAAATCCAGCGGAGTTTGTTCCGGGGTACACAATCTAGAAACCGGTATCCCCCAAGGATCACCACTCTCAGTAGTTTTATTTAAAATACCGTTTGAAGATCTAAGTATTATACTGGCAAAATATAAAGTGGTAAAATATTGTATCTACGCAGATGATCTCATTGTATTCAGTAATGTCAACAATTTAGAATTTATCAGTCAAACATTTGAAATTATCCTCTCAGATATTAGAATGTAGGGTCATTATTCCGGGGCCAAAATCTCAAACAAGAAAAGCAAAATATTACATATATGTAAAAAACACAGTTGTAATAAATTGTTAGCAGTTAACGTTGAAAACTCCACCATCAGCAATGTTAATACACTAAAAATTCTAGGCCTACAATTTGACAGTAAATACAACTTCAAAAATCAATGTCTAGCTCTTAAGAAAAACTTAAATCTGAGGTTAAATATCATTAAATATTTAGGATCAAAAAAGAGTTCTGTTCATACTAATACACTAACAAACTTCACCAGAGCAATTATATTATCGAAAATAGATTACGGCCTACCAATATACGGGAAATGCAGCAAAACGAATCTACAACTAGTGAAATCCCCCTATCACGCAGCAGCTCGAATAAGTACAAGTGCATTCAGAACCACACCAATAACAAACTTTCTAGCAGAAAGTGGACTCCCGACGATTGAAAACCGAATGAAGTACCATTCAGCCAAGCTAGTTGTCAAACTTACCGCCACACCGGAGACACCCATAGTGAGGGATATTAAACACATCCTTAAGAGGAAACGGACCCAAAGGTACTTGTCGGCCCTAGGACAGGCAATATTACTTGCGGACCAATTCCGAATAGACATTAAACCACAAAAGACAAGGACCATTCACCCCCCCCCCCCCCCCCATGGTTATTATCACCTAAGATATTCAACACCGATTTAACCCTACTCCCAAAAAATAGGACAAACCACCTAGAATACCAACAACATTATCAACATATCAAAAACCAACACCCCCAGTGGAACCTACTTTTCCCCGACGGATCCAAAACAGAGGACGGCACATCTTTTGCGATAGTCAACAGCGCAAAATTAGTAATCGGAAAGGGACTTATACCCGAATTCTGTTCCATATTTTCGTCCGAAGCAACCGCTGTACTGGAAGCAATTAAGTTAGTAAAAAAGGACAAGACACTTATTTGTACAGACAGCCTATCAACCACCCAAGCAATAAGGAACCCAAACAATGGAAACCGAATCATTCACTTGATCCAGCATAGTTTATTCTATAAACAAAACAAAATAAAGCTTCTCTGGGTGCCAAGCCGTAGTGGGATAGCAGGCAACGAAGCAGCAGATGCTGCTACAAAACTGGCCATCAAGGAATCCCTAAAAACCTTTTTCGTTGAAAACAGCAAGGACTTACATAGATACTTTAATAGTGAGCTCCACAACTTAGAACAAAAGGACTGGGCAGACTACAGGCATATGTATGCACTAGTAAACCCCAGAAGAGAACCCATCACATATCCACCAACAGCGGCAAAACGTAAAATCAGGTGCTCCCACCGGCTGCGGCTTGGGCACACATTTATCACCAACCAACATGTCATCAACAGGAGTAATCCCCCTATCTGCCACATCTGTACATCCAACTCCAACCTATCCTCCAAACACATACTATTTGAATGTGCAGGGGTTAACGACCTTGTACGCCAACATTACAACGACGACATCATCAACATCATATCCCAACCATCATCATCTAATATCGATAAGCTCTACAAACTACTAACCTTAGTTAAGCTACAAAATCTAGTGTAAACAATATTTAAAATTTATATTCTAGCCGAAAGCTTTAGTCGCTAGTGCTATTAGTCTTAAGTCACCATGTAATTTACTTGCATTGTAATAAATAATAATAATAATAATAATAATAATAATATTGTGCGCTGGTGGGATCTACTTTATATAAAGGAATTTATAGTGTTTTGCGAAGGTAGTGAAAAACGTGCGATTCAAACCAAAGCATGCACATTTGAAAACTGCCGTGTGAACTAATTTGATCGTTATTCTCAAATACACTCAACTGATGTGGAATTGTTATGTTAATTAATATGGTATATGAATATACTTTGAATTTCTTTCCGTACAGATTTCCTGTTCTTCAGATGACTGCTATATCGCGGATATCTGCTAATTTTGGATGCTACATTCAAGGTTGTGTCTCTCCACGTCGACAAATCCCAATGTTCGCAACACACCACCAGAAATATATCTAATTAAAAGTATGGAAGACAATTTGATCACTCGATAGTTAATCACGTAACTCCCTCTCGACTTAGAAAATCGGATATATGTATTAGGGCTATTAAAAGACTCAGCTAGAAAACACATCATACATTGAAGCATATTACTGCAGATTTTTAACATCATCCAAACCTTAATAAAACAGCATAAACTCTTTAGTTGTGTACGCAAATCGAACAGCTCCTCTCTAGCAAAACGTCACTAAAAATGCACTCCAATCCGAATGTCAAATAAACTAACAGAATCTCACATAGAGTAAACAGAATAGTTGTGAGTTATTACTTAAAAATAAAACATCGAATTTTAAAACATGTCGCGTGTAATTGAGTGGAAAAGAGTATGTTTAGTTTGTTTACAAAAAGGCGAAAATCGTTGTGTTTTCGGAAAGGATAGCGATTCAATCGTGATTGCTGATAAAATAATGAAATACTCGGATATTTTGATTAAAAGAGATACAAATCAACCAAAAAGCATTTGCTTGCAATGCTTCGACGACCTCAACGTTGTCTCCAAATTCCATCGAAACTATGAGCAATCGGAATCGATAATCAAAGCACTGCTAAATACAAATCACCAAGAGTTTCAAATAAAAGACTTATGGAAAACGAGTTCAACCACAGCAAACCCAATTCTTGGCATCTGCGTTCAGGATGAAGTCTCATTAAAGATTTGTGAGATATGTAATCGCGATTTTACGACTCAATATGGACTCAATGTTCATATGAGACGCCACAACAATGTGCGACCTTTCAGTTGCGATCATTGTGATAAAACCTTTGTGATTAGTGGGCATTTAGTGCGCCATGTCAGAGTACATACTAGTGAAAAGCCTTACAAATGCCCGACTTGTGACAAGAGCTTTGGATATTCTCAAGCCCTGCGGTTGCATCTTCGAACCCATAATAACTCCACTTGCAAAGAATTCAGGAGAGAGAAGGTTTTTCAAAAACATGCAAACCGTCATGTAAATCAAATTGAAGTGAATAACTCATCGGAACACACGCAAACGAAATCGCTGGATAAAGAAATTTACCAAATACAGAACAACACGAACTCAAACGAAATTAACATCAAGCATGAAATTATAGAGGATAATTTCGACGTTGGGAGCACACCCTGCATTGACGAAGAATATGGCACCGTTTCTAAAACCACAAATGACGAAATCCCGAAGCAATCGACGGGAGTATCATTAAAGATTTGTGAGATATGTAATCGTGATTTTACGACTCAAGGTGGACTTGTTCTTCATATGAGACGCCACAACAATGTGCGACCTTTCAGTTGCGATTATTGTGACAAAGCGTTTGTGATTCGTACGGAATTACGGTGCCATGTGAGAGTACATACTGGTGAAAAGCCGTACAAATGTCAGTACTGTGACCTTCGGTTCTCTCGGATCGACCACAGACGGAGGCACGAGAGCAAGCACACGGGTGAAAAACCCTTCAAATGTCCGACTTGTGACAAGAGCTTTGGATATTCTTACGGCCTGAAGTCGCATCTTCGAACCCATAAGAAATCGGCTTGCGAAGAATTCAGGAGAGAGAAGGTTTTTCAAAAACACGCAAACCGTCATCTGAATCGAGTTGAAGTGAATAACTCGTCGGAACACACGCAAACGAAATCGCTGGATAAAGAAATCTTCCAAATACAGGAAAACACGAACTCAAACGAAATTATCATCAAACATGAAATTGTAGACGATAATTTAATCGGCGATAACTGCGACAACGGGAGCACACCCTCTATTGACGTAGATAACGGTCCAGTTTCTGAAGCCACAAATGGAGACATTGTACAGCAGTCGAAAGGCGAAATCCCAAAGCACCCTACAGTCCGACCGAAGCAATCAACGAGAGTATCATTGACGGTTTGTGAGATATGTAATCACGATTTTAAGAAAAAAAGTTTACTCGATAAGCATGTGAGACGCCACAACAATGAGCGACCTTTCAGTTGCGATCATTGTGATAAAACCTTTGTGAGTAGTGGGGATTTAGGGCGCCATATGAGAGTACATACTGGTGAAAAGCCTTACAAATGTCAGTACTGTGAGCTTCGGTTCTCTCGGATCGACCACAGACGGAGGCACGAGAGCAACCACACGGGTGAAAAACCCTTCAAATGCTCGACTTGTGACAAGATCTTTGGAAATTCTGAAGGCCTGAAGTCGCATCTTCGAATCCATCCATCGACTGGAGTCTCATTAAAGATTTGTGAGATATGTAATCGCGATTTTACGACTCAAGGTGCACTTGTTGTTCATATGAGACGTCACAACGATGTGCGACCTTTCAGTTGCGATTATTGCGACAAAGCGTTTGTGACTCGTACGGAATTACGGACCCATGTGAGACTACATACTGGTGAAAAACCTTATAAATGTCAATACTGTGATCTTCGCTTCTCTGCCAACGTGGTCAAAAAGAACCACGAGAGCGACCACACGGGTGAAAAACGCTTCAAATGCCCGACTTGTGACAAGAGCTTTGGATATTCTCAGAGTCTGAGCCATCATCTTCGAATCCATAATGGCGAAAATAAATTCAGTTGCAAAAAATGCGGTAAAGAATTTACCAAAAAGGTGCATTTTCAAAGACACGTAGCTCAGCACGTCACGGGAAATGAATTGGAAAAGTCATCGGAGCACGAACAGAAGAAACAACTGGAAAAGGAAATCGATCAGTTAGGGGACTGCGTCAATTCGAAGGATACAAGGATCAAACATGAGGTGGAACCCATTGAGGAGACGGGTATTCAAAGACTACATCCAAGAGTCGTATCGACAGCCTGGTAAGCGATAAGAATGGATAATTGACGATTTCGTTTTAGTTCTCCGTCAGTGAATAACATTTCTTTTTATTGTGGAGAGATTGATAATTCTTTATTTCGTATTAAAATATATAATATGCTTGCCACACAATTTAAATACAGATTCAAAAATTATTTTATATCGATCAGCTTTCGTTTTAGTTCTCCGTCAGAGCGAATAGAAAATTGTTGTATTGGAGAGATAGATAGATAACTGTTTATTCCTTATTAAAATATACAATATGCTTGCCGCACAATTTACATACAGCTATTTGATGTTTATTTTATAAGTTTCAGCTGGATAATAGTGTGGGGATTAAAAATATTTGTATAGAAGAAGCAAACAATAATTTGAGGGAAATTACGAAAAAAACCAATTTACTAAAAAAAAAAACGAGGAACAAATAAATAAATATATATTTGAACAAATAAGTGCTTATTTGTGTAAATATATAATTAAACAAATAAATATAATACGTTTGTACTTTAGTCAGATGTAAAGTTGGTGTATTAGACGAATGGCTCAACAAATGGAGCAATGTATTGCAGCACTGACTCAGCTTATGGTTCAGAACCAGCAGCAAAGCACTAGTCAGAGCCTGGAAAAAGAAATTCTTCATATCTGGGAATTCGATGGGGCGAAAGGAAAGTTACCGTCGTTCATTGATGGCGTATCAAGGAAGCTAGCCGAATACAGAGCTGGACAGGAAAAGGAAAAGGCAAGAGCCTTCATTGTGATCTACGATCAAAAAAACTGGGGCAGCTAAAAATCTTTTAAGAGTTAACCCTCCTCAAAATTGGGAAGAGTGCCAGCAAAAATTGAAGCTGCACTACGCACCAAAGAGAGACCAAATGGCCCTGACAAGGGACCATATGTTATTAAGGGTACATAGACTGACGACGAGAAACAGCCAACACTTTGATAGGAACCACAGACCAGGCCATATAGTACACCGAAACAGATATGAGATTAGGCAGGGCGAAGGTAATATCGTAAGACAAGGAGGCAATCATACTAACTTCAGGACAAACCGTGGTTCGAGACAAAACTTAGGTGATAACCACAATTGGAGGACAGGACCAAATAATGTTAGGCTGGGAAACGAAATATCTATGCAAAGGCGTACACATACAGGTAATAGTTCACAGCATAGGGAAGGCTCAGACCACATGTCAGTGGACATGATAAGTAGGCGAGAAGTACCAGACACGTTTTTTCACAGACGAGCCTCGAAAAATAGAATCGTACTAACACTAACCATCGAAAAAGAAAAATATCTAGCACTCTTAGACACAGGGTCCACGATAAGCATCTTAAATGAGAGTAACGCCAAAACTTAGATACGATGTACTAGATACAAAGACGACAATAGAAACAATTCAGGGAGAAGTAAACAAGCAAAGTAAGACAGTAGCATCAGTCTGCCCGGTAGAGTTTAAATATCCGGATAATGCAAGGACAAGGTGGGTAGCATTAAAGATGAAAAAGCCGTACAATTTTATTCTAGGCATGGATTGGATAGAGAAAAATGTCGAGAAGATTTGCATGAGGAGTCAGAAAGTTTATATGACTAATGGAGTGAGCCTTCCATTCGGAACAAAGTCTATTGATGAAGAGGTCAATATGCTCTAAGTAAGCGAAGTGCGAGATATCCAGTTGAATTATGAATACTTGCAAGAGAAAGAGAATAAGGTAGCGGATTTCCTGAGTAGATTACAGCGTTCGAAAAAAATAGACAGAGATAACGAAAACAAGTCTAACGTAGCATTCACCGACAGTGCAACTCGTCATCCTACAGGTAGGCAAAGATTGGACCACATAAGTATAAAGGACGAAATAGTGAATAAATATAAGACACAAATCGTACTAACGTACAGCCCTGTGCAAGAAGTCCAAGTTATCCATAAAAGAACAATAATAGAGGTACATCCGTTAGAAAGCAGAAATAAGATAGAAAAGACGCTAAAAGGGTACATTAGAAGAGGCCGCATAGGCATTTACTCAGAGGTTCAAGATTCAGACTACCATAAGGTACAATTAATTCTGATATCGTTGTTCTCGTTTAACAAAAAGGTAAAATTCAGACGGTGCTCCAGAGGAGCCCAATAGATTACGACGGAAAATGAATTGCATAACTCACTATCTCTGTATCATAACAAAGGGTCAAGACACAAGGGAATTAGCGAGAGTTACCATAGTCTGAAAGAGAAAATATACTTTCCCAAGCTACGTAAACACATTTACCTCATAATTAGCAATTGTAGCAAATGCAGAGCAATAAGGTACGACAGGAAACCCACCAATTATAAAAAAAAAAACAAGGGCACAGGACATATACAGAACTATAAGAGACTGAGACATAAGGACGAACCATATCATAGAATAGCTCCACCAGACAACGTTCACACAAACAGTACTAGAAGACCTCTCAAAGTTGCAGGAAATGTTCATGACAATAGGTTGCGGTTTACCCAAGCAAATTAGAACAGCCGTAAAGCATTCACACTCGACCTTGTTAGGAATAATAACAGGGATGGAAAGTAGAAAGCTTTTGACTGAAACAAAGATACAGATGGCTATATAAAACTATAACCATCGGTATCATTCGAAAATTGGATGTTCAGCAAAGCAAGCGGTAAACACAACGATAAGTCAAAAGTTTAATCGAGGAATAGGAAGAATAACACATCATTTTTTTGCAAATAAAATCTATTTATGCATTTTGTAGAGAGGACAGACTCAGATGGTACATAGAGCCTAGGTCCAAATCCAAGCGATACTGCGAAATGAGATATTTTTTCCCCACGCAGCTAATATTTTAAGACATTGCAAAATTACATATAATAGCCGTAACAATTACAATTTTAAAGATTGCGAACAATTTTACCGTTACCATTTTAATCTATTCAAGTAGACCCAAGACTCTATCAAAATTGTAATAATAATAGAAAATGAAAAGCATTATTCGCTAAGAAATGTAAATCTGATACCAATGTCATATTTAGTATTTATTATAAGCAATCAGAATTCACTACTGAAATGAATAAATGGAATGTTGAGATTAATTACGGCAGAAAGATGAAATAAGATTTTAAAAAAACGCCTAAAGCCAAGAATGTTGAAATAGCGATCCGAAAAGTGTATGTACGGTTAAACCATGTACGGAAAGAAGAAAAGAATGTATACAAAAAAACACTAATTACTGAAAAATAATTAAATAGATAAATGTACAAAGTAATTAAAAAAAAAAAAAAGAACAGAAGATGAAGGAAATTAAATACTATAACGTCATGTGTATGTAAGAGAAAATAAATGATATTAGAAAGAGTACATGTAACTAAAGTTAAAGCAACTAGCAAAAAGTTTAAGAATTCAGGAGAATTCGGATTCTGGCGGTGTGGGTGTTAAGTGCATCAGTGACGCCATAGCCAAAGATGAGATGCATGAGGTCATTGATGCACTCAAATCAATAAACGCTATCTAATTCTAAACTCGAATAACCCCCGGTACGGTAATGCAATTAATTGCCTATTCCAAAACAATTAGCAGATATTACAAAAGCAGTTAATTGCACATTTCGTCATAACCAAATAATACAAAAGCAATTTATTGCATATGCCAAAACGATTGCCAAATAACGCAAAAGCAATTAATTGCATATTCCGGAACAATTAACAAATCGCGGAAAGGCAATTAATTGCATACAAGCACAAAAGAATTAATTTGGTCAGTTCGCAACTACGGATATTGAACTGTGATGCAAGTCAATGAAGAAATATTGACCAACACAGCAGCTCAAGGCAATTGCGAATTAAAGTCAAAAAAATAAATTGGGTCGATGGAAATGTACGAGGGTTGCCTTTTATATTTCGGGATTAGAGAACAAAAACAAATATTGATCATCGAAAATCACATTATTGTTTTTCAAAATATTCCCCATGAAGATCTATACACGTTTGCATGCGTTTGAACCAATTGTCGAAGCACTTTGCCACTCTGATTGAGGTATCTCCAACACATGCATTCTGAATGCAGCAACCGCTTCTTCAGGTGTCGAAAAACGACCTCTCAGTTTGTTTTTTACGTACGGGAATAAAAAGAAGTCATTCGGTGCCAAGTCAGGACTATACGGCGGATGACCCATCAAATTGATGTTTTGGGTGTTCAAAAATGCAGTTGTCGCAGCCGACGTGTGAGAGCTCGCATTGTCGTGGTCAAGAGTGATCCGTCTTCGGCGGTTGGTTTTCCTGATTTCTTGGAAGACAACTGGCAAACAAATGGTTGTGTACCACTCAGAATTGACTGTTCTGCGTTGTTCTAGTGGTACGGTTGCGACATGTCCAGTTTTTCCGAAAAAACAGGCGACCACTTGCTTGGAAGTGCTTCGTGCGCGAACAACTTTTGTTGGATTTGGCTCATCTTGAAACACCCAGACAGTCGACTGCTGTTTACTTTCGGGCTCATACGCGTAAATCCACGATTCATCACCTGTCACAATGTCATAGACGTGTTTCGAAGCACCGCGACTGTATTTTTTGAGCATTTCTTTCGACCAATTGACGCGAGCCTTTTTTTGGGCGATTGACAAATTGTGTGGGATCGAACGCGAACAAATTTTTTTGACAGTCAAATGTTTATGCAATATTGAATGTATGCTGGTCCCACTAACGCCTAAGGTTGTGTCAATCTCACGATAGGTCACATGACGATCTTCCAATATCAGTTCGCGCACAGCATCAACGGTTTTCGGAACAACAACTGATTTTGGACGACCTTCACGAAATTCATCTTGGAGTGAACTACGACCACGATTGAATTCACCATACCATCGATAAACACTGGTCCTTGATGGAGCTTCATCGCTAAAAATTGAATTAAGTTCATCCATGCACTGTTGCTGAGTTAATCCACGCCGAAAGTTGTAAAAAATAATTGCACGAAAATGTTGACGATTTAATTCCATTTTTGGGCCGAGATGAATCTTTTAACTTACTGTAGACAACATAAATAGCGCTCGTATGTCAAAACGTTCTGAGTGCGTATAACCTCAAAAATGTCCAACTTTACGACAGAGCTGTCAATTGCCGGATTGCAACACTAGGGTTGCCAAATCCCGAAACATAAGAGGCAACCCTCGTAGTTGCATTTTCGTCATCGGGAGGTATTGACCCTGAGGTGAGGAGAAATGGTAGGAAGAGATAAGCAGGTAGTCGGTGGTTGGTCAAGAAGTCCGGTTCGTGAACATCGAATGAAGTGAATAGGCCGAGAGAGTCGAATAGATAAAATTGTTTTACGGAGTATTGAAAAGTACTGCAGTTTGGGATAATTTAAATTTCAAAAGTAAGAAAGTCGCTAAATGTTATTAAATTACAGCTTGGAATAAATAAGTAATAGAAAGACGAATAAAGTGTATACAAAATCTGTACATAAAGAAGATTGTAAAGTCAAATCGTGGAATTAGTAAGAAGCAAAATAGTATGACAAGTAAAGTGTATAATAAATCTATGATTAAAGAAGAGTGGAATTAAAGCGTGGAATAAATAAATAGTAAAACTGGCTAATAACCTTGCCTGGAAAAGCAAATTATTATGGAAAATTTAACAAGCCTCGGGACTTGCTAAAAAAGGCCAAGAACGGATCCCGGTTGTAATGCCGAATGATGATGAAAACTGAAAGACAAATAAAGTGTTTACACAATCTATACATGAAGAAGATTGTAAAATTTAAACGTGAAATTGGTAAGTAGCGAAACTGTATGACAAGTAAAGTGTGCAATAGACCCATGTTTGGAGAAGATTGTGAAGTTCTAGCGACAAATTAATAAGTAGTAAGACAGAAAGATAAATAAAGTGTATGTTAGAACTATATATATATATATGAAAAAGATTGTAAAATTAAGGTGTGAAGTTAACAAATAATATTAAGGGCATACACAAGGTGAAAATAGCTATTGTAAAATTATTAAGACTAGAACTAAGAAACTATAAAGAAAAACAAAAGGAAACGAATAAAAGAGGATGAATATTAAAGAAAGACATGAAGCTTCAATTTCTCAAATTTTGGTGCAAAAAGAAGATTTGATCGCCTTTCATTTGGTGTCGTGATTCTGCTAACGGTGATTACGTAAAAACATAACTCGCGTGTATATACAATGAAAACTAAATCGGAAGTTTTTGATTGCCTTATGGAATAAATATACTCGCCAACGAACCTTCAAAAGATACAGATCGTTCGCTCGTCCGCTTACATCCTAATAATATTTCCGCAGTACGCGTACAGGCAGGTATACCTGAACAATATAATATTTCTCCTTTCCCGCACCGGATTTGGTTATATGAACAGTGACAGTGAATAGACAAAAACCAGTGAACAATAATTGTGGTACAATGGCCTGCGGGCCAAATATGAGTGGTAACCAGCTTCGGGATCTTGCAGAGGACGGAGATTTCAAAATATACAAAAAGAAAATAAAAGGAACACTTCCTAGAATCGAGGAACATTTTCCAAATTTACCGATGACAGTAAACAATCCGAAATTTTTAATTATCACGGGCAATCAAAGTGACAAACCCATCGCGTCGCTTTATCTATTTGTAATAAAAAGAGCGATAGATGTCATTAGTCGAGAATACGAACAAATTACGACCTTACGCGACGGAAACTTATCAGTGAAAGTTAACTCACCATATATCGCGGACCGGTTCCTAAAAACAACTAATTTCGGCAATGTATGCCCCGTTACTGTGAAGCTTCACGAGAAATTGAACTAGTCTAAGGGTATAGTTTACGCTTTCTGCCCAATAAATGTCCCCGAATCAGAAATAATCTCGGAAATACAATCGCAAAATGTAACGAAAGTTTATACATTTTTAAAGAGGGATGAAAATAAAATCCAACGACCATCAGGCCTAATGTTATTTAGTTTCGACCTTTACCAACCACCAAAATCTGTGGATATAGGTTTCTACAAAGCAAAGGTCAACGAATACATCTCCAACCCCATGAGATGTCGTAACTGCCAACGACATGGCCATACTACAAAACGCTGCGCAGTAGGTATTTGGCCTGGGAATTCCGCGTATATGGATTTACTGAAAAGTTTCCGACCTTCGTCACGGGGTGTTCGTCGGTTTGGGTGGAAGTGATTCATCATCGTTTGGGTTGTGGTGCTGTTATCAGTTGTGGTCATCAATTGTAGTGAAATATTTTTTGTGTGAGCGGCGATTGTGGGGTGGTATCATCGCGGGGAGGGGGGAATTGGGTAAGGTGTGAAATTGTTATCGGGTAAGTAGGTAATGGGTCGATTTAGCCTGGGAGTTCCGCGTTAGAGCGAGAGGGAAGATATGACCTTGGAGTGGGTGCTGTAGTTGTTCGTTTTCGATGAAAGTGATTCATCGTCGTTTGGGTAATGGTGCTGTTATCAGTTGTGGTCATCAGGCTGTAGTTGTTCGTCGGTTTTTATGAAAGTGATGCATCGTCGTCGTCGTCGTCGTTTGGGTTGTGATGCTGTTATCAGTAATGGTCATCATCAATTGTAGTGAAATACTGTTTTGTGTGAGCGGTGATTGTGTGTGGCTGGTATCATCGCCCCCCCCGGGGGGGGGGGGGAATTGGGTAATGATAGATTTTGGTGGTTTTGGGGTGTGCCGTTGTCAGGGTATGTTTGTGGTGTGTTTGTGTGATTGCGCTGTTGCGGTGGCGTCGTGGTTGGGGATTCTTCTTATCAGTATGTGAATTAAGCCTTAGGTTTGGATGATCAGCGTTCAAGGTTAAAGTTGGGGTAGGTTAATTGTGTGACACTTTTTGTTTTACGATTATATATATATAAGAAGATACTTGAATGAATTGTGGTAACACATAATGATTAATGTTTGTTGGTCGATAGGTGGACTCGGGCTCGTTGGTCTTCAATGAATAAAAGTCCAGAGTTAGCAGTGATTGATATTATTAATTTATTGTAAAAGAAAAAAAGACGGGAATTCTTCCACACTGTTAAATAGCACTGGTTTGGATAAGTGAATTGGTCGTTAAGCGATTTGCTGATTGATAATACTTGTAAAAATTCAGATTATATTTCGAGGCACGTTGTCCTTTTTCCATTCGATCTTCAGTCGTTTGAATCTGGCAGTTGATTGGAAAATAGGATCAGTGCCAACTTCAAGTCTAAGAACAAACAGAATTGTGTGAAGTTCGCACAGGCTGATGGTTGTGTTGGATAAGACCAGCTGTCAATTGATCAATTCTCAAGAATGTTCTACGAGACCAGAGATAAAGAAATTGAGTTTGAATTAAGTGAAGTAGGAAGAGATTCAATACGTTTTAAAAAGTATTTTAAGGAGCATAAATTTCGGTTCAGGTCGAATGTGAAGCCGTTGGGGAGATTATTCCATACATTATTACGAAAGAGTTGTATTTGTTGCAGACTTGTGAAATAGTCATGTTTTCGTGTCAAACTTTAAAAGATGGTCACAAGTTTTGTGCTTGTACGCAAGCATGGCGAGAATTATCGTTTGGGGATGTCACAATAATTGGAAATGTATTAGAAAATTATGTGACACTAGAAGATGGAAACCGAACACTATTGGCAAACATTTTAAATGGTGAATCATCAACCAAAATACAAGATTTGCAAATCGGAGGTATTGAGAAAGGTCAGCACATAAAAAAAAATGGAAGAAATTGGTGGTAATATGACGCTAGTGGGGCAGGCTGACAGTTATTGTAGAAAAAGGTTGAGAGTAGATTACTTTTTTTCAGATTGCTCATTCGCCAATGAAAATGATTGGGAATTTGCACCGATGTTAATGGTTGATGATGAAATAAACGATGAAAAAAATCAAGAGAGAAAGAAACAAGCTGCCGAAAGAAAAATGAAAATAAAGTTGGGGTACATAAAAATTCGAAAGAAGCGAAACGTAAATGGAGATAATATGAGTGAAGAAGATTACGTAATAAATACGAAGGCGAATACTAATTGCATTTTAGTCTTTCAAGAACATTCACTTCAAGCTAAGCAATAATAAAAAAAAGAAAAAATGTTAGCAGTACATCTCATTTTGCTAATTTTAGTTGGAGTAACTTTTCCTACACCAACAGCAAGGGTTCAATTAAACGAGAGCAGCAGCAGTTCATCAAATCTTGAATTTGATTATATTGTACCAAATAATGATCGCATCTAAATTGATTTATCATTTGTGCTTTTAAAACATCAGAATTATTCAGATTTAAATGTAGCAACAACTAGTACTACTACCGCCAGCACAATCATCACCACCACCACTACTTCATTGCCTAATATGAGTAATGGCAAGGATGTTACTCAAGATGTTGACACTTTTAATTATGTGAATGCGAAGGAGGCAATAGAGCCGTTCAGGCAAGATTTAATACGAAAGGAAATAAATATTGCTGGATATATTGATTTTTTTTTTAAACTGTATTTATTAACCGTATTTTTAATTTGTACATTTAAGTGATACAGTGACATAAAATTAATTTTGTAACAACTGTTTACATGTAATTATTATTATAATACATTTTCCAAACAATGTTTTAAGAGTTACAGGATAGATGTGTGTTTATACATTATGTAGGGTTTCGTCTTCCTGGAAAAGGTCAGAAAACCAGGAATTTCTTATTTTTACTTTACTTAATCTAAACCTATCCCTAATTATAAATATAACTTAACCTAACTTAGTCTGATTATTATAAAATGAGCTATAAACAAAACAAAGTTTTATAATTAAGGGGATATAGCAATTGAAGGATGTGGAGTGAGGTCAGTTATGGGTTAGAGGTAGAGTATTTCTTTCCGGTTGTTCGTTGGAAAAACATAGAGTGTTGGAAAATGGTTGGACGTTACCGTATTTAAACTGGTTGGGGGTAAGTTCAGTGTTGTGGTATATGATCTCGTTTGAATCATTTACCAGTCTGCCTGAGGCGAAAATAGCTCTGGTGTGGAGACAGTTAGGATAGTTAGTGCTGATATCTAGAGGGTTCGCTAAGAGTGGGGTTATTATGGGATTGGGGTTATTTTGTAGGTTTTCGATAAATTTGATTGACAGCTCGAGGAATCGTCTATCGAGGCGTTATGTACCTGCGGCATTCTAGAGTTGGAGTTGAGCAGTTTGATTTTATGAGAGAGACTATTAGGTTTCCACATTACTCTTCTGCAGAGATTAAGCTGAATTGTGGCTTTATGGAGGGAATTTTTAATGTGGGGGAAAAAAGAAAAGTTATTAGAAAAAGTTATTCCCAGTTATTTTAGGGTTTTGGAGGGTTTTATCAGAGTGTTGTTCAGTTGAATCTTAATTTTGTTGTGGCAGCGTCTAGTGTTGTTTGTACAGTGCTCGTTTTTGGCCATGAACACTATGAGCTGCGTTTTATTTGGATTAAGGTGAATTTTCCACTTATTAAAGTATGTTGATAGGTTAGGGAGGAAGTTGTTAATGCGGTTTCTTGCAGCCTTAACAAACTTGCTGCTAGAGTAAATTAATGTATCATCAGCATAATTCAGCATCACAACATTAGGAGATACGGGTTGAGGAATATCTGAGGTATAAAGCAGATATAAGATTGGCCCTAAAATAGAGCCTTGGGGAACACGGTTATGGTGCGGGTTTCTAAGACAGAAGAATTTATTCTCACAACGAATTTTCTGTCAGAAAGATAAGAGGCTAAGAGCTTTGTTGTGTGAGAGTTTAGATTAAATATGGAGTGCAGTTTGTACAGAAGCCCTGAGATCCAGACGCAATCAAACGCCTTAGAAATATCGAGAGATATACACACAGTAGGGCTTTGGTTTTGGAGACCAGTTGTAACATCGTGTGTAAGTTTTAGTATAGCATGACATGTGGATTCTCGCTTACGGAATCCGAAATGAGAGTTAGAGATGAGGGCATTCTCATTGGCAAGTGAGAGAAGATTTTGGTAGATCTTGCGTTCCAGTATCTTACTTAGTGTACTTAGTACCGGGCTTCTTAATAGGAATTTCTACCGCAGTTTTCCAGTTCTCTGGGAAGTGCGATGCATTAATTATATGATTAAGAAGAATGAAGATGGGAAGTAGATTCGGTGCGCGTAGCCTTTTAAATAGAAGGCGTGGGATTCCATCTAATCCAGTTGACTTTTTGTTATTTCCTGATTTTACGATCTCGGATAATTCGTCTGCAGTTAGAAAATTTGTAGTGTCTAAGGGGTGTGAAGCTATGTTTGTGTTGTTAAATTCACCGATCAAAGGAGTAAAAGATGGGAATAATCTGTTTGAGATGTATTCGTTTACTGTGTTCTCGAAGCCAGGAGTTGAGAGAGAATTATTTTGCTGATGAATATTTGCAAAGTGTTCTGCGAGGCAATTTGCTATGTCCGTATCGGACTGGGCAATATTATTGCTAATTGGGTTAATGAGATGGTTAATTCGGGGTTTATATTTACAACCAGTTAATTGGTTGATGTTCTTGAAAAGATCACGATTTGGTTTGATGTTACTAAGTGTGGAGATGTAGTTCTCATCTGCGAACTTTTTCAACTGCTCATTTATCAGAGTGGATAGGAGTTGGATCTGGCTTTTAATAAAGGGGCAGTATCTTGTATGAAGTTTTCGGCGGAGCTGCTTTTTAAGGCGCAATAATTTGGTTAGGATGCTGGGCAAAGGCTTTCCTAAATAGTTATGAGGAATGGTTGTCGGGGTGTTGTTGCTGAGAGCCTCCTTAAGAATTTGCTCTATTCTTAAAGATGCTTGATCGATTTCAGTAGGGAGTAAGTTAGATGCTTCAGGGATATACAAGTCAGAGAAACTTATCGCTATGTCCCTATTGACTTTTCTCCAATTTGTTTTGATGAAGTTTGGGACAGGGTTTGACGAGTAGAGTGGGTCGAGAGAGGGGATTTGGATCGTGGTGTGGACGGAACCATGATCAGAAGGAAATATAAAAGAGACTGTAGGTGGACCCGCTGAATAAACATCGTCGGACTTGAGGAAGAAGTCGTTGTCGACTTGGCTGTGCTAGTGACACGAGCTGGCTGTAATGGGGAGTCAATGTATGTATATGGATAAGATGGGAGGAGGGCTAGCAACTGACGACCATATTTGTTGCATTTATTATCATTGAATGCTGTATGACGAGTATTCCAGTCTGCCCCGATTATAAATGGAGCGGGAACAGACTGTTGGATTATCTGAGAAATATCATCATCATCATCATCGGCACTACAACCTGGAACCGGCCTTGGCCTTATTTAGCAAGTCCTGAGGCTTGTTAAATTTTCCATAATGATTTGTTTTTTCCGGGCAAGGTCATTATTCTTGCGCCAGAGGCTCCCCGACGGGGAATCGAACCCCGGTCTCCCGCGTGACAGGCGGGTATACTAACCAGTATACTATTGAGGAGCAGAGAGAAATGTCAGTATCTGGGAAATCTGGTTGTCGTGAAGGGTGTATATAACTGGATGCTAAGTCGAGCACTTTATTGTTCTCACAAAAAAGTTTAAGTGCTGTGTATTCAATGCTGAATATATTAGTGAATCTAATTTCACTGAATTGAAATTTTTTGTGTATTAAGATGCCGGTACCTCCGTGGGATCCATTAGTTCTGGGGTTAGAAACAAAAGTATAACTGGGAATGGAAACGC
Organism: Microdon myrmicae; assembly: GCA_963931805.1. Taxonomy (NCBI): domain Eukaryota; kingdom Metazoa; phylum Arthropoda; class Insecta; order Diptera; family Syrphidae; genus Microdon; species Microdon myrmicae. The sequence goes on from OZ007502.1 coordinate 11,069,319, forward strand.
GGGAATTTGGTTTGAGCCAGGTCTCTGAAAGGAAGAGGATATCTGGGGAAAATTTGTCAACAAACAACCGGAGGTGTTGCTTACGTATATTAGAGTAAATGGATTCTGTGTTGAGGGAGATAATGGTTGGTTTAAAGAGAGCTGGAAAGAATATGGGAAGTTATTAGTGAAAGAATCTGACCTCTTTTTTCTGTTTCTGACATATGCCTCAGCGAAGAAAGCATGGCCTGTAGGCTTTGGAGGTAACCTATGATGTCCAGATTGAAATTTTTAATATTGTCGTTAGAGGGAGTGGTGGTGTTGAGGTTTCCTTTTGCTGCATCCACGTAAGATATTCCGGGTCGGGTTAACTTTGCTTCCTGCAATACAGTTGGTTTCGTTGTAGTTGGTTTAACTGTTGACATTGCTAATTTCTGTCTTTGCAGATCTTTTAGCTTCTGAGGACATTGATGTGAATGTGGCCCTCCACAGTTACAACATTTTACTGTAATCTTCTTTGTGGTAATGGATCCATCGGCGTTGGCGGTTTGGACTGTCTCTGGTTCCAGGCCTTGTTTATTTACCTTGCATTCATCTAGCTCGTGTTCCTCTGCGCATCTGCCGCAACGTCTTTGCTGGTGGCATGAGACCGCCAAGTATTCTGAGTCTTGGCATCGCTTGCAATGTAGAATTTCTTGTTAGTGTGGCTCCTCGATTGCGATTTTTTGGGTAAACAAATATTTAATTTATTTAAGTTGCTTGATATCCTGATTTGGTGAGATTTGTAGGATCCGGAGGCTTTTTATGTTGTTTGTGCTCATGTATGGTGTTTGGAAGTAATCCAGTTTATTAATTTTTATTTATGGACATATCCTAGCAATTTCCAGTCCTAATTCTTCATTGGTCCATTTTGGATCGATATGCCTTATAATAAAGGTAGTTGCTATTTGGATGTTGGAAGGTGAAGAACTGATATTGTTCCTCTAACAGTTTTTTAACTGCCCTTTCATGATCGTCTAATGATCTGACTGTCATGGAAGTTCTAGATCCTTTTTTTATATTTGTGCTGAAATTTCGGTGACCCAGAGCATTTTGCAGGGTTTGAATTATTGCTTTGGTGCTGGTCAGGTTTTTGATGTAGATTGGCGGGGGTCTTTCATTTCTCGCGGTTGATTTCGTTGTTGTTTCTGCTCTGGCTTGAGTGGGTATTTGATTTGATGAGGCCTTTATTTGTTTGGGAAGTTTGGTGGGTAGTTCGCCTTGGCTGTGACTCGAATTAGGGCGTTGACGGGGCGTTTCTTCCATATGGACGTCATCAGTGTTAGTGATGGAACCTTGTTTATAGATTTGTTCCTGGAGTTGTTTCACTTTAACCGTTAATTGGTTAATGGTTTCCAACGCTTCCTCGAACTTTTGCTTGTAATTTGCGGGGCTGCTTGTTCTGTCCATGTTTGTGGATTTTTTTACTGTGCGTTTCGTAAGATGTCCAGAGCCTTCCTTTTTCTTACTGTTATGTACTCCAGTGCATTGCCTGGGTCATCGCCTATCATCGGAGTTGTGTAGTAACTGCTTTCCTGTCTTTAAAAAAACTTTTTTTTTGTTATTCTTTTTTTTCTGTTTAATTATTATTATTTATTTTTTGTTTTTTATATTGCACTAGACAATTTAATAGTGCACTGCACACACGTGTAAACACGTTTCCTTACACGACCGCACTGCACGAGATATGTCACGATAATGAATGATGGATATATTGAGAGTCATCACATCTTTTATAGATATTTCAAGTTGGAGTTTGATGGCAACAAGGAACTAAAAATTCGATGTTCTTATGATAGTAATTTTGACAGAAAATCCTTGTTAATTAAATGTTTTGAATATCGTGAATATGAATCTGAAAGGATTCTGAGCAATGGAGAAATCGAGCACATAACAAAATATGATACAGATTGCAAATCAACTTACGAATTGTTAGATATGAGGAAAGAGAAACAAACATATCACATGATTATATCTTAAGAAAGCATATAAATAATACAAATATTACTTTTTAAATAACCGTGTTTTATTTATTCAACATTAATCAAGCCAATGTACCCATCCTTTTCATTTATAATTTTAAAGTTAATCAATTCATTAACAAATGGTCTATATATTCTTCTTTGTGGTTACTCCAATTCAATAGCCCTTCTTTATTGTTAGGGAAGCGAACAAGATATCCTACGCCAAATGTTCTTGTGACAGTACCCTCTACGACTAGGCCTTTTTCTATTTCCGTGATGGTTTTGCAATTTGCTTTTTCTTTTGGTGTTGACTTTAGAAACTGATACTGAAAAAACTAAACTGATTTATCATAGCAGCTGTCTTTTATTAATCCATGAATTATGATCATTTGAGAAACCAAGCCACTTTACATATATATATATACTTTGTTGTCTTTAGATTTCAGTACTTTTTCCACAAGGAATACATCGGGGTGGTTGGTTTTTTGTAATCCTATTTCATAGAAACTACCTTCAATGGGTTGACCTTGAGAATCATCGAGTAAATATGTGATAGGGTTGGTTATGTTAACATTTTTTATCGTGAATACTTCCGTTGACCAATTGGGTGTGTAACCTTTCTCGAAAGCATGTTTAAACTTACTTATTCGAACTTTATTACCAACTTTAAATTTACCCTTTAAAGCGATTTTAACGTGACTGTAAACCGATGATAAAAGATCTTTTGATTTTTTTTTATTTACATCAACTGGTCGCATATTGATTGTTCTATGTATAGAGTTATTATACGCATGGAGCAAGCCTTTTAGGATCGGTAGCCATTTATAGTTGCCACTAAAACTGAATTCTCGCCACATTTTCTCTTTAAGAGTCCTATTGAAACGTTCAACAATTGAAGCTTTCAATGTACTGTACGTCTAATAATAATTAATTTTATGTGTTCTCATTAGATCCTGGAAGATTTTATTGAAAAACTCCTTGCCATCGCCAGTTTGCAGATTTTTTGGTATTCGACAGGAACTACTGAAAATTGATTTCATAGCTTCTGTAATGGCTGATGCAGTTTTATTTTTCAAAGGAATTGCCCACGCATACTTTGAAAAAGTATCAATTACAGTTAGTAAAAAGTTATGTCCATTGTTTTGCTTGCTATAAACTATCATTTCTACCAAATCCGCTTGCCATGTGTCATCAAACCCCTTAATTATAAGTCGACGTCTGATAAAATGTCTTCGTGCAGGTTTATGCAATTCCTCAACAACATTTCGTTTACTCATCGTACACAATAATGAACATAAAAACAAAACTTGTTTTCTTTTATAATTCATTTTCTTTATTTTCGCACAGATACAACTGCAAATTTTTTTTTTATTTTATTAATCTTTCATACAGTAACATCAGTTTCTTAATACTAATCATTTTATGTTCATTCATAAAGCAAGCGCAGGTGTCTGGTTTATGTTTGCAAAGATTTGCCTGAAAATGGCACGTCTTGCAGAATAGGTTCCTTAAAAATGAAATCTAATTTAGTATCTGTTGGGGTTTGCAGTGGAATATCAATGCAGTGCAGAACCATAATCGCAAACTCTAGTGGCAAACCAGGGCGCTCACGAAGGATGATTGAGTAGTGGAGTTGCCAGACCCAGGGAATACTCAATAATTCCTCTGGGGTTGCGACCTAACACGTCAACGGGACTCACCTCTGATGACGAATCGAATGATCCCGTATCCGAGAACCAACCTTCGTAGGAAACACCTCCAATAAATTAAACCTCTGTTCTCGGATGGCAAGTCGTCAGATGAATTTACATATATTGAAGGTGCCTACCTGACGTGCATCAGTGCTAGCTCACAAGAAATATCTTACAAATTCACGTGGTCAGACAAATCGCAACACGCATTTGGAAACAAAAAAGGGGATGTTGGTTTCGCCGTCAAAATGGGCCAACCCTAACCACACCAAAACAATAAAGCTCCCGGAGTCGACTGCATACCGGCAGTACTTGTGAAGCATGGAGGAGAGGCAACCGCTCGAAAGATCCACCAGCTCATCAAACAATATGGGAGATGGAAGTCACTCCGGAAGAATGGAATACCTCAATAGTCGTCCCCATTTTCAAAAAAGGTGACAGATCTGACTGCGAAAACTACAGAGGAATATCAATGCTCCCAACCACATACAAAATATTAACAAATGTCATACTGATGAGAATCACACCATACGTAGAAGAAATACTGGGAGACTACCAATGCGGATTCCGTAGGAACCGATCAATAAGCGACCAAATGTTCACAATAAGGCAACTGTAGGAAAAGAAGTAGGAATACGGAGAGACGATTCACCAACCGTTCGTTGACTTCAAAAAAGCCTACAACTCAGTCGCAAGGCAAAGACACTACCATATTGTAGTTGAGCTGGGAATTCCGAAAAAATATGCTGCTCTCATTCAAATTTGCATGAACGAAAACTAAGGGCGAGTTAGGATAGAAAGCCACCTCTTAGAACTATTTGAAATTCGGGACGGACTAAAACAGAGAGAAGGTCTATCATCGTGTTTTTTTAACCTTGTGCTCGAATATGTCATCAGAAAGGTACAAGACGACAACATGGCCGGATCATCTCTGAACGGGGTCACACAAGTGCTCGCATATGCGGATGACATCGCCGTTCTGGGCGATAATCTAGAAACTGTTAATAAAAACTGTGAAATCATCATGCAAGCGGCAGAAGAGGTGGGCCCAGAAATAAATGAAGACAAAACAAAATACATGATTATGGCGAGAGCAGGTGGACCTAAGAGAACACAAATAGACAACAGAGGCAAGATATTTGAAAATGTCAAAGAATTTAAATATCTGGGAACAATGCTGACGGCTAGTAACGAAATGTCGAAGGAAATTAACAAAATACTACACTCCGGCAACGCTAGTTGGCACGCATTCAGTAAACTGCTGAAATCCAAACTGCTATCACGTAACATAAAGCTCCGTGTCTATAGAACCATAATCATGCCGATTGTTCTATACGGATGCGAAACATGGGCTCTTACAAAACGGGAAGAAAACAAATTCCGCGTATTCGAGAATAAAGTTTTAACGGGTGTCTTTGGCGGTAAATATGACGAGGAGGCAGGACAATGGAGGCAGCTCCACAACCACGAATTGGAAGAGCTATACCGCAAACCTACAATAGTGAGAGTAATGAAGTCGCGAAGATTAAGATGGGTCGGACATGCAGCGCGAATGAGCAACGATAGCACCGAGCGTAGAATTCTTGACGGTAGACCAACGGGAAAGAGACAGGTAGGACGGCCGGGACGGAGATGGGAGGACAATGTTAGATTTGACCTTGAGGAGATCGGATGGGGTGGTCAAGCGTGGAAGGAGAGTGCACAGGACACATCGAGTCGCTGAGGTCATGAACTTCCGGGTTCCTACAAGCCAATAAATAATAATAATAATAATAATCAATTTCACATAATTAAACACATAAAACATAGTATTTGAATTGAAAACAAAAAATAAATAGCTAGTGCATAACCCGTTTTTTACCGGCGATATCTGGTATAGAAATTGATCGTCGTCGGGATACTTTTGTTGTGACAGCAAGAAAACTGAGGACGGAGAACGAACGGAAAAGAAAAAACAACCGGTGCTGCCATATACAAATGTAAGCGTCCATAACCCGTATCGATAAATATTAGCTACAATTAACATACAAGTATCGCAAAACCATCCAGGATCTCCCTGCTTGTACCAGTCTTGCGTTTTTGGCAATTTCAACTAACCCTGCACACACTGTTCTTAGATATCTCCCCACTTTCCTTTTCAGATATCTCGAGACCAAGCCCAACATCCTCAAGTACTTGGGAGATTCTTGTAGTCGCAAGATGACCAGAAGCCAGATACAAAACACATTTGTCCTAGTCTCGTTTAAATCGGCCTCTCATCACTTTTTTTTTCGAGGATCAATAAAATCACGATGGCCGAACGTACGGCCAGTGCGCGAACCGTAGATTTAACCGCGTCAAAGAAGTAATACTTATATAATTATTAAATAATAATCAAAAGAAAGACTAATAAAACATGTAAAATTAACTTTATAGATAAATTGTTCGGGAGACGAGTTCAAAAGTGTAGTTGTTGCATCCCCATTTGTAAAACGGTGTTTTCCAAGTAATTAGCAGCCAAGATAAATAAAGAGCACGTTTATTGGACCAACCAAGCTCCCAAGTCCAGTGGGTAGATACAATGATGATCCTCTGGTACGTATTCTTCCCCTTGATTTAATATAAGTAAATAATCGCTCTTCTAATAAGGTGACGGATCAATTATTAATGAAAAACAAGTAACTCAACAGGATTATCGTCTAATACACAAATTTTCCAGTAAATTGAAGGTTTTTTTTCGTAATTACCTTCAAATTATTGTTTGCTTCTTCTATATAAATATTTTTAATCCCAACACTATTATCCAGCTGAAACTTATAAAATAAACATCAAATAGCTGTATGTAAATTGTGCGGCAAGCATATTGTATATTTTAATAAGGAATAAACAATTATCTATCTATCTCTCCACAATAAAACAATTTGCTATTCGCTCTGACGGAGAACTAAAACGAAAGCTGATCGATATAAAATAATTTTTGAATCTGTATTTAAATTGTATGTCAAGCATATTATATATTTTAATCGAAATAAAGAATTATCTATCTCTCCACAATAAAAAGAAATGCTATTCACTGACGGAGAACTAAAACGAAACCGTCAATTATCCATTCTTACCGTTTACCAGGCTGTCGATACGACTCTTGGATGTACAGTCATTGAATACCCGTCTCCTCAATGAGTTCCACCTCATGTTTGATCATTGTTTCCTTCGAATTAGCGCATTCCCCTAAATGGTCGATTTCCTTTTCCAGTCGTTTCTTCTGTTCGTGCTCCGATGACTTATCCAATTCATTTTCAGTGAGGTGCTGCGCTACGTGTCTTTGAAAATACACCTTTTTGGTGAATTCTTTGCCGCATTTTTTGCAACTGAATTTATTTTCGCCATTATGGATTCGAAGATGATTGCTCAGACTCTGAGAATATCCAAAGCCCTTGTCACAAGTCGGGCATTTGTAAGGCTTTTCACCAGTATGTACTCTCATATGGCGCCCTAAATCCCCACCACTCGCAAACGTTTTATGACAATGATCGCAACTGAAAGGTCGCTCATTGTTGTGGCGTCTCATATGGCTATCGAGTATACTTTTTTTCTTAAAATCGTGATTACATATCTCACAAACCGTCAATGATACTCTCGTTGATTGCTTTGTTCGGACTGTAGGGTGCTTTGGGATTTCGCCTTTCGACTGCTGTACAATGTCTCCATTTGTGGCTTTAGAAACTGGACTCTTATCTACGTCAATACAGGGTGTGCTCCCGATGTCACAATTATCGCCGATTAAATTATTCTCTACAATTTCATGTTTGATGATAATTTCGCTTGAGTTCGTGTTTTCCTGTATTTCGAAGATTTCATTTTCTAGTGACTTCTTTTGCGTGTGTTCCGATGATTTATTCACTTCAACACGATTTAGATGACGGTTTGCGCGTTTTTGACAAAGCTTCTCTCTCCTGAATTCTTTGCTAGTGGTTTTATTATGGATTTGAAGATGCCTCGACAGGCCATTAGAATATCCATAGCTCTTGTCACAAGTCGGACATTTGAAGGGTTTTTCACCCGTGTGGTCGCTCTCGTGGTTCTTTTTGACCACGTTGCTACAGAATCGAAGATCACAGTATTGACATTTATAAGGCTTTTCACCAGTATGTGCTCTCACATGGAGCCGTAATTCCGTACGAGTCACAAACGCTTTGTCACAATGATCGCAGCTGAAAGGTCGCACATTGTTGTGGCGTCTCATATGCCTATCGAGTAAATATGTTTTCTTAAAATCGTGATTACATATCTCACAAACCGTCAATGATACTCTCGTTGATTGATTCGGTCGGACTGTAGGGTGCTTTGGGATTTCGCCTTTCGACTGCTGTACAATGTCTCCATTTGTGGCTTTAGAAACTGGACTCTTATCTACGTCAATACAGGGTGTGCTCCCGATGTCACAATTATCGCCGATTAAATTATTCTCTACAATTTCATGTTTGATGATAATTTCGTTTGAGTTCGTGTTTTCCTGTATTTCGAAGATTTCCTTTTCTAGTGACTTCTTTTGCGTGTGTTCCGATGATTTATTCACTTCAACACGATCTAGATGACGGTTTGCGAGTTTTTGACAAAGCTTCTCTCTCCTGAATTTTTTGCTGGTGGTTTTATTATGGATTTGAAGATGCCTCGACAGGCCATTAGAATATCCATAGCTCTTGTCACAAGTCGGACATTTGAAGGGTTTTTCTCCCGTGTGGTCGCTCTCGTGGTTCTTTTTGACCACGTTGCTACAGAATCGAAGATCACAGTATTGACATTTGTAAGGCTTCTCACCAGTATGTGCTCTCACATGGATCCGTAATTCATTACGAGTCACAAACGATTTGTCACAATAATCGCAACTGAAAGGTCGCACATTGTTGTGGCGTCTCATATGAATATTGAGTGCATATTGAGTCGCAAAATCGTGATTACATATCTCACAAACCTTTAATAATACTCCCGTCGATGGCTTCGGGATTTCGCCATTTGCGGCTTCAGAAACGGTACCATTTTCTTCGGTAATGCAGGGGGTGCTCCCGACGATGCAATTATCGCCGATTAAATTATCCTCTACAATTTCATGTTTGATGTTAATTTCGTTCGAGTTCGTGTTTTCCTGTATTTGGAAGATTTCTTTATCCAGCGATTTCGTTTGCGTGTGTTCCGATGAGTTATTCACTGCAACTCGATTTAGATGACGGTTTACGTGTTTTTGAAAAAGCTTCTCTCTCCTGGATTTTTTGCAAGTGGATTTAGTATGGGTTCGAAGATGCCACTTCAACCCTTTAGAATATCCAAAGCTCTTGTCACAAGTCGGACATTTGAAGGGTTTTGCACCCGGATGCTTGCTCTCGTGCATCCGTCTGTAGTCGATCCGAGAGAACCGAAGGTCACAGTACTGACATTTGTACGGCTTTTCACCAGTATGTACTCGCATATGGCTCCGTAAATCCCCACTACTCACAAAGGTTTTGTCACAATGATCGCAACTGAAAGGTCGCACATTGTTATGGCGTCTCATATGAGTATCGAATGCACTTTGAGACTTAAAATCGTGATTACATATCTCACAAATCGTTAATGAGACTCCCGTCGATTGCTTCGGTCGGACTCTAGGGTGCTTTAGGGGTCTTTTGTAATCAGACGTGAAGCTTGATTCTTCACTTAATATTTTTTGCAGACCTCTGGATCGCTTTGGCATTTTATAATTTATCTTCTGTCTCGATTTATTATTTACTTGCGTAGTGTTGCTATGGACACAGGAATCTGCACAATCTTCCACAATAGGTTTGGATTCAGTACCAGCATTATCTTCCAGGTTAAGACAGGGTGTGTTCTCACAACTATCATCAACTCCAGTGTTGTCCACAACTTCATCCTTAATGCAGATGTCAAGTATCGGGTTTACTGTGGTTGAACTCGTTTTCCATAAGTCTTTTATTTCAAACTCTTGGTGATTTGTAGTTAGCAGCCGTTTGATTATCGATTCCGATTGCTCATAGTTTCGATGGAATTTGGAGACAACGTTGAGGTCGTCGAGGCATTGCAGGCAAATGCTTTTTGGTTGATTTGTATTTCTTTTAATCAAAATATCCGAGTATTTCATTATTTTATCAGCAATCACGATTGAATCGCTATCCTTTCCGAAAACACAACGATTTTCGCCTTTTTGTAAACAAACAAAACATACTCTTCCCCACTCAATTACACGTGACATGTTTTAAAATCCGATGTTTTACTTTTAAGTAATAACTCACAACAATTCTATTTACTTTATGTGAGATTCTGTTAGTTTATTTGTCATACGGATTAAAGTGAATTTTTAGTGACGTTTTGCTGGAGACGAGCTGTTCGATTTGGGTACAAAACTAAAGAGTTTATGCTGTTTTATCAAGGGTAGGTTGATTTTTAAAATCTACAGTAGTATGCTTCAATGTACGATGTGTTTCCTAGCTGAGTCTTATAATAGATTTTAGAGTATATATTCGATTTTCTAAGTCGAGAGGGAGTTACGTGATTAAGTATCGAGTGATGAAATGGCCTTCCGTACTTTTAATTAGATATATTTCTGGTGGTGTGTTGCAAACCTTGGGATTGGTCGACGTGGAGAGACACAACTTCTAATCCAGCATCCAAAATAAGGAGATATCCACGATATAGCAGTCATCTGAACAAAAGAAAATCGGTGGCGTTTCTTACAGATTCACACACGACACGCAAACGAATCGTGAAGAACAGTACGGAAAGAAATTCAAATTATATTCATATGCCATAGTAATTAACATAACAATTCCACATCAGTTGAGTGTATTTGAGAATATCGATCAAATTCGTTCACACGGCAGTTTTCAAATGTGCATGCTTTAGTTTGAATCGCACGGTTTTCGCTACCGTCGCAAAATACTATATTTTCCCATATAAAGTAGATCCCACCAGCGCAGAATATATTTTACATATGCTAGTTGAGGTGGTGGTATAAATGATGATGGAGACTTTATTAATTTAATATAAAATATAAAAGGCTTTATTGCCTATAAGTATATAGACTAAACAAATGAGCGAGAATTTCGTAGCGCGTGTGTCCCTCGTGGCGTCTTATAATGCTCTACTGCAGCGACGCTCCTCGGGGATCGAGTCTCGCACAACCCACACTCTCTATCTACTCACGCATACATACATAAGAGCGCGCTAATGCGCGACACCTATATTTATATACATCATACTACTATACAAGATAAGTGTATATTCCCAACACCCCTCTTTACATTTATATTATATACAGTTTCAGAATAATATTGTGACGAATTTACGAACATGAAGCACGCAATCTAGTGCGAGATAGACTACATAGAGAAGCAGGAAAACTGACAGCGGAGTAATAAGTGTCAGTCAAGAGTCAAGAAGATGAGAACTGACAGCGAACACGAAGATCGATCTCAAGGGAAGCGTAAATAACACGTGTAGAATAATAAGTAACAATAAAGTAAATCCATTAAACCCGAAAGAACAAGCTTTTGCAGTTTGATTTAAATTATTTTGCGATCCAGAGATCGGACCTAGGGAGCCGCTAAACGTAAACCCCAAAATCCGTAACAATATTTTCAATTTATTAAGGACACTTTTTAAATAAAATTCAATATATTTCTAAAATTTTCAAATTTTTCGATTCGAATCAATCTTAATTATATTTATCAAATTTTCTTTTACACTTTCATTCACATAATGATAATGTACTTGGATATGCTTTGAGTTTTTAGCAAGATTTCCATACTTCGCTGTATTAAGCGCACCTGAATTATCTTCGTATATATTTACCGGCTTTATTAATCAACATTAAATGTTTTCAATAATTCTCTTATAAACTTTAATTCGCTTACAGCTTCCGACAATGCTACATACTCCGCAAATGTCGAAGCTTTTATTACATATTTTTGTTTTCCTGATTTCCAATAAATTACTTTACCAACTAATCTAATTACATAACCGGTTGTGGATTTTCTATTTACAATGTCTCCTGCCCAATCTGCGTCCTCGTAACAATCAAGTATTTCAACATTTTCATTTCTTTTATAAATCAAATTTAAATCTTTTGTTAAATATAAATATTTCAAAATTCTCAAAGCATATTAAAAATGTGTTTCATCATAACAATTTTGATATGTACTTAAATATTTTACACTATAACTTATATCAGGTCTTGTAGCTGAGCTTTTAAATAATAACTTACCAATTATATTTCTGTATTTTATATCTGTTCGCCAGATGGGAACCGCAACTCCAATTGTTGCAGATGGTTCGCCAACTGGGAAAAGCCAATTATGTATTCTGCATCGAGCAGAACACCAAATTCTCCAATTGCCGCATTGGGCACACATCGTACACAAAACGCGTCCATTGTACACAAAAAAGAAACAAACGACAGTAAATTGTTTTCTCTGCCACTGAGACTTTATATTGTATATGATTAAGTTAAAAGGACACGAACAAAAGGCGATGCTAACGCGTTAGAAAAGCAAACTGTACATACAGCAAAATTAGAAAACTTCCTTTGTTTGAAGAATCAAGTTTCAAAACAATACCAAACTGTTTCTAAAAAACAGTAAGAACAGTCACAACTGTTCGTGAACTGTCACCGGTTCACTTTCTCCATTCAGCATTGAACAGCGGGGCCCGTTATCAAGTCGCTGAATCAGTTGGCAGCGTTCAATGCCAATATTGTTTGATGCAACCGCAAGTTGGATTTTCTGCGGCATACATCCAGGGGCTTAATGCTGTGAAGAACGTGTATGACAGTTCCGATTCACCAGAGGCTGCCTTGAATTCAATGTTTGTTGCTTGTGTAGCAACATCTTGCCGGGCCGACGACGATGCACCAGTAGTTGCCCTTCCTTTTGGTGCTGTCAATGAAGGGGCACGTCAGCACCCACTGGGAACAGCAAGACCAACTCCACTAGTTGGTTTGATGAGACAGCCAACAGCAAGACCAATTCCACTAGTTGGTTTGATAGGACAGCCAACAGCAAGACCAACTCCACCAGTTGGTTTGAAAGACAGCCAACAGCAAGACCAACTCCACTAGTTGGTTTGAAAAATAGTCGCCCACTGGGAACAGCTAGACCAACTCCACTAGTTGGTGCTCGAATATTTGCCCACTGGGAACAGCTAGACCAACTCCACTAGTTGGTGCTCGAATATTTGCCCACTAGGCCCAGCAAGACCAACTCCACTAGTTGCTGCTCGTTGCTCATGTACCGGTATAGTGCAGAGGTAGGGTGGCAATAATTAATTATATCGACTAGATCTAACTATTAATTGAATTAATTTGTTATAAGATATAGTTAGTTATTGTTTCAATTTCTAGTCAATTATCAGTGTTAGTGTGTGTGTGTGTGTGCGTGTGTGTGTGTGTGTGTGTGTGACCGAAGGTCCAGTTGGCCATTGATTGCTAACGTTGTAGATAGTCTCCGACACGTTGTGGAGAAATGCCTGAAAGGCGATATTTGCCGCATCAGCCGCGGCAACCATTTGAATGAGCCCTTACGTTATTCAATTGGTTGAGGTCTTTAGGGTTGAATTGATTACTATATTGTTGAGAAGTCGCCAATCGTCTTCTCTGTATTGTTGAGTAGTCTGCTCTGTTGTCGAAAAGTTGTACCATGTTGAGCAGTTCTGAATCGTCTCGGAGGTTGTTGCTCTCCTTTGTTGGGAGTAATATAAGGTTGAGAATTTGTCAATCATCTCCATTGTTGTAGAGATTTGTATTCGAATTTGAGTAGTAGTAAATGTTGAAAGGTCGTCAATCATCTCGTTTGTCGTTGAGATGATTTCTCGAAGGGTGTCGGCATCCTTCCTGTTCATCATCTTCTATGTCCTCTACTCTTGTTACCGAAAGTCCAACTTAGACACCGGCTTTGTTGAAGTGGTGCCCCCAGGCACGTGGTTCGCGGTGCCTGGGCGGTGTTAAGAGGGTGCCTCCAGAGCGTTGCGTCCAGGCGGCGAGAAGTGATGAAACCCAGACACGTGACAGCGGTGTGTCTGGGTGGGTTGTAACGTAACTCCGTACGTAGCGTCGAAATAGGTTGGACGTTGTCCTCTGTTGGATCGTGGATCCTTATGTATTGTATGAATATTTTGTTGTTGGACGTAGTCCCCATTGGATCGTAAATCCAATAGTAGAATGTAAGTGTATCTTAGATGTCAATATGTTGAAGGTGATGGGTTGTAAGTCTACCATCTTTTCAGTATGTCCAGCCTGTGCTGCTACCAGAAATGTTAGAGTACCGCCAACTGCCTAGGATCATCTGCATCTTGAATCCAAGTTGATTGCTTTGGCTGATGCTGTTGCAGTTGGGGATATGTCCCATCTACGCCGCTAAACCGATGCTCGGCGTTGGGCGAGTTTCTTGATGGGAACTGAACTCTCTGTCGGCAGCGTTACCTGGTGGAGTGTTTGATCCACTGATAGGATGATGGTGCTGGACATGGTGTCTTTTTCTTTTGTAATGTTGTGGTCGAATCCTAGCGGCATAATTTATTGAATTAGACTGGCCCTTGAGTGAGCCAGAGAGGTTGCGCATCCGGGTCGCTATTAAGAATAATTCTGTTGTTCAATAGACGCCTTCGTTTAATTGTGTCGCAGGATAAAATAGTCCCCAAGGTATCTTTCTTCTTGTCTGGTGGCTGGACCATGTTGTCATTATTCGCTTCCGTTGATATGATTTCTCGAAGGGTACCGGCATCTTTCCTTGTTCCTCATCTTCTATATCCCCTGATCCTGTTACCGAAAGGCTAGCTTAGACACCGACTTTGTTGAAGTGGTGCCCCCAGACACATGATTCGCGGTGCCTGGGCGGTGATAATAGGGTGCCCCCAGAGCTTTGTATCCAGGCGGCGAGAAGTGAAGAACCCCAGACACGTGACAGCGATGTGCCAAGGTGGCGAGAAGCGACAAATCCTGATGCGTGAGCGATGAGTCCAGATGACGAGAAGCGGTGTAATCCACACTGTGACAGCTTTCCGATGATATGATTTTTATTGGTGCCGGCATCTTTCCTGTTCATCATCTTCTATATCCTCTACTCTTGATACCGAAAGTCCAACTTAGACACCGACTCCGTGAGAGTGGTGCCCCCAGACACGTGATTCGCGGTGCCTGGGCGGTGATAAGAGGGTGCCCCCAGAGAGTTGCGTCCAGGCGGCTAGAAGTGATGAACCCCAGACACGTGACAGCGGTGTGCCTGGGTGGAGAGAAGCGACAAATCCTGGACGCGTGACAGCGATGCGTCCAGGTGACGAAAAGCGGTGCCCAGGAACGGATGTAAATGAAGCGGTGAAGATCGCAATTCCCGGGGTTCTTGGATTTACTCGTCTCGAATTCGATGGTTGGATTGATATTGCAGGTATAGGACCGGATACGCCCTTGTTGGCAAATTTTTCTTCGTACTGACCGCTTGCGCTTGAAACGCTGACCCGTCAGATGATAGTTTTCATATACAGGAAGGAAGTTTCCAAAACTTCTCCTGTTTCCCTGATGTTGTTGCAGGTGACACTTGGTTTTCGGTGAGAGCTTCCAGCTCTATCGTTGTACTTGATTTCACACGCTTAGGTTTCATTGAATTGTCCTCGCGACTATTCTGCCCGAAGGGCCATCGTCCTCCTCTTGAGGTTCTTTCAGTGTACGCGGGCGTATCTAACTCCTATAGCGTGGATGGTGAAAAGTACCTGCAATATTGTTAACAGAGGATCCGAATGATGTCCTCAATCTGGTACTGGAATCGATTAGAAACTTCTTTATTTACCTGCGGTGACTTCTGCAGAATTAAATAAATGAAAGAACTATGGATCTCAAAAAGTGGACTGTAATTTAGATTGTTACTTGATTATTATTTAATTTGTTGTTTGACTTGTGCGTTAATATTGAAATGTAAGTTGCATGTATTGGAGGTTGGAATATGGGAAACAACAGGATAAATATATATATTTTTTTATTTTATTTTCCGCCGATTACAAAAGAAAATTATTGAATAAAAATAGAAGTTAGTTCTATTTGCAAGAGTAGTGAACTACTCAACCAGTAGGCTCAAATATGCCCAGTCCAATTGAAACTCATCCGCGTTTGATGATGTACGAACCTGCATCATGCTTCCCATTGTTTTCGGTAGAATTCCTTTCTGCGTTCTACCTGATGTTGAGATATTTGTGCTACAGGACCTGGACAATTAAAATCTGCAAAAATGTCAAATGTTGAAATTGACTGAATACATTCCTGTGGTCGCTTTCCCAGGGGTTTTGGTCAGATTCTGTGAAGGAAGTTATTGGAAATATAACATCTTCGATATTGCAACCATGTGACGTTTAATTAACTTCTAGGAATAGACATGAAGCACAACATTTTAGGTACACCAGAATATGTGTTACGATTCGCGGTGACACACAAACGGTTACGATATTGGTTGAAAACCCAAATTGAAACATCCAGATCACCTGACATGAACGCAGGAAGACAGCTCCAACTTGTCTAATTGGTAGTTTAACATTGTTCTACATAGCCTGTCGAATAGTTGAAAAAATTCGTAGAATTCTGTGACTCTGGGATAGTTGTTTTTCGGCGAACTTTCGTTGTTCAGGAACAACAGCTATTGTGGCACGTATCAATTCCTTCCGTTTGTTCAGGTTCATTTTCAATCGTTGTTGTCAGGCTCCAATTGAATAGCTTCGTATAAGCGTCTATGGCTTCATCGTACTTTCCTGCATTGAGATATACATCTCCCATTGGTCATATGCTATGTTGTAATTTGGATTGTCGAACAACGCAGAGTTGCAGTCTTTAATCGCACTATCGTTTTCTGTTACACGGATATATGCTGCAGCTCGATTACAGTAGAATGTTGGATTTTTCGGATCGAAAATAATGGCCCGTAGTACCACTTCTTCATATTTGCATTCCTTCATCAGGCGGCTGCCTTCATTCTTCGTTCTAAAGAACGGCAATTGCTACCCGGTGGTAGAATGTCGATGAAATTGAACACTTCGATGAACACACCACACAACACTTTGTAGTTAAGATCCATTCGGATCGCTAAATTAAGTTATATGTCAAATTATAAATTCAATTGCCACCTACCTTGGTTACTGGAGCGTTGCTCACGTTGATCACAGGTTGTTGGCGGAGTTCCCTCGTTGAGGATGTTGACGGACGTAATCCAATGTACGTAATCCAATTTTGTGGCACCGACTTCTTGCACGGATGTTGGACATCCGGCTCGAAGGACCAAATGATCGCCAGATGGGAACCGCAACTCCAATTGTTGCAGATGGTTCGCCAACTGGGAAAAGCCAATTATGTATTCTGCATCGAGCAGAACACCAAATTCTCCAATTGCCGCATTGGGCACACATCGTACACAAAACGCGTCCATTGTACACAAAAAAGAAACAAACGACAGTAAATTGTTTTCTCTGCCACTGAGACTTTATATTGTATATGATTAAGTTAAAAGGACACGAACAAAAGGCGATGCTAACGCGTTAGAAAAGCAAACTGTACATACAGCAAAATTAGAAAACTTCCTTTGTTTGAAGAATCAAGTTTCAAAACAATACCAAACTGTTTCTAAAAAACAGTAAGAACAGTCACAACTGTTCGTGAACTGTCACCGGTTCACTTTCTCCATTCAGCATTGAACAGCGGGGCCCGTTATCAAGTCGCTGAATCAGTTGGCAGCGTTCAATGCCAATATTGTTTGATGCAACCGCAAGTTGGATTTTCTGCGGCATACATCCAGGGGCTTAATGCTGTGAAGAACGTGTATGACAGTTCCGATTCACCAGAGGCTGCCTTGAATTCAATGTTTGTTGCTTGTGTAGCAACAATATCATTTTCACTATCATCTGATTTTTCAATTTTCAAATTAACTTCCATTGGCGTATTATACGAATTGCTATTTTCTAATTTATATTTCTTACTTAACGATAAAATATATTTACTTTAATTTAATTGCATTATATGACGAGCAAAATCGTAATTAATGGTAATACCAAGACAATCTTTAATTTTTCCAAGATCTTTTATTTTAAATTTTTCCGCTAATAACTTTTTAATTCTCTCAATTTCTTTCTCATTTTTACCACAAATCATTAATTTTAATTTTATTAATAATTAATTTACGTCATTACCGTTTTTATAAGTATATAAACAATAATCAATATTACTACTTTCAAAGCCTAATTCAATCAAAAATTTATCAAAGGCTTTTTTTACAACCATATAGAGCTTTTATTAATTTACAGACTCTATTTGTACCGTCTTTATAACCTTTGGGTTGTTTTACATAAAGTTCAGAATTTGCCTTACCATTTAAATATGCGGTTTCCACGTCCATTTGTTCAATAATTAGGACCTTTTGGCAACTACATGAAAATAAAACCTTTAACGTTTGCATTTTAGCAACAGGAGAATATATATCATCAATTATTTAAGAATTATATATTTGTTTAAATTATTCTTACGTCCACCCGCCGTGACTGCTCGAACAAGAAGAAGGCGAGGAGCCGGAAGTCCAACCATTATTGTACTATTGTACTAGATCAATCACAATGGGTTTACATTAATGATGGGCTTAGAGTGTAAGGTCTAGCGATAAGTTCCATGTACAATTTTTTAATTTTTTTACTACAATTTATTTATTATTAACAGATAATTCAAAATTACATATCAATAAATTAACATATGAGTCTAGCGCCTGAGACTATTGGCTCTGTACTTTTAAATTATAATTTGATTTTTAGAATTTTTATAAACTTATCTATATTTTCTATGTTGTCGGGGGTAGGATCTTCGAGAATTTTATAAATATTGTGACGCATATGGCAATCAGTACTAGAATATTCTAGAGAGTCCGAAACAGAGTACTAGAATATTCGAGAAAGTAATGGAAAACTGGAGACCATGAACAGTAGAACAATCAAGGCTGTGGAAGGGACGGAAAGGAAACACCGAATCAGAATGAGGAAACGGTATAAATACGTCGCACGCAGATCATGGAGACAAGTAGAAAGTAATAAGTAAGAAAGTGAAGCAAGCAATAAGTAAGAACTAAAAGACGCTATAAGTACGGAAGCGATAAGTCAAGAAATGGTTGTGTACGGTAAAAGTAACGGCTGTGATTAACGGACTAATAAAGTTATAGCGTTTGCGACGATAGTGAAGAGCGAGTGATTCGAACCGACGCTATCACGGTTAGAATCACTAAAAGATAGAACCAAAGCTCTTACCCATCAGCCCACTGCCGCGTATGTGAATTTGATTTCTAAACTCAAATACATTCGACTAATGTGGTAATGGTATATTATTGGTATGGTATACGGCTTTAATGGATGTGCTTTTGGTGGTGTTGTTCTTTACTAGTCGTGTGTGTATCTGCTAGAAACGCCACATCCACTCCCTTCCCAGTAACTTTCGTTACGATCAACTAAAATAAAGTAAACTTCTCTGTGTGGATGGGAGGTGTGTTATGTCGTACAGATATCACGTCAGGATCACCAGTTATAGCTATTGCGACGATAGTGAAGAGCGAGTAATTCGAACCGGCGCTATCACGGTTAGAATCACTAAAAGATAGAACCAAAGCTCTTACCCATCAGCCCACTGCCGCGTATGTGAATTTGATTTCTAAACTCAAATACATTCGACTAATGTGGTAATGGTATATTATTGCTATGGTATACGGCTTTAATGGGTGTGCTGTTGGTGGTGTTGTTCTTTACTAGTCGTGTGTGTATCTGCTAGAAACGCCACAAAGTGTTATATTAATTCAAAATCGATTTAACGGCTCTTATTTATTAAAAATAATTAATCCAGCGAACCCTAAGCTCGCAACAATATAAAACATTTAAACAATTTAAAAATTAAACACGTACATTACAAACAAATTCACATTTTTAAATTAAAACAATCATTTACATTTTTCAAGTAAACCTTTACTTTAATAAACATTAATTATATACATATTTGGGGATGTCTTCCCCAATCTGCGTTCGATGTTCAACTGTCTAGGTTGCGGCAATGCTGCGTTCGTTGGTTGACTCACGTCCGGTCACAGCGGCGGCTGATGTCGAAGTGCCCGTGTGTTCGCGCCAATTGTTCACACATGTCGTATTTGTCAAATGAAATTGGCGGGAAAGATCTGGCGTCGGTTCTCGTTCTACGTGTGGGCGAGACCAACGTAGTACCGCGTCGACTCCACGCGAATTCAGCCGTGACTCTCCTTTGTGTGTGAAGGTGACCGAGAGTGTGCTTGACTTAATTAATCGAAAGCTACTCTCGGTGTAAGTCTTTGCTTACGGCGACTGCGTGGAGGTTGTGGATTTTGCTAACCCGCCACACATACGTTACAAACAATTATCACAGTTTCAATTTAAACTTAAATACGAAACACAATGTACATTTTCGTTTACAGACAATACTTTAAAAAATGGTACATTATATTCATCGAAGAACGTAAACGACTCAGAGTGATCCACTTAGAAAGACATGATGAAATGAACGCAGAAAGATACGCGGCGATTTGGAAAGAGACAATAAGACTCTTCAGATGCGAACGACACGAATGGGAGGAGACTGGGATCGAAAAAATCCTAGAAAATTCCACAGCAAAGAACATCAGGAGTATGTATGCCGGCATAAATTCAATTACAAATTGCTACTGAGGGAGAGCCAAAATAATTCGAGACGCAAACGGCGGCCTGGTCACAGAAACAAACAATATCGTGACAAGATGGAAGCAGTACTTTGAAAACCTGCTTAATGTGCGCATCCATCAACCACAAATAAAGGCACCAGACGTACATACAGCCGAGCCTCAGATCCTAGAGCCCTCTTTCAACGAAGTTGTAGACGCAATAAAGCTAAGCTCGCTACAATATCTTTATTAGGAAAGAGCGAACATACAGGGCAAAGTTACTGATTGCTTTCAACCCGGAGAAGGCCAGGACGATCCTTGTTCCTGTTCAATCCAAGTTGACATGCAGTCTCCACGTGACACCCCTGGATAGCTACTTTGGCACCCGACACGTAGTGATCCAATGCATGCAGCGACATCGTGAGAAAGGTTGGCGCAAGGCTAATAACCAGCCCCGTAAAAACGAATTATTATGGCAAATTTAACAAGCCTCGGATATGGACCGGGAAACAAATTATTGTGACGCATATGACAATCAGTACTAGAATATTCGAGAAAGTCCAAAACAAAGTACTAGAATATTCTATAAAGTACTGGAAAATTGGAGACTATGGACAATAGAACATTCAAGGCTATGGAACGGGCGGAAACGAAACACCGAATCAGAATGTGAGGAAACGGTATAAATACGTCGCACACAGCTCATGGAGACAAGTAGAAAGTAATAAGTGAGAAGTAAGCAGTCAAAGACGCGATAAGTACGGAAGCGATAAGTAAAGAAATTGTTAAGTGTGCGTTAAAAGTAACGGTTGTTATTAACGGACTAATAAAGTGTTACAGTAATTCAAAATCGATCTAACGGCTCTTGTTTATTAAATATAATTAATCCAGCGAACCCTAAGCTCGCTACAATTGGTGTCAGAAGTGGGATTAATTATTAGTGAAGTAAATAAGTCTGTGAAAGTGTGTTGTAACGATGTCAGATCGACATTTGGAGGATCTTCGCGTTCCTGAGTTGAAGAAGGAACTTCAGGACCGGCACCTGGATCGCAGAGGACAGAAGCAAATTCTTCGAAAGCGTCTACAAGCAGCAATGGAGGAAGAGGGTATTGATGTTGACACATATGTTTTTGCGATTGCGCCAGACTGTCCGGATGGAGAAGAAACAGCGAGTCAAGATGGTGCCAATGTAACGGAGAAGAGTTCGCCACAGTTGGACATTTCGGAGATGCTCAGGATGATGATGATAAAATTGGACGCAAGCTACAGACATTAACACAAAATAAGACGCGCAAGCTGCAGATATTAATGCAAAGTTGGATGCCCAAAATTCAAAATTCGACGCACAAGCTGCAGATCTGAATGCAAAATTGGATGCCCAAACGTAGTGGATGAAATGTAATTTTCAACACTTTAAGGAAGAAATTCAGTCAAAAATTCGAAACGAAGAAACTGTGGAGCAGAACGCAGAAACCTGGAGAAAATCTTTAACAGTAGCAGGCAGACATTGAGCGATTGGCAAACTTGTCTTATTCAAATATGACTAAGGAATTTCTGAACGAGGTAGCAATGGATGCATTTATAAATGCACTCCAAAATCGGGACTTGCAACAAGCCGTTCGTTTGGCAGGAAAGAAGACGACTAATGAAATACTGGCGTTCGCATTGGCATATGAATCTGCTAAAATGGCTACCAGGAGTACATATAGAGCCCGAGAAACGTCCGTCGAGGAATGTTCCTGCCAAAGAATCGGGCATGTACAACGGAGAACTCCGAGACCTGGGTGTAGTAGTGTTGGGCAATATTTCCATATCCCATCAATTTTTGGTTGCCGATATTACGGACGAATGCATTCTTGGAATGGATTTCATGAAGGAGCATCAAGTTGTTCTAGATATCGGCCAAATAACACTGCGAATCGGTGGAAACTTGGAGGTTGCTATTACATTGCAGGACGAACAATTGCGAAGACTGAAATGTTATGCGCGTGAGGAGGATGAGATCCCAGCTCGTTCAGACTCGGTAAGTTGGACCAGTCTCGAGAGTGATCCGGGTGACAATCGATTTTACATCACCGAGGCTGTACAAAATCAGCGTAAGGGGAACATCCTTGTTGGGAAAGCTCTTATCGATGCGAAGAAGCACATCGTACCCGTCAGAGTACTAAATGCGTCCAAGGAGCCGATCGCAATAACAAAAGGAGAAGTAATCGCAGAATGTGCACCCGTGTCAATGATAAGCTCAATTCAGACAAGGGGAGAGGACCATTCAATTCAAAGGCCCTCTGGTGTATCCTCTGTGGTTAATAAGTTGATGTCCCGGAAAATCGGATTAACAGACAGAAAAGACAACGGTTAAATCACTCCTGAACGATTTTTCTGATATTTTTGTGACGGGAAATGATAAATTCGGACGCACCGGTATAGTTAAACATCGCATTGACACGGGTGAGTCAAGACCTATAAGACAGCACCTCGTCGACTACCGTTGGCCAAACAATCAGAAGTAGGCAACATAATTCGAGATATGGAAGAGCAAGGAGTCATCGAAAAGTCATCGAGCCCATGGGCTTCGCCGGTAGTGCTCGTCAAGAAGAAGGATGGGACAACAAGATTTTGTGTCGACTACTGCCGGTTAAACGACGTTACGCAGAAAGACAGTTACCCACTTCCTCGAATCGACGACACATTAGATACCCTTTCTGGAGCTCAGTGGTTCTCAACATTAGACCTAAAAAGCGGTTATTGGCAAGTGGAAGTGAAGGAGGAGGACAAGGAGAAGACAGCGTTTACTACCGGAAACGGACTTTATCAATTCAACGTGATGCCTTTTGGATTGTGTAATGCTCCAGCAACGTTTGAACGATTAATGGAAAGTGTTCTACGGGGACTTACGTGGAAGACGTGTCTTGTGTACTTGGACGATATCATTGTTGTTGGAAGGAATTTACCAGAACACATCAATAATTTGCGCTCCATGTTCGAATGACTAAGACAGGCCAACTTAAAGCTCAATTCGAAGAAATGTGAACTCTTCACATCGTTTCATCTGCAGGAGTTCAAACGGATCCTGATAAGATAGCAGCTGTCCAAGAGTGGCCTACTCCAGAAGATAAGCAACAGTTAAGAAGCTTGATGGGACTAGCCACATATTACCGACGGTTTGTTAAAGGTTTCGCCAACGTGGCTAGAACTCTACACGAACTAACGGGTAAAGACAAGAAATTCAATTGGACAGAAAAGTGTGAGGCAGCATTCAACACATTGAAGGCCGAGTTGTGTAAGACTCCAACATTGGCATTCCCAAGAGCGGATCACCCATTTATATTGGATACTGATGGAAGTAACACAGGAATCGGACCAGTGTTGTCACAAGAAGTCGATGGTAAAGAGAGAGTGGTCGCATATTATAGTCGAGTTCTATCTAAGCCAGAGAGAAATTACTGCGCAACAAGAAACGAACTGCTGGCTGTCGTAGAAGCCGTTAAGAATTTCCATAAGTACCTCTACGGACGTCGATTCCACCTTCGGACGGATCATGCCACCTTGAAATGGTTGTTAAATTTTAAGAATCCCGAACGACAAATTGCTCGATGGATCGAACGACTTCAAACGTACGATTTCCAAATTTCCCACCGTCAAGGGAAGGTGCACAGTAACGCTGATGCTCTATCAAGATAACCATGTAAGCCAAATTGTAAACATTGTCATAGAGCGGAAGAGAAAGAAAAAAGCATATTGGACACAATGAAACTCCTTGCTGGTGGAAGATGGAATTCTAAAGCGTAAATGGGAAGCCGCGGACGGAAAATCCTATCGAATGCAGATTCTAGTCCCACCATCAAAAGTGAAGGATGTACTAACAGAAATGCACGACAGGGCCTCCGGTGGACATCTGGGAGTTAACAAGACACTTTCAAAATTACGATCTCGCTTCTACTGGCTTCATATGAGAGATGACGTCGAGTCTTGGTGTAGGAAGTGCACAACTGGCACTGCGACCAAAGGCCCAACAGCAAAACCAAGGGGCGCTATGAAGCAGTTCAACGTGGGCGCCCCTATTGAGCGAATTGCGATTGATATCTCAGGACCATTCCCAAAAACAAACGACAACAACAACTACATATTGGTTATCACGGATTACTTCAGCAAGTGGGTGGAAGTCCTTCCAATTCCAAACCAAGAAGCAACAATCATCATTGGGCAGCTTATCAATAATTGGATCAGCAGATATGGAGTTCCCTGTGCGGTTCATTCCGATCAAGGCCGAAACTTCGAATCACAGATATTTCAAGGCATCTGTGCGGCATTGGGCGTAAGGAAAACCAGGACCACGCCCTTACATCCGCAGTCAGACGGAATTGTCGAAGGGTTCAACCCAACAATAAAAGAGCATTTATCGATGGTCGTTAGTGATCACCAAAGAGATTGGGACAAATATGTACAAACCTTTCTCATGAGCTATAGATCGGCTAATCACGATACGACAGGCCATTCTCCAGCAAAAATTATATTTGGACGGGAGATACGATTACCAGCCGATCTGCGATTCGGAATACCTCCAATGGAGAAATCGCCTCAATGAGATTCATCATTTGGTTCGAAAGCAAATCAAGGTATCCAGTGACAGGATGAAAACAGGGTACGACGTTCGAGCCAACGCATGCGGATTTAATGCAGGCGATAACGTGTGGCTTTATAACCCTCATCGGCAAAAAGGAAGGTCTCCGAAGTTGCAGCAACATTGGGAAGGACCGTATAAGATTCTCACAAGAATTAACAACGCTGTCTATAGGATTCAGCGAAGACCGAACGCCAAGATGAAAGTGGTACATCGTGACCGACTGGCGACTTTTGTTAGCCCAGGAGATCAGTGAACTTAGTTTGGGACGAACTAATCTAGGCGGGGGGTAGTGTGACGCATATGACAATCAGTACTGGAATCTTCGAGAAAGTCCGAAACAAAGTACTAGATTATTTTAGGAAGTACTGGAAAACTGGAATAGAACACTCAAGACTATGGAACGGACGGAAGCGATACACCAAATCAGAATGAGGAAAAACGGTATAAATACGTCGCACGCAGAGCGGAAGAATAAGTTAGAGTGATAAGTAAGGAAGCGAAGCAGGCGATAAGTCTCAAGTTAGAAGTAAGAAGGAAAATACGCGATAAGTACGGAAGCGATAAGTCAAGAAATTGTTGTGTGCGGTAAAAGTGACGGTTGTGATTAACGAACTAATAAAGTGTTATATTAATTCAAAAATCAATTTAACGGCTCTTATTTATTCAAAAATAATTAATCCAGCGAACCCTAAGCTCTCAACAATTTAAAAATTAAACACGTACATTACAAACAACTTACATTTTTAAATTAAAACAATCATTTACATTTTTCAAGTAAACCTTTACTTTAATAAACATTAATTAAATACATACATTACAAACAATTATCACAGTTTCAATTTAAATTTAAATACGAAACACAATGTACATTTTCGTTTACAGACAATACTTTAAAAAAAGGTACATTACATTCATCGAAGAACGTAAACGACTCAGAATGATCCACTTAGAAAGACATGATGAAATGAACGCAGAAAGATACGCGGCGATTCGGAAAGAGACAATAAGACTCTTCAAACGCAAAAAACACGAATGGGAGGAGACTCGGGTCGAAAAAATCCTAGAAAATTCCACAGCAAAGAACATCAGGAGTATGTATGCCGGCATAAATTCAGTTAGCAATGGCTACTGAGGGAGAGCCAAAATAATTCGAGACGCAAACGGCGGTCTGGTCACATAAACAAACAATATCGTGACAAGATGGAAGCAGTACTTTGAAAACTAGCTCAATGTGCGCATCCATTAACCACAAATAAAGGCACCAGACGTACATACAGCCGAGCCTCAGATCCTAGAGCCCTCTTTCAACGAAGTTGTAGACGCAATAAATCGATTGAAAAACAACAAGGCTCGCGGAGTCGACTGCATACCGGCAGAACTTGTGAAGCATGGAGGAGAGGCAACCGCTCGAAAGATCCACCAGCTCATCAAACAATATGGGAGATGGAAGTCACTCCGGAAGAATGGAATACCTCAATAGTCGTCCCCATTTTCAAAAAAAGGTGACAGATCGCCATCGACGAATATTAGCTACAATTAGCGTACAAGTATCGCAAAACCATCCAGGACAGGGAGAACCTGCTTTTACGAGTCTTGCGTTTTTGACCCCTCTCGTTCGATCTCTTCGAATCTGACCGCCACAATTTCTTTAGTAAAAAACTGAAGAAAGTATCCTGTAATGAACTTTTTATTCACTCACTTTAAACACCACACACAATTGGAATCCCTTTAAAATCAAACACATATTTTTCTTTACGGTACTTTACTTTTTCTATCTTAATTATTAGACAACACTATTTTAAACGTTATTATTACTGGCCTTGTTACTAGCCAATCCTATTTTCAAAAAACACCCGACACCAACCAACTCACTTCAAGATCTTTAACCCACTCCATCAGTTTTCGTTTTTTCATCGGACGACAACTTTTCTTACCCTGCAGATAAAGGATTTTCCTTTCCTTGTCTTTCCCAAATTTGGGATCGAAAAAGGAAACACAAAAGAACAATCAACAAAGGATCTTGCCGAAGAGCATTTACGATCCTTTGTGTCGGTCGGCAATAAACGTACATGTAGTTCGTTTTATGACGCGAGTTGTTTGTTTTAACTTGGTTTGTTTAAAACGGAAAACGACGCTGATTGTGATGGTTTTGGGTAAACATATTTCTAGATGATCATAAAATTGCTGGCGCGCATTTTATGATTCTCAATGATTTTGTTTGGAGAAAGACATCTGGTCCGCACATTTGGATCCTAGGGGATTTTTGTGACGAACCTCTGGTTCGATTATTGAAAATTTAGTTCAATTTGTTTGAAATTGAATTGATTAGAGCAAATTGAACGTTTAGTTCAATTTGTTTGGTATTGTATTAATGTGGGACCATTTGATGCATCCGGTAATGCTATGGCTTGGGGAGTGTCTCATCCTTTAAGTGGATGTTATTGTCGTGTATCGTAATTAGTGGTGGAGATTGACTCCGAAGGGGTAAGTATTATGGGATGGGTGGTCGTGGCCGTAACAATCCTTCCCAACAACATTCCCTCTTATAGTAGACGATTCCTTTACCCATCTCCCAGGGTCTACTACGGATACACTACCCACAGTACAAGATGGAATAAACATACACACACCCACCAAAGCGCAGATTATCAAATGTCAACGACCTAATCTGCGTTTATTACCGCACTCAAGGCCTTCCGGTCTTGTATGATTTCCTTCTCACCATCTCTACATCCAAGTAGTTAGAGACCATTTTTACTAACCCTGCACACACTGTTCTTAGATATCTCCCCCCCCCCCCCCCCCCCCCTTCCTTTTCAGATATCTCGAGACCGAGCCCAACATCCTCACGTACGCGGGAGATTCTGGTAGTAGCAAGATGACCAGAAGCCAGAGACAAAACACATTTGTCCTGGTCTCGTTTAAATCGGCCTCTCGTCACCTTTTTTTCGAGGATCAATAAAATCACGAAGGCCGAACGTACGGCCAGTGCGCGAACCGTAGATTTAACCGCGTCAAAGAAGTAATACTTAAATAATTATTAAATAATAATCAAAAGCAAGACTAATAAAACAAGATGTAAAATTAACTTTGCAGATAAATTGTTCGTGAGACGAGTGTTCTGATCCACCGCCGTGGTTCCTCGCCACGGCTGAGGGAAGAGCGTGGACGCTATTTTAATTGCACAAGGGAGGGAGTAATATATAAATGGTCCGTAAAAATTAGTTAACGGTCGATAAACCAATTGTATAGTTAATATTTTATTTTCCGATTCTAACATAAACACGCAATATTAATGTAATAACACAAAACTGTACTTAGCATTTTATTTAATGATTCCAACATAAACAATAATATTTAAATTTAAAGTAATTGACTCAAAAACAGATAGACACAAGACGTCCGCATTCGTCTGTGGTATTAATTCTTCTCCCTGGTACGAAAGTACAAACTTTCTCCTTTACATTTTCTTCTTCGAGAAGTTTCTTTCACATGAACGAAATCAAACTGTTCCCGTCATTTCATTTCAATTTTAAAACATTTTTTATTTTTCTTTTTATATTCTTAATTTCTAAATTAAAGGCTAGACAAAACATGCTTAAATTCTAGCTTAATTATCTTATATAATAACTTACTGGTCCTTCGCAGACGCCCTAAGCTAAACATTACTAAACATTTGTATAATTTGCCTTTCGGCGACAGAAGTTTGTGGCAGTACTTATAATTATTTGAAAGACAAAGAAAATTTGAAAAACTTTGTCAATTTTTTCTTTCTTAAAATTTAACTTACTTAACTTACCTTTTTTTTTTTTTTTTTTTTTTTTTTTTTTTTTTTTTTTTATGTAAAAGCAAACTTCCCGTTAGTTTCATTATATGTTTTTCGCTTGTGCGACTATATTGGGATGATTCAGGGTTCAGCATATTAAGCAAACACTATTGCAGCTGCTTATGTACCTAGGATAACAATTTTTGGGAAATCGTTTAGGAAAGTGTGATGATGGTTGGGATATATAACATATTATGTATTATTATATAAGAAATCGTTTGAATTAATTGGGTATGTGTATGTTATATGAAGCTATGGATTTTTGTACATTGTTATTAGGTAATTATGAAATATATTTATAATATGGGAAATATGTTTTTTAAATGAAAAATGGGTTTTGATTAATATGTGTTTATTATATGGGAAATGTGTATGTTATGTGAGGACATGGTTTTTTGTATATTGTTATTAGGTAATGATGGAATATATTTGAAATATGGGAAATGTGTATATTATATGAGAAATTGCTTTTGATCAATGTGTTTATTAATCTATATGGGAAATATGTATGTTGGGATTGTGGGAGGGTGGTAGGGCTTCCGGAGCTCTACACGAGTTCAAAAGTGTAGTTGTTGCATCCCCATTTGTAACGGTGTTTTCCAAGTAATTAGTAGCCAAGATAAATAAAGAGCACGTTTATTGAACCAACCAAGCTCCCAGTGCCAGTGGCTAGATACAATGAGGATCCTCTGGTATGTCTTCTTGGACGTTGCGTTTTCTTCCCCTTGATTTAATATAAGTAAATAATCGCCCTTCCAATAAGGCGACGGATCAATTATTAATGAAAAACAAGTAACTCAACAGGATAATCGTCAAATACACAAATTGTCCAGTAAATTGAAGGTTTTTTTTTCGTAATTTCCTTCAAATCATTGTTTGCTTCTTCTATATAATTACTTTTAATCCCAACACTATTATCCAGCTGAAACTTATAAAATAAACATCAAATAGCTGTATGTAAATTGTGCGGCAAGCATATTGTATATTTTAAAAAGGAATAAACAATTATCTATCTATCTCTCCACAATAAAACAATTTTCTATTCGCTCTGGCGGAGAACTAAAACGAAAGCTGATCGATATAAAATAATTTTTGAATCTGTATTTAAATTGTGTGGCAAGCATATTATATATTTTAATCGAAATAAAGAATTATCTATCTCTCCACAATAAAAAGAAATGCTATTCACTGACGGAGAACTAAAACGAAACCGTCAATTATCCATTCTTACCGTTTACCAGGCTGTCGATACGACTCTTGGATGTACAGTCATTGAATACCCGTCTCCTCAATGAGTTCCACCTCATGTTTGATCATTGTTTCCTTCGAATTAGCGCATTCCCCTAAACGGTCGATTTCCTTTTCCAATCATTTCTTCTGCTCCGATGACTTATCCAATTCATTTTCAGTGAGGTGCTGCGCTACGTGTCTTTGAAAATACACCTTTTTGGTGAATTCTTTGCCGCATTTTTTGCAACTGAATTTATTTTCGCCATTATGGATTCGAAGATGATTGCTCAGACTCTGAGAATATCCAAAGCCCCTGTCACAAGTCGGGCACTTGTAAGGCTTTTCACCAGTATGTACTCTCATATGGCGCCCTAAATCCCCACTACTCACAAACGTTTTATGACAATGATCGCAACTGAAAGGTCGCTCATTGTTGTGGCGTCTCATATGGCTATCGAGTATACTTTTTTTCTTAAAATCGTGATTACATATCTCACAAACCGTCAATGATACTCTCGTTGATTGCTTCGGTCGGACTGTAGGGTGCTTTGGCATTTCGCCTTTCGACTGCTGTACAATGTCTCCATTTGTGGCTTTAGAAACTGGACTGTTATCTACGTCAATACAGGGTGTGCTCCCGATGTCACAATTATGGCCGATTAAATTATCCTCTACAATTTCATGTTTGATGATAATTTCGTTTGAGTTCGTGTTTTCCTGTATTTCGAAGATTTCCTTTTCTAGTGACTTCTTTTGCGTGTGTTCCGATGATTTATTCACTTCAACACGATCTAGATGACGGTTTGCGAGTTTTTGACAAAGCTTCTCTCTCCTGAATTTTTTGCTAGTGGTTTTATTATGGATTTGAAGATGCCTCGACAGGCCATTAGAATATCCATAGCTCTTGTCACAAGTCGGACATTTGAAGGGTTTTTCACCCGTGTGGTCGCTCTCGTGGTTCTTTTTGACCACGTTGCTACAGAATCGAAGATCACAGTATTGACATTTGTAAGGCTTTTCACCAGTATGTACTCTCACATGGATCCGTAATTCCTTACGAGTCA
Source organism: Microdon myrmicae (assembly GCA_963931805.1). Taxonomy (NCBI): domain Eukaryota; kingdom Metazoa; phylum Arthropoda; class Insecta; order Diptera; family Syrphidae; genus Microdon; species Microdon myrmicae. The sequence goes on from OZ007502.1 coordinate 11,100,421, forward strand.
CAAACGCTTTGTCACAAGAATCGCAACTGAAAGGTCGCACATTGTTGTGGCGTCTCATATGAATATTGAGTTCATATTGAGTCGCAAAATCGTGATTACATATCTCACAAGTCTTTAATGATACTCCCGTCGATGGCTTCGGGATTTCGCCATTTGTGGGTTCAGAAACGGTATCATTTCCTTCGTCAATGCAGAGGGTGCTCCCAATGTCGAAATTATCGCCGATTAAATTATCCTCTGCAATTTCATGTTTATTGTTAATTTCGTTTGAGTTCGTGTTTTCCTGTATTTGGAAGATTTCTTTATCCAGCGATTTCGTTTGCGTGTGTTCCGATGAGTTATTCACTTCAACTCGATTTAGATGACGGTTTGCGTGCTTTTGAAAAACCTTCTCTGTCCTGAATTTTTTGCTAGTGGTTTTATTATGGATTTGAAGATGCCTCATCAGCCCATTAGAATATCCAAAGCTCTTGTCACAAGTCGGACATTTGAAGGGTTTTTCACCAGTATGTACTCTCACATGGCGTCTTAAGTCCCCACTACTCACAAAAGTTTTATCACAATGATCGCAACTGAAAGGTCGCACATTGTTGTGGCGTCTTATATGAACATTGAGTTCATATTGAGTCGCAAAATCCCGGTTACATATCTCACAAGTCTTTAATGATACTCCCGTCGATCCATGCATTCGAAGATGCGACTTTAGGCCTTTAGAATATCCAAAGCTCTTGTCACAAGTCGGACATTTGAAGGGTTTTTCACCCGGGTGCTTGCTCTCGTGCATCCGTCTGTAGTCGATCCGAGAGAACCGAAGCTCACAGTACTGACATTTGTAAGGCTTTTCTCCAGTATGTAGTCTCACATGGCGCCCTAAATCTCCACTACTCACAAAGGTTTTATCACAATGATCGCAACTGAAAGGTCGCACATTGTTGTGGCGTCTTATATGTTCATCAAGTGCACTTTGAGTCGTAAAATCGCGATTACATATCTCACAAATCTTTAATGATATTTCCGTCGATTGCTTCGGGATTTCGCTATTTGTGGGTTCAGAAACGGTACCATTTTCTTCTTCAATACAGGATGTGCTCCCGATGATGCAATTATCGCCGATTAAATTATCCTCTATAATTTCATGTTTGATGTGAATTTCGTTTGAGTTCGTGTTTTCCTGTATTTGGAGGATTTCTTTTTCTAGTGATTTCTTCTGGTTGCGTTCCGATGAATTATTCATTTCAACTCGATTCAGATGACGGTTTGCATGCGTTTGAAAAACCTTCTCTCTCCTAAATTCTTTACAAGTAAATTTATTATGGGTTCGAAGATGCGAGTTCAGGCCTTGAGGATATCCAAAGCTCTTGTCACAAGTCGGACACTTGAAAGGTTTTTCACCCGTGTGGTTGTTCTCGTGCATCCGTCTGTAGTCAATCCGAGAGAACCGAAGACCACAGTACTGACATTTGTAAGGCTTTTCACCAGTATGTACTCTCACATGGCTCCGTAATTCCCCACTACTCACAAAGGTTTTATCACAATGATCGCAACTGAAAGGTCGCACATTGTTGTGGCGTCTCATATGAACATTGAGTGCATATTGAGTCGTAAAATCGCGGTTACATATCTCACAAATCGTTAATGAGACTCCCGTCGATTGTTTCGGTCGGACTCTAGGGTGCTTCAGGGGTCTTTTATAATCAGACGTGAAGCTTGATTCTTCACTCAATATTTTTTGCCGACCTCTGGATCGCTTTGGCATTTTATAATTTATCTTCTGTCTCGATTTATTATTTAGTTCCGTAGTGTTACTATGGACACAAGAATCTGCACAATCTTCCACAATAGGTTTGGATTCAGTACCAGCATTATCTTCCAAGTTAAGACAGGGTGTGTTCTCACAACTATCATCAACTCCAGTGTTGTCCACAACTTCGTCCTTAATGCAGATGTCAAGTATCGGGTTTACTGTGGTTGAACTCGTTTTCCATAAGTCTTTTATTTCAAACTCTTGGTGATTTGTAGTTAGCAGCGCTTTGATTATCGATTCCGATTGCTCATAGTTTCGGTGGAATTTGGAGACAACGTTGAGGTCGTCGAGGCAGTGCAAGCAAATGCTTTTTGGTTGATTTGTATCTCTTTTAATCAAAATATCCGAGTATTTCATTATTTTATCAGCAATCACGATTGAATCGCTATCCTTTCCGAAAACACAACGATTTTCGCCTTTTTGTAAACAAACTAAACATACTCTTCCCCACTCAATTACACGCGACATGTTTTAAAATTCGATGTTTTACTTTTAAGTAATAACTCACAATAATTCTATTTACTTTATGTGAGATTCTGTTAGTTTATTTGAGATTTGCCTTGCAATGAATTTTTATTGATTGTTTTTTTTTTTTGCAGTTCGTGAGCTGTTCGATTTGTGTAGCGAAATAAGGTGTTTATACTGTTTTATTAAGGTTTGGATGTTGTTAAAAATTTGCAGTAATATGCTTTAATGTATGATGTGTTTTCTATCTGAGTCTTATAATAGATTTTATGGTATATATTTGTTGGTTGATAGGTGACTCGGGCTCGTTGGTCTTCAATGAATAAAAGTCCAGAGTTAGCAGAGATTGGTATTATTAATTTATTGTGAAAGAGAAAAAGACGGGAATTCTTCCACACTGTTAAATAGCACTGGTTTAGATAAGTGAATTCGTCGGTAAGCGATTTGCTGATTGATAAGGAATACTTGTAAAAATTCAGATTATATTTCGAGGCACGTTTTGCTTTTTCCATTCGATCTTCAGTCGTTTGAATCCGGCAGTTGATTGGAAGATAGGATCACTACCAACTTCCAGTCTAAGAACAAACAGAATTGTGTGAAGTTCGCACAGGTTCACCGTTTTGTTGAGCAAGATCAGCTGTCAATTGATCAATCCTCAACACTCATCCTTAATCATTTTACGGCAGAACGTCTCAAAGACTTTCCTGTTGAGTGGCTTGGTCAGAATGTCTGCGATCTGCCTGCTGCTCTCGACGGGTTCCTGGATGTACTTTCGTGGTATATCAATATGCTACTTTCCCTTGCTTGTCTTTCCCTCGTGTGCATTCTGTAACATGTGTATGGCTGACATGTTGTTGACGTGCAAAATGATTGCCTGGCCGGTTTTCAGGATACCCAGTTCCAGCGCGATTCGTTTGATCCAGCACACATCGTCGATTACTAACACTGCTGCTCGGTACTCAGCTTCTGCAGTTGAGGTCGCCACCAGATCACTGGCCCTCTTCTCATTACTAACACTCCGCTTGTCGACTGTCCTGTCTCCGAGTCTACTCCATAGTCTGAGTCGGAGTAGGCCATGAGTGTCTGGTCACATCCAAAGCGAATTCCGGCTGCGGTTGTCCCTCCCAGGAACTGAAATACACGTTTCACCATCACCCGATGGCTCCTCATTGGCTTGTTGCAAAATCGACTCAGGTAGTTCACGGCGAAGTTGATGTCTGGCCTGGGGATTGTAGCTAGGTAAAATAAGCTTCCTATCACCTCCCGATAGTTGTTGTTCGCCGGAAGTGGCTTATTGTTCTTGAAGTCTGTTTTCTTGGTAATCATCCCTTGCTCAATTGGTGTGGACGCTGGGTTGCATTGTTCGAGTTGCATCTTCTTCAGTATTTTCTCCGTGTAGCTGGGCTGGTTCACGAAAATACCTTCTTGATCAATCTTGATCTCCATGCCCAGGTATGTCAACTTGGCCTGTACTTTCTTGCTGTAAGTGATCTCAAATTTCTTGCTTATTTCATCCAAAAGCTTGTATATTTGGTCTTCATCTTTTCCAGCTACCAATCCATCATCCACGAAGAGTGAGAGCATAATGCTCCTGGCTTTGTTGTAGTAGATACACGGGTCGTCGTCTGTACTTGTCAGGGCTATCTTCCTTTCAAGGTGTGTGGTGACCCTCTCGTTCGACATCCTTGGAGCTTGTTTGAGCCCGCAGAGACTCTTGTCCAACTTGCAGATTTTCCTTGATCCGTCGTCGAACCCTTCAGGCTGGCTCATGTAGACATTCCGTTCCAGGTTCCCGTACAGGAATGCCGTTTTGACTTCGAATGACACCAACTTCATTTTCTCTGACGCGGCATGACTTAGAAGCAGGCGAATGGATGCATGGCGGGCTACTGGACTGAACGTTTCTCCATAATCCACCCCCTCTTTCTGTTCAAATCCTCTCGCCACGAGTGTGGCCTTGAGTCTCCCGTCTGCCTTCTCTCCAAGTACCCAACGACAAGTGATCGGCTTCACTCCTTCAGGACAGTCCACCAGCCTCCAAGTTTTCATTTTCATGAGAGAATCGTACTCCTCCTGCATCGCTCGTCTGCACTTCTCATCCTTGAGTGCTTCGCTCACCGGGAGATCTGCTGTTTCACCGATCATGGCTGCTCTTGTGTCGTTGCCTCGGTTTGACATGTTGGCAACGTAGTCCCTGTACCTTGGTGGTGGTTGCAAGTTCCGACGATCTCGCAAGGTTCTTTCTTCTGACTGCTCTGCTGGCGGCGTAGTCACTTGTTCGTTGTCGTTTGGATCTTCGGTACTTTCGTCGGTCTCTTCTGCGTGTTCATATTCTGTCTGGCTTTTACTTTCATCTTTCTTTATAGTCTTGTCCCCGGGTGCTCGTGCCTCAGGTTCAGTGCCTTGTCTCAGTATCATTTTCTCCTCGTCGAAGATTACGTTGTCGGAGCTGATGATGTCTTTCCTATCTTTCAGATAAACCCTGTAGCAGGGTGAATCGATATCATACCCAACCAAGATTCCTTCTTCTGAATTTTTGTCAATTTTGCTTCTCTTCTGTGCTTGTATCAGTACTCTCGTGCCAAGTTTTGATTGACATTGTCATCGGACTTGTCTCTTGTTCTGACCTGAGCATCATTTTGTAGAGGTTTCCTTTGCGCTTGGCAATTGCCACAACTTCCCTGCCACCCTGACTGTAAAACGTTGACTGCTTTCCATTTGCCTTCCTGACCATCAAAAGCCTTCATCTCGATGTTCCCGGCTGCAACGCCATCTAGCCTGGTTGAGTCTCCGATCACTATTGAGATTGGTTCGTCCAGCTCGACCAACTGTGCAAACCACTCTCGATGAGACGTCATGTGTTGACTAGCTCCGCAATCTTGATACCATGAAGTTGCCCTGTCCCTCGAGATGTCACTGTCCACTGTGGTCAGGAACGCCCTTGGTGGCCTTCCGCTTATAGACCGGCTTGACTCTTCCTTGGAAGTGCATTCTTTGGCGAAGTGTCCTTTCTGTTTGCATATGTTGCACGAGTACTTCTTTTTGCAGTAGGCAATGTACTTCTCGCACGGTTTGCTTATGCACTGCTTCATCATGTGACCTTTTTCTCCACACTTGTAGCATACAAGCGTTGTCTTGTCCTGGTTGCCCTTTGACGACTGCATTGGTTTCTCACGTCTTGCCAGGAGGGCGTTGTTGACGTTTCCCTCTGTGTTTGTCGCCTCCTTCAGTCGCTTGTCCTCAAGTCTCAGACGTTCGATGAGAGTTTCCACATTCTTGGTTGCTCCAGTCACATTGTCCCAAGAAGTCCTGAAGTGCGCTAGTTTTGGCGGTAGCACACTCATGATCCTTGTCGTGATTCAACTTTCTCTCATGGGATAATTTTCGGTTGACACTTCTTCAGCCAAATCCAAGATCTCCAAACAATTTTCCACTGCTGACTTGCTATCATCGTATTCAAAGGTAAAGAATTTGATTCGGCACAATTCTAAAGTTACATCAGCCTTTGTGCCGTATAAACTAGTTAATTTATCTATCATGTCTTTGGCAGTTTTGCAATTTGCAATTTTGTTCGCAATCTTACTGTTTACATTTAAACCTATCAACGTTTGAGCTTCCATATCTTTCTTTATCCAAGCTGAAATGGTTTCAAGTGGCACTGCACCCGGTGGTGTAGGCTTTGCTCCTGTTGCAATTTCGAACAAGTCCTTATTCTTAAGTGCTAGGTTTAATTTAAATCGCCTTGAAATCAAATTGACATTTCCCTGACTGTCTTCACTTAACATTTCCAACTGAGATTTAACGGAATCCATTTTGTTCAAAATCTTACAATTCGACTGACTTCTGACAAAAACTTTCTTAAATAAACAAACTGAATTTACAATCTTTCGCGGCGTTTTTCTGACTGAAAATGACTTGCGTATACGTTGCTCAACGTTGACTTGCTGTGCAATTCGTGGGTTATGTCGGCTGCTTTTCTCGATTTTCCTGGCGCTTTCCTTGCTTGATGATCAACAAACCCCTTTACGGCTGTTCTGGGCTCATAACCTGTTGGTGAATTTTGATTTTGCGGGTGGTTTGGGCTTGTTGATTTTCCATAAACAGAAGTCCAGAGTTGGCAGTGATTGAGTTTATTGACTTACTATCAAAAGTACAAATTCTTTTATACATTCCAATAACACTTGTTCTGATAAACAAATTTCTCGCTAAATAATTTACCGATTGATGCGCGGTACTTTATAAAAATTGAGATTACAGTTTGGGGTACGTTTTCCTTTCACCATTCAAGTTTCCCCGTCCTTGTTTTGTATCCGTCAGCAAATTCGAATACTTCGATCAGCGCCAACTTCGACTCTATGAACAGAAAGGAAGGTGTGAAGTTGGGACAGGTTCAAGGTTGTGTTGGGTAAGATCAGCTGTCGATTGATCAATTCTCATTAATTTGCATAAACGAAAACAAAGGGCGAGTTAGGATAGAAAGCCACCTCTTAGAACTATTTGAAATCCGGGACGGACTAAAACAGGGAAAACATATACATACATTGTATATTAACTAAATTTTTACAATAATCAAAAAGTTCTTAACACTAAAAAAATAGTCAAAATAGTCTATTTACATTATATATTAACTAACTAAATTTAAATATTTCTCCTTGGAACCTTTTCTTTTCTTATCCAAAAATTATTATTACTTATTATATTAATTATATAATATTAATATTATTGTTTCAAAATTCTCATTTCCGTTCGAATATATATATTAATTCCAAACTTCCCATTATATATATTACCTCTAAGGTTTTCTTTCTTTCCTTTTCCGTTCGAATATATATTACTTCCAAAATTTCCAATATATATTACCTGTAAAATTTTCTTTCAGTCGAATATGAATACCAAGATACATTAGTTCCTTCTTCAGAAAAGTACATTTATCTGGTTGAAGCTTTAGGTTATTCTGACGTAAACAATTAAATATTCGTATAAGCTTTGAGTTATGTTCTTGCAGGTTATACCCGTAAAGGACTATGTCATCGATGTATACAAAGCAGTCAAATCCTTGTAATCCCATTAAAACGTTGTTCATTAGACGTTGAAAAGTTGCGGGAGCGTTTCGTAGACCAAACGGCATACGGTTATATTCATAATGTCCATAAGGGGTACTGAAGCCAGTTTTGCACTTGTCTTCATTTTCCATTAGGATTTGATGAAATCCGCTTACCAGGTCGAGGGTACTAAAGTAAGTTGCCCTCCCTAGTTGATCTAGTATGTCCGTGATATTTGGTAACGGGTATGCATCGGCAACAGTTACTTCGTTTAACCTACGGAAACCGACCACAACTCTCCATCTCTTATTACCCTCCCTATTTTTGGTACCAAGAGCAAGGGGGAGTTCCAAGGACTAGCACTGGGTTGGATAATACCACTGTGTAGCATGTCATTCACCTGTTTATGTATCTCGGTTTTTTGTGTGTCCGGGAGCCTGTAGGGTTTGGTAAATACGGGTGGTTTGTTTGGGTCAGTAATGATTCTATGTTTCAGCGCTTCTGTAAATGAGAGGTTGTCACCCTCGGCAAAAAATAAATCATTGTATTCTCTACAGATTTGGATGATAGCTTGTTTTTCTTCACAATTACAGTGACTGAGATCGATTATTGATGTTAATTTATTTAGCCTGCCTTTGATTAGCTCGTCGGATTGACTAGAAATCAGGTTGAAATCACTTAGCTTGTCCCATTTGAAGTCTACGTCTTTAGTATTCACCGTTTGCTCTGTTTCCGAAGTGTTCATCATTAACACCTTTAATTTGGAGCTCTTGGGGCTGGTTAAGGTTTCGCCCACGTATATTCCTGGCATGATTCGTTTTTTTTGAATGATTATATCGCCGGATATGTCCTGGTGTCTATTTTTTGTTGACTTCTGGGTTTTAAAGTGAGAGTTGCTCCTTCAGTCTTATATGCTGCTGAAACATTTTGTTCTTCAGTCTTTGCTGCTGAAACTTTTTACCCAATCTTCTCTGTTTTCGCTTACTGTTCTGAAGGTCTGGGCAGGTGGCTCGTGATTCACATACTAGCTTATTACGGATCAGGCACGGTGCCTCGTTCGTAGAGCTGTATGGCTTTCTTCGATGCTCACTCTCATTACCCTTTGCCTCCCCTTTTTCCTTAAGCTTCAAAGTACCATTGGCCATTGGAATCTTCAGGATGTGTTCCTTAAAATCGATTATACGTCTGTATTTACATAAAAAATCGTTTCCTAAGATTCCGTCATATGGCAGATTCATCTGTTCGGTAAGTATGTGAAAAGGATGATCCACGAGCATAGTATGATCCCTGGTTTTTAATTCTAAGGTACCATTTACCGTCCCCTGGGTTTTCAATGAATCACCGGCTAATGTGGGTATTGTGTAAATCTTGTCATCCTTTTTCTGACTCTTTAAGCACGGTGATTTCAAAAGACTTAAGTCGGCGCCGGTATCAATTAGAAGGGTCGTGTACATTTTCTCTGAGGGACTAACTCTAAGACGTATCGCTGGTTCCTTTAATTCGGGACAAAATGGTACGTGGAATAGATTTAGTCGGTGATTTGGTGTATATTGACCGTGGCAGTCATTCGAAAGGAATGGCTGTGTGTCTCCTCCCGAATTACCTTGTTTCCTCTCTATATGAGTCGAACGAATACTATAAATTGAAGAATTAGCTTTGAGTTATGTTCTTGCAGGTTATACCCGTAAAGGACTATGTCATCGATGTATACATTCAGCATGATTCTTTTGGCGTCTGGCCTCGTTTTCCGAGTCTTGCACCCAAGAACAGTGAACATTTTGCCGATCGTTTTGTCTATTGGTGATCCTAAAATTTTCACCAAAACGATTTTCAGAATTTGTAAGATTGTTTCGGAATGGGTTACGCGTTGTTGTACCTTCTTGGTAATTTGTTGAAGGCGATCCATTCCTAGATATCTTGCATCTACACTCATTATCTGTGTGATTATTCCGACCACAGAAATTGCATACAATGTTATATTCTCTCTTTATGGGTTGTCTATTCGGAAAATTGTTGGACTGCATGTTCCGATAACATGTCCTGTGCATGCCCTGACTTACCACAGGTTTGGCAGACTATTCGATTAAATCTGTCATTATAGTTATATGGCCGAGCAGCATGTGATACTACATGTGCAATCGACTGTTTTAAATTGTTTCCCCCATGGACTTTAGCTAGTATCTTTAGCTGTTCGTTCTTTAGTCCATCTTCAAATGTTTGTACGGCCAATTTTATGTTTTCTTCTATTAAGTATTCCCTAACCACCGCGTATGCTGTTATTTCACACGTGGCAGAGTTTAGAGTCCTTAGAGCATTCGCGACTCTATCGCCGTATTCTCGGACGGTTTCTCTGTAGCGTTGTTTCAGAGAAATCAACTCATTGTGTGCCGTCGACCGAGATTGCTCCTCCTTATATTCCGATTCTAAATTTTGTTTTAAATCCTCCCACTTAGTGATTTTGCTATACCTAATCAGATCGTATGCATGACCCTCTAGTCTATTTTTGACTAGCTCTAAAAATGTTTCATAGATATCCGGGTCTGCCTTCTTTATAGATCTAAATAAAACGTCTCCCCCGGAAATAAATTTACCTAAGTCGCAGGGTTTCCCGTCAAAGGTGGGGACGATTCTGAAAACATCAGAAATTCCGACAGACAGAGCCATTTCAGGGGTTTTACTGAGTATCTGTTGATAGTGGATTTGTTTTTCCCCCTGCCTAGCCGCCTGTCTCGTGTAATATGGACTCGTAATAGTGAAAATTTAAAATAAAAGGCGAAAATTTGTTATCAATTCTTAAAAATATGGTTAATTCTTAAAAGTATGGTTGTGAAAAGATTGGCCTTTCTTTTTGTTATTCAATATATATATATTGTGACGCATATGACAATCCGTACTAGAATATTCTAGAGAGTCCGAAACAGAGTACTAGAATATTCTATAAAGTAATGGAAAACTGGAATAGAACATTCAAGACTATGGAACGGACGGAAACGATACACCAAATCAGAATAAGGAAAAACGGTATAAATACGTCGCACGCAGAGCGGAAGTTGAGATAGTGATGAGTAAGAAGTAGAACCTAAAACAAGCGATAAGTCTCGAGCGAGAAGTAAGCAGTAAAATACGCGATAATTACGGAAGCGATAATAAAGAAAACGTTAAGTGTACGGTAAAAAGTAATGATTGTTATTACGGACTAATAAAATGTCACATTAATTCAGAATCGATTTAACGGCTCTTATTTATTTTAAAATAATTAATCCAGCGAACCCTAAGCTCGCTACAATTGGTGTCAGAAGTGGGATTAATTATTGTTTAAGTGAATAAGTTTGTGAAAGTGTATTGTGACGATGGCAGATCGACATTCGGAGGCGAGTTCGCAACCGTTGGACATTTCGGAGATGTTCAGGATTATGATGGCAAAATTGGACGCGCAAGCTATCGATATTAACTCAAAATTGGACGCGCGAGCTGCAAAATTGGATGCGCGAACTGCTAAATTGGATGCGTGGGCTGCAGACGTTAATTCAAAATTGGATGCGCAAGCTGCAAAATTGGATGCGCGAGCTGTAAAATTAGACGCGCGAGCTGCAGAGGTTAATGCAAAATTGGATGCCCAAAGGCAGTGTATGAACGAATTCTGGGACTCGGAAGCGGAAGAAGCTGAGGATGAGGAGGAATTGGAGCCACATGAAATGAAGAAACTCAGGAAGAGCAAAGCTATGGCCGACAGCAGTGAGGAAGAGGAGGAAAATGACGATGATGTGTTACGTGAAGAACTGAAGGATTTCATCGATGATAACCCGATTGAAGCGGACGGCAATGATGTTGAAGACACTGATGCTTCAGGCCGTTCCCTGAAACGGATTTACAATGATGATGAAGAGTTGGACGAAGAAAGTGATGGAGAGGAAGACGACGACTGTGGCCTTATTGAAGAGAATCTTGGTTTGAAAGTCGAAGGCAGAAAGCGTTCCAAGCGTATGCGTCGTACACAGGACGAAGAAAGTGATGGAGAGGAAGACGACGACTGTGACCTTATTGAAGAGAATCTTGGTTTGAAAGTCGAAGGCAGAAAGCGTTCCAAGTGTCTGCGTCGTACACAGGATAAGGAAAGTGATGGAGAGGAACAGCACGTCGATGAAGGTTCAGCACGTGAGGCTATAGACGAACAGCTATTCGACTACGAAGACGATGTTGAACGCCGCTCTGAACGTAGTCACAGGGAAACTGAGGCAGCAAAACATTTCAATGATGATGAGGAATCGGGGTCTGGTGCTGAGGATTTTATTGTAAACGACGAAGGAAGGCAAATTGCTGAGAAGAAGAAGAAAAGGCGACTTCTAGTCACTGACGCGTCATTGCAAGAAGGTCAGAACAGTTTCGGTGTAGATTTCGACTATGAGGATTTCACTAATGATGACGAGAACGGACATGAACCCGAATACGAACCTAATGAATTGGAAAGGAGTCACTTTACTGAATTGGACAATGAAATCCGTAAAATGGATATTTCTGAGCGAATGCAATTGCGCGAAGTTCCGGTTACGCCTGTTCCAGAGGGACCCAATGAACTACAAGATGAAGCTGAATGGATTTACAAACATGCGTTTTGTAAATCAACTGTTTCCGAACAAGAGAGATCAACGGATGTTGGAGGTCGAGACCGCTATTGTAAGCCACCACATACGGGGGGAAAGATCAAGCAAGCCCTAGATTGTAGGCGTAATCAACAGCTAGAGGTGCCGTTCATTGCGTTCTATAGAGAAGAACACGTGAAACCCGAATTAACGTGCGACGATCTATGGAAAGTCTATTACTACGGCGCACGCTGGTGTTTACTGTCAGCTCCAAAGAACAAACCGCTCCAGTTATTTGAAAAGATGCGGAACTACCAGTTGGATACCGTTATGAAATCGACAGATGCTCCAATACCAGAATATGCGTGTAATTAAAGATGAAGATCTAGATCGCTAACGTGATGCGCAAACTCCAGAAGAGCTTAAGGGTGTGCACATGGATTTTCTCTTATACTGTTCGCATGAGATCCCTAAAATGCAAGAGGAATTCCGCCGTCGTGAAAAGAAAGAATGGCGGCAGGCTAGAGCTGACGCGAAAAGGAGAGAAGTAGAAAAATTGGATGAAGGTCAAGAACTTCCACCACCGAACGCTAAGATGAAAGTGGTGCATCGCGACCGACTGGCGGCTTTTGTTGGTCCGGGAGACCAGTGAACTTAGTTCGGGACGAACTAATCTAGGCGGAGGGTAGTGTGACGCATATGACAATCCGTACTAGAATATTCTAGAGAGTCCGAAACAGAGTACTAGAATATTCTATAAAGTAATGGAAAACTGGAAAGAACATTCAAGACTATGGAACGGACGGAAACGATACACCAAATCAGAATGAGGAAAAACGGTATACATACGTCGCACGCAGAGCGGAAGTTGACCCCCCACAGTATCCTTCCTCTTTCCCTCTGATCATGGTTCCGTTCACACTTCGATCAAAGTTCCCTCCTTCGAACTTCTCTACTCACACAGTCCTGTCCCGAACTTCTCCAAGACTAACTGGAAAAAGGTCAATAGAGACGTCGCCGCAAGGTTTTCTAACTTGCAAATCCCCGAATCTTCTAACCTAATCCCTACTGATATCGATCGAGCAGCCCTAAAAATTGAGCAGACACTCAAGGATGCCCTCACCAGCAATACACCCACCACCATCCCTCATAATCATCTAGGAAAACCTTTACCCAGCATCCTAATTAAATTGCTGCGTCTCAAAAAACAACTCTGATTCTGTCCTTTTATTAAAAGTCAGATCCAACTCCTGACCACCTTAATAAATGAACATTTAAAAAAGTTCGCGGATCAGACTTATACCTCTACACTTAACAATATTAAACCCAATCGTGATCTCTTCAAAAACATCAACCGACTAACTGGTCGGAAGTTTAAACCGCGAATCGATCACCTTATCAGCCCACTCAGCAACAATCTTATACAATCCGACACGGACATAGCTAATTGCCTCGCTGACCACTTCTCAAAGATCCATCAACAAAATGATTCCCTCTCAGTCCTTAATTTTCGAAATACTGTCAACGAATATATTTCACACAGATTACCCGCATCTTATACTCCTTTCATCGGAGAATTTAACGACACAAACAAGGCGTCACATCCTTCAGACACCACCACATTTTTAACCACAGATGAACTCATCAAGTTCATAAAATCACGACCCAACAAAAAATCTACCGGTATAGATGGAATACCACACCTTCTATTTAAAAGACTTCACCCGCCAAATCTACTTCCCATTTTAGTCCTTCTTAACCACATCATAAATGCTTCACATTTCCCAGAGAACTGGAAAATTGCGGTAGTAATTCCCGTTAAAAAGTCCGGCAGTTCCAATAACACCTCCAACTATCGTCCAATATCTTTATTGAACACCCTAAGCAAAATATTGGAATGTAAGATCTACCAAAACCTTCTTTCGTTTGCCAGTGATAACGCTCTCATTCCTAATTCTCAGTTTGGCTTTCGTGAGCGACACTCTACTTGCCATGCGTTACTAAAACTTACACACGATGTCACAACTGGTCTAGAAAACCAATGCCCTACCGTATGCATATCTCTCGATATCTCCAAAGCATTTGATTGTGTCTGGATCTCAGGACTTGTTTATAAGCTGCACTGCTTATTTGGTCTGAATTCCAATATCACAAAGCTCCTAGCATCTTACCTTTCTGGGAGGAAATTTATGGTCAGAATAAATTCTTCCCTCTCACAAACTCACAACATAACCGCAGGAGTTCCCCAAGGATCCATTCTTGGACCACTTTTATATCTTCTATACACATCCGATATCCCCCAACCTCCACCTAGTGTTGTAATGCTAAATTATGCTGACGATACTTTAATCTACTCTAGCAGTAGATTTGTCAAAGCGACAAGAAACCGCATTAACAACTTCCTCCCGCTCATCTCAGCATACTTTAACAAGTGGAAAATTCGCCTCAACCCAACCAAAACCCAGCTAACAGTGTTTGAGGGCAAAAACGCTCACTGCACAAACAACACTAAACGTTGCCACAACAAAATTAAACTAAATCTTAATAACACCCTCATAAAACCTTCCAAAACCTCAAAATATTTGGGAGTAACCCTTTCCAACAACTGGTCATTCTCAACCCACATCAAAAATTCTCTTCAAAAAGCCTCAATACAGCTTAACCTGTGCAGACGAGTGTTATGGAAACCTAAAGGCCTCTCTCTTAAGGTCAAACAGCTCATCTACAAACAGATAATCAGACCTACTCTTACATACGCCTGCCCATTATGGTACCACATCTCACCCTCCCAAATGGAGAAATTACGAGTGTTTGAACGAAAATGTTTCCGGTTTATCACTGGCTTACACCGCAAAACCAACTCATATAGATACCATTGTAACAACGACCTTTACAGCACCGCAGGCATCGAACGACTGGATAGACGGATCCTAGAACTGTCGATAAATTTCATAGAAAACCTTCCTAACAATCCCAACCCGATAATAACGGACCTACCATCACCCTCCTCCAATACGGGAGCTCACTACCGTAATTGTCTCCAAATCAGGACCCTCTTCGCCGCAGGCAGACTGGTTAACGATCTAAACGAGATCGTGTACCACAACACCGAACTGGCACCCAATCATTTCAAATACAGCAACATCCAACCATTCTCCAAGATCCTTACCTTTAACACAGAACCGAATGGCTCTCCCCTCCTTCAAGAACATACCTGATCCTATCCCTTACTACCCTCAATCACAACAAGAAATCCCACATCCATAATTCCAATACCAAATATTGTAAATTGTATATAAGATTAGATTAAGTTAGATTAAATAATTTTAAGTAGGCTAAGTTAAAATAAACAGAGTTCCTGGTTTTTTTCTGACCTTTTCCAGGAAAATCAAAATTACCAATATATATAATTCCCAGTAAATCTTAAGCACATATAAAAAGAATTGTTTGAAAAATGTTAACAAATAACATGTAAACACTTAATATGTAACAAATCTATTATAAGTTAGCTGTATTACTTATTGTAACTATTCATTTTTGGTCAAATAAATACAGTTTGGAAAAAAAAAAAAAAAAGCGGAAGTTGAGATAGTGATGAGTAAGAAGTAGAACGTAAAACAAGCGATAAGTCTCGAGCGAGAAGTAAGCAGTAAAATACGCGATAATTACGGAAGCGATAATAAAGAAAACGTTAAGTGTACGGTAAAAAGTAATGATTGTTATTACGGACTAATAAAATGTCACATTAATTCAGAATCGATTTAACGGCTCTTATTTATTTTAAAATAATTAATCCAGCGAACCCTAAGCTCGCTACAATATATATATATATATAGGAAAGAAAAATAAATTGGTCCCAAAGCTGTAAAGAAAGAAAATTCGACGAGAAAAAAAAAAAAAACGATTTTTTTTTTCCTTTTCCGCCAGGCAGACTTCACGTCCTAAAGTTGATTTGCTTATCCTGGTCTTGGCTGCTTTCTTTCTTTTTTTCTTTTTTTTCGTTGTTTTATCTCGGGGTTTTTTTTTTTGTTCTTATTTTGGTTTGGTTATTTCTCTTGTGTGTTTTTTTTCTCTCTTTTCTTCTTGTAAAAAATTTTTGTTTTTCTTCTTATAAAAAAAAATTTTTTTTGTTGTTTTAAATTTTGTTTTCAGTTTTATTAATTTTTTTTTTTTTTGTTTCTAATTCATGGGATCCTTTGGTTGGATCATCCCACCGCTGCCACCAGTGTTACAGTCCGGCGCCGTGCTTCCTCGGGTGAGGGAAGAGCGGGGACCTTTTATTATTTCTTTATGTAATATTCTTTCATCAATTCGCGTTGCGATGTTTATTCGCTCCGTTTGTTTGAGCAATTTATTGCCATTGATAATCCATTATCAAAGAAAGAAATTATTCCGTCTCTTCGATATATTTATTTTAAACTCTCAAATCCACAATACTTCCTCAATACTTAACTCTCAAAAACTTAACCGAAACTCAACTTATTAAAACTCTAATCTCAAACTCCTACATCAATAGCTAAACTCAAACTGATTTTACAATTACAATTTCTCTCTACTTATGGAACATTGTGTTCTAATTTACTGTAAATTATAATATGAACAAAACAAATTTTCTCAAAGTATTCCTTTAGTTTCTGTGACTCTTAAATTGAATAAAATTTGAACGAAAATCAAAGTGCTCTGTTTTGAAATAAAAAGGGGCAAGTTATGAAAAGGGGCATGTTATTAAATGTGCTGTAACTCGCAATATTGTGAATGTTTATGAATGGTATGTATTAAGTGAGAATGTAATATATGTTAAGGGAAGTTTTTAAGGATGTGTAAGGAGATTCAGTGTTAAATTTAATAAAGGGTAGTATTCTGGAATACATCACGTGGAAGGAAAGTGCACAGGACACATCGAGTCGGTGGGGTCATGAAAATCCGGGTTCATACAGGCCAATAAATAATAATAATAATAATAACATTCATTTACAATTTCACATAATTAAACACATAAAACATAGTATTTGAATTGAAAAAAAAAAAAAAAAATAGCTGGTGCATAACCCGTTTTTTACCGGCGATATCTGGTATCGAAATTGATCGTCGTCGGGATACTTTTGTTGTGACAGCGGGAAAACTCAGGACGGAGAACGAACGGAAAAGAAAAAACAACCGGTGCTGCCATATACAAATGTAAGCGTCCATAACCCGTATCGATGAATATTAGCTACAATTAACATACAAGTATCGCAAAACCATCCAGGTTCTCCCTGCTTGTACCAGGCTTGCGTTTTTGACCCCTCTCGTTCGATCCCTTCGAATTTGACCACCACAATTTCTTCTTAGTAAACAGGTGAAGAACGCATCCTCCCCAACAACATTACCGGTCTTGTATGATTTGCTTCTCACCATCTCTCCATCCAAGTGGTTAGAGACAATTTCAACTAACCTTGCACACACTGTTCTTAGATATCTCCCCCCTTCCTTTTCAGATATCTCGAGACCGAGCCCAACATCCTCAAGTACGTGGGAGATTCTTGTAGTCGCAAGATGACCAGAAGCCAGATACAAAACACATTTGTCCTGGTCTCGTTTAAATCGGCCTCTCGTCACTTTTTTTTTCGAGGATCAATAAAATCACGATGGCCGAACGTACGGCCAGTGTGCGAACCGTAGATTTAACCGCGTGAAAGAAGTAATACTTATATAATTATTAAATAATAATCAAAAGCAAGACTAATAAAACAACATGTAAAATTAACTTTATAGATAAATTGTTCGCGAGACGAGTTCAAAAGTGTAGTTGTTGCATCCCCATTTGTAAAACGGTGTTTTTCAAGTAATTAACAGCCAAGATAAATAAAGAGCACGTTTATTGGACCAACCAAGCTCCCAAGGCCAGTGAGTAGATACAATGAGGATCCTCTGGTACGTATTCTTCCCCTTGATTTAATATAAATAAATAATCGCCCTTCCAATAAGGTGACGGATCAATTATTAATGAAAAACAAGTAACTCAACAGCATAACCGTCTAATACACAAAATTTCCAGTAAATTGAAGGTTTTTTTTTCGTAATTACCTTCAAATCATTGTTTGCTTCTTCTATATAAATACTTTTAATCCCAACACTATTATCCAGCTGAAAGTTATAAAATAAACATCAAATGGCTGTACGTAAATTGTGCGGCAAGCATATTGTATATTTTAATAAGGAATAAACAATTATCTATCTATCTCTCCACAATAAAACAATTTTCTATTCGCTCTGACGGAGAACTAAAACGAAAGCTGATCGATATAAAATAATTTTTGAATCTGTATTTAAATTGTGTGGCAAGCATATTATATATTTTAATCGAAATAAAGAATTATCTATCTCTCCACAATAAAAAGAAATGTTATTCACTGACGGAGAACTAAAACGAAACCGTCAATTTTCCATTCTTACCGTTTACCAGGCTGTCGATACGACTCTTGGATGTACAGTCATTGAATACCCGTCTCCTCAATGAGTTCCACCTCATGTTTGATCCTTGTGTCGTTTGAATAAACGCAGTCCTCTACCTGTTCGATTCCCTTTTCCAGCGATGTGCCGAGCTACGTGTTTTTGAAAATGCACCTTCTTAGTAAATTCTTTACCGCATTTTTTGCAACTGAATTTATTTTCGCCATTATGGATTTGAAGATGATTGAAGGGTTTTTCATCTGTGTGGTCGCTCTCGTGGTTCTTTTTGACCACGTTGCTACAGAATCGAAGATCACAGTATTGACATTTGTAAGGCTTTTCACCAGTATGTACTCTCACATGGATCCGTACTTCCTTACGAGTCACAATAATCGCAACTGAAAGGTCGCACATTGTTGTGGCGTCTTATATGAATATTGAGTTCATATTGAGCCGCAAAATCGTGATTACATATCTCACAAATCTTTAATGATACTCCAGTCGATGGCTTCGGGATTTCGCCATTTGTGGTTTCAGAAACGTATCATTTCCTTCGTCAATGCAGAAGGTGCTCCCAATGTCGAAATTATCGCCGATTAAATTATTCTCTACAATTTCATGTTTGATGTTAATTTCGTTCGAGTTCGTGTTTTCCTGTATTTGGAAGATTTCTTTATCCAGCGATTTCGTTTGCGTGTGTTCCGATGAGTTATTCACTTCAACTTGATTTAGATGACGGTTTGCGAGTTTTTGAAAAACCTTCTCTCTCCTGGACTTTGTGCAAGTGGATTTATTATGGGTTCGAAGATGCCATTTCAGGCCTTTAGCATATCCGAAGCTCTTGTCACAAGTCGGACATTTGAATCGTTTTGCACCCGGATGCTTGCTCTCGTGCATCCGTCTGTAGTCGATTCAAGAGAACCGAAGCTCACAGTACTGACATTTGTAAGGCTTTTCTCCAGTATGTAGTCTCACATGCCGCCCTAAATCCCCGCTACTCACAAAGGTTTTATCACAATGATCGCAACTGAAAGGTCGCACATTGTTGTGGCGTCTCATATGTTCATCAAGTGCACTTTGAGTCGTAAAATCACGATTACATACCTCACAAATCTTTAATGAGACTCCCGTCGATTGCTTCGGGATTTCGCCATTTGTGGGTTCAGAAACTGTACCATTTTCTTCGTCAATACAGGATGTGCTCCCGACGATGCAATTATCCTCTATAATTTCATGTTTGATGTGAATTTCGTTTGAGTTCGTGTTTTCCTGTATTTGGAAGATTTCTTTTTCTAGTGATTTCTCCTGGTTGCATTCCGATGAATTATTCATTTCAACTCGATTCAGATGACGGTTTGCGCGTGTTTGAAAAACCTTTCCTCTCCTAAATTCTTTACAAGTAAATTTAGTATGGGTTCGAAGATGCGAGTTCAGGCCTTGAGGATATCCAAAGCTCTTGTCACAAATCGGACATTTGAAGGATTTTTCTCCCGTGTGGTTGTTCTCGTGCATCCGTCTGTAGTCGATCCGAGAGAACCGAAGCTCACAGTACTGACATTTGTAAGGCTTTTCACCAGTATGTACTCTCACATGGCTCCGTAATTCCGTATGAGTCACAAACGCTTTGTCGCAATAATCGCAACTGAAAGGTCGCACATTGTTGTGGCGTCTCATATGAACATTGAGTGCATATTGAGTCGTAAAACCGCGATTACATATCTCACAAATCTTTAATGATATTTCCGTCGATTGCTTCGGGATTTCGCTATTTGTGGGTTCAGAAACGGCACCATTTTCTTCGTCAATACAAGATGTGCTCCCGATGATGCAATTATCGCCGATTAAATTATCCTCTACAATTTCATGTTTGATGTGAATTTCGTTTGAGTTCGTGTTTTCCTGTATTTGGAAGATTTCTTTTTCTAGTGATTTCTTCTGGTTGCGTTCCGATGAATTATTCATTTCAACACGATTCAGATGACGGTTTGCATGTGTTTGAAAAACCTTTTCTCTCCTAAATTCTTTACAAGTAAATTTAGTATGGGTTCGAAGATGCGAGTTCAGGCCTTGAGGATATCCAAAGCTCTTGTCACAAGTCGGACATTTGAAGGGTTTTTCACCCGTGTGATTGTTCTCGTGCATCCGTCTGTAGTCGATCCGAGAGAACCGAAGCTCACAGTACTGACATTTGTACGGCTTTTCACCAGTATGTACTCTCACATGGCTCCGTAAATCCCCACTACTCACAAAGGTTTTATCACAATGATCGCAACTGAAAGGTCGCACATTGTTGTGGCGTCTCATATGAATATCGAATGCACTTTGAGACTTAAAATCGTGATTACATATCTCACAAATCGTTAATGAGACTCCCGTCGATTGCTTCGGTGGCACTCTAGGGTGCTTTAGGGGTCTTTTATAATCAGACGTGAAGCTTGATTCTTCACTCAATATTTTTTGCCGACCTCTGGATCGCTTTGGCATTGTATAATTTATCTTCTGTCTCGATTTATTATTTAGCTCCGTAGTGTTACTATGGACACAAGAATCTGCACAATCTTCCACAATAGGTTTGGATTCAGTACCAGCATTATCTTCCAAGTTAAGACAGGGTGTGTTCTCACAACTATCATCAACTCCAGTGTTGTCCACAACTTCGTCCTTAATGCAGATGTCAAGTATCGGGTTTACTGTGGTTGAACTCGTTTTCCATAAGTCTTTTATTTCAAACTCTTGGTGATTTGTAGTTAGCAGCGCTTTGATTATCGATTCCGATTGCTCATAGTTTCGGTGGAATTTGGAGACAACGTTGAGGTCGTCGAGGCAGTGCAAGCAAATGCTTTTTGGTTGATTTGTATCTCTTTTAATCAAAATATCCGAGTATTTCATTATTTTATCAGCAATCACGATTGAATCGCTATCCTTTCCGAAAATACAACGATTTTCGCCTTTTTGTAAACAAACTAAACATACTCTTCCCCACTCAATTAAACGCGACATGTTTTAAAATTCGATGTTTTACTTTTAAGTAATAACTCACAATAATTCTATTTACTTTATGTGAGATTCTGTTAGTTTATTTGACATACTGATTAAAGTGAATTTTTAGTGACGTTTTGCTAGAGAGCAGCTGTTCGATTTGCGTACAACACTAAAGACTTTATGCTGTTTTATTAAGGTTTGGATGTTGTTAAAAATCTGCAGTAATATGCTTCAATGTATGATGTGCTTTCTAGCTGAGTGTTATAATAGCTCTTATACTACATATTTGATTTTCTAAGTCGAGAATGAGTTACATGACTAATTATCGGCACAGCAAATATTCTTCTATACTTTTAATTAGATATATTTCTGGTGGTGTGTTGCGAACATTGGGATTGGTCGACGTGGAGAGACACAACTTTTAATCCAGCATCCAAAATAAGAAGGAGATATCCGCGATATAGCAGTCATCTGAACAACAGGAAATCTGTGGCGTTTCTTACAGTTTCACACACGACACCCAAACGAATAGTGAAGAACAGTACGGAAAGGAGTTCAAAGTATATTCATATACCATAGTAATTAACATAACAATTTCACATCAGTTGAGTGTATTTGAGAATAACGATCAAATTCGTTCACATGGCATTTTTCAAATGTGCATGCTTCGGTTTGAATCGTACAGTTTTCACTACCATAGCAAAACACTATAAATTCCCTTATATAAAGTAGATACCACCAGCGCAGAATATAGTTTACCTATGCTAGTTGAGGTGGTGGTATAAATGATGATGGAGACTTTATTAATTTAATATAAAATATAAAAGGCTTTATTGCCTATAAGTATACAGACTAAACAAATGAGCGAGATGTTCGTAGCGGGTGTGTCCCTCGCAGCGTGTTATAGTGCTCTACTGCAGCGTCGCTCCTCGGGGATCGAGCCTCGCGCCACCCGCACTCTCTATCTACTCACGCAAACATACATAAGAGCACGCCCATGCGCAACACATATATTTATATACATCATACTACTATACAATACAAGTGTATATTCCCAACCTGCCTCTTTACATTTACATTATATACAGTTTCAAAATAATATTTTCAATTTATTAAGTATACTTTTTAAATAAAATTCAATATATTTCTAAAATTTTCAAATTTTCTCTACACAGAGATTTTGTAAATATTTCAGCAACATTATCATTCGAATCAATCTTAAATATATTTATCAAATTTTTTTTTACACTTTCATTCACATAATGATAATGTACTTCGATATGCTTTGAATTTTTAGCAAGATTTCCATTCTTCGCTATATTAAGTGCACCTGAATTATTTTCGTATATATTTACCGGCTTTATGATTCAGCATTAAATGTTTTCAATAGTTCTTCTACAAAGTTCAATTCGCTTACAGCTTCCGACAATACTACATACTCCGCAAATGTCGAAGCTTTTACTATAGATTTTTGTTTTCCTGATTTCCAATAAATTACATTACCAAATAATCTAATTGCATAACCGCCTGTGGATTTTCTATTTACCGGGTCTCCTGCCCAATCTGCGCTCTCGTAACAATCAAGTATTTCAATATTTTCATCTCTTTTATAAATCAAATTTAAATCTTTTGTTAAATATAAATATTTCAAAATTCTCAAAGCATATTAAAAATGTGTTTCATCATAACAATTTTGATATTTACTTAAATATTTTACACTATAATTTATATCAGGTCTTGTAGCTGAGCTTATAAATATTAATTTACCAATTAAATTCCTGTATTTTAATCATTTTCACTATCATCTGATTTTTCAATTTTCAAATTAACTTCCATTGGCGTCTTATACGAATTGCTATTTTCTAATTTATATTTCTTACTTAACGATAAAATATATTTACTTTGATTTAATTGCATTATGTGACGAGAAAAATCGTAAAAAATGGTAATACCACGATAATCTTTAATTTTTCCAAGATCTCTGATCGGATCGTTTCGATCCAGCAAAAAATATAAAACACAATTAATTTAACTTGTAATATTTTATTGTACAAAAACTTGGTTCACCTTAACGCTCTTGAAAAACAACTTCAAAGATCCAAAAATCCGTATTGTCTTAAGTAGTCTTTCGTCATCGAATCCGTTTGGTTAATCGGCTATTCTACCCACTTGCAGCAGCGGGGCCTTATTTTACAACCGTGTCTCATGTGGAACTGCGAATTGTTCTGCTGGCAACGGTCCCTCTTGACGTCACGTTGCTGTTATTCTCTATTGCCTGAGATCACTCTTCAACCTCACAACGGATGATTGGTATACAAGGTTTAGCTCCAATCGTAACCTTACCAGAGCGGTCCTTCCATTGCATACCCTTGGGTGCGAGCTTAACCGGTTCCTTCGACTAGTCTCTTTTTAATTAATGTAGTTGTTTATTTTGGTTTTCACTAGTGTTAATTATTTTATGTCGATGACTGTGCTAGTAATAAATAGTTATCACTAGTGTTTATCATGCTGCATTTGCAACAACATTTTTCGGATAATAACTTTTTAATTCTCTCAATTTCTTTCTCATTTTTACCACAAATCAATGTCATCAACGTATATTAATAATTAAATTACGTCACTACCTTTTTTATAAGTATATAAACAATAATCAATCTTACTCCTTTCAAAACCTAAATCAATCAAAAATTTATCAAAGGCTTTTTTTAAAACCATATATAGCTTTTATTAATTTACTGACTCTATTTTTACCGTCTTTATAACCTTTTGGTTGTCTTACATAAAGTTCAGAATTTACCTTACCATTTAAAATTGCGGTTTCCACGTCCATTTGTTCAACAATTAGGACCTTTTGGCAACTACATGAAAATAAAACTTTTAACGTTTGCATTTTAGCAACAGGAGAATATATAGCATCAATCATTTAAGAATTATATTTTTATTTAAATTATCGGCATTCACAATTTTAATTTCTTTCTTACGTCCACCCGCCATGACTCCTCGAACAAAATCAAGGCAAGGAACCGGAAGTCCATCCATTATCGTACTATTGTACTACATAGTCACAATGGGTTTACATTAATGATGGACTTACAGTGTAAGGTCTAGCGATAAGTTATTGTTGAGAATATACATTTATATTGCCTACTGTGCGCGCTCTTATGAATGTATGTATGAATGCAGAGAGAGAGAGAGCGAGAGAGAGAGAGCGGCATGTTTGAAACGAGGCATGCGAGGAGCATTGACAGCAGAGTATCATAAGACGCCGTGATGAATATACGTGCCATAAGCGCCGCGCGCAGTTATCGAGTTAGCAAAGTTATAGTGTAATAAATGTATTTTATGTAGTATAAATGAAATCTCCGTTATTATTATTTATATCAACCGACTCAACAGTTATATGTACAATTTTTTATTTTTTTACTACAATTTATTTATTATTAACAAGTAATTCAAAATTACATATCAATAAATTGACATGTGAGCCTAGCGGCTGAGACTATTGGCTCTGTACTTTTAAATTATAATTTGATTTTTAGAATTTTTATAAGCTTATCTATATTTTCTATGTTGTCGGGGGTAGGATCTTCGAGAATTTTATAAATATCTTTATTAGGAAAGAGCGAACATACAGGGCAATGTTACTGATTGCTTTCAACCCGGAGAAGACCAGGACGATCCTTGTCTCTGTTCAATCCAAGTTGGCATGCAGTCTGCACGTGACACCCCTGGATAGCTACTTTGGCACCCGCCAATTAGTGAACCAATGCATGCAGCGACATCCTGAGAAAGGTTGGCGCAAGGCTAATAACCAGGCCCATAAAAACGAATTATTATGGCAAATTTAACAAGCCTGGGATATGGACCGGAAAACAAATTATTATGGAAAATTGAACAAATTTTACTTGCTAAATAAGACCAGGACCGGATTCCGGTTCTAGAGCCGATGATGATGATGATATTAGTAAAAAGACGGTCTCTTAAAAGTTTCAGGTGAGGACAGTCTTTTAGTATATGAATGTGTTAGTTAGTTGTGTTAGTTTTTTTTTTTTAAATGTTGTGAGCGTCGTTATAATAGCACTCTCATTTAGGAGCCATGGCGGATAGGTTGAGGAAAACTTTTTTTTTTTTTAAATTTATTTATTACAATGTAAGTAAATTACATGGTAACTTAAATCTAATAGCTCTAGCAACTAAGGCTTTCGGCTAGTTTGACATTGAAAGTGTGTGTACATGGTTTTTTTTTTTTTTTTTGTTGGTTAAATTACTTTTTGTAGCTTGACTACGGTTAGTAGGTGGTAGAGCTTGCCTATGTTGGTTGCGGTTGGGTTGGAGATGATGTTTTTGATGTCGTCTTGAAGATGTCGGTGAGCGATGGCTTTTATGGCTACGCATTCCAAGAGGACATGTTTGGATGATAATGTGGAGTTAGATCTGCAGATATGACATGTGGGCGGGTTGGTTTTATTGATGAGATACTGGTTGGTAATAAGTGAATGCCGAGGCGCAGGCGGAGGAAGCATTTGATCTGTTGCACGTGCGATATTGTCGGGTAAGTGACGGGTTGTCTATTAGGGTTTATTGCTACATATGTATGGTTGTAATTTAACCATTTCAATTTTTCTATCTTTAGTAATTCCCTTTCAAGGTACTTGTATATGTCTCTATTGTTGTACACGTAGAAAGTTGTTAATGGCACCTTTATGGCCAATTTGGCTGCGATATCAGCTGCTTCATTTCCCCTTATACCACTATGACCAGGGACCCAGAGTAGTTTTAATTTGGATTGCTTCCGGTTAAGTTGTCCTGAATCATGTGGATTATTTTGTTTTTGTTATTCGGGTTCTGTATTGCTTGTATGGTGGACACAGGCTGTCGGTGCAGATTAGTGTTTTATTTTACTCAACTTAATTGATTGCTTCCAGCACTGCTGTTGCTTCGATTGAAAATATGGAGCAGAATTCGGGTAAAACTCTTTTTCTGATAACTGTATCTGTTCTGTTTACTACTGCGAATGACGTACCTTCTTTTGTTTTGGAACCGTCGGTAAAGAGTAGGTCCCATTCCCGGTGTTTGTTTCGTATTAATTGGAAGTGTTGTTGGTATATTTCTTGATTAGTCGTGCTTTTGGTGAGCTGTGATAGTTTCTTCTATGACACAATCTGTTGGCATTAGCCACGGGGAAGAATGTGCTCGTTTTCTTTGTGGTGTAGGTGTGGCGAGCAGTTCTTTAGCCAGTTATACTGGGTGTACTAAGGCCGAAGTATATTTTTGAGGGCGTTTTCTCTTAAGTATTAGTTTAATGTCCTCTAAAATGGCTGTTGAGATTTATTTATCTGTAACTTTGTTTTGCTGCAATTACCGTATATTAGTAGGCCATAGTCTATTTTTGACAGTAGGAGAACTCTAGTGTTGTTTATTAGTGTGTTAGTATGGGCTGAGCCGTTCTTAGATGACAAATATTTCACTATATTTAACCTTAAAACTAGGTTTTTCTTAAGGGCTAGACAATGATTCTTAAAAATATATTTACAATCGAATTGTATGCCGAGAATTTTTAGTGTATCTACATTACTAATGTAAGTGTTTTCAAAATTTACTAGTAAAGATTTGTTACAATTTTTCTTTTTGCATATATGAAATATTTTAGATTTCACGCTCGAAATTTTTGAACCTGAATAGTTACACCATTTTTGTATGTCTGATAGGATATTTTCGTATTTGCCCAAGTCTCGGCGAAGTATTTGGCTATTTTGTCCGGACATGTGAGGGCGTCGGATCCTGTATGTATTAAATGGATAGTAGATGGGTTATAGTTCCTTGTTAGCGCTTTTATGTCGGCCCATATCTTTTTGGGGGTGTGTGTTGGGTTTAGTTTTTCCGTGAAGGACTGAAAGGCTTTTGCTTTTTCGATTTTGGCTGTTCTTCGGAACATGGCGTTAAGCCTTTTGTACCTCAAGTGATGTTGGTCGGTTGAGTGCTTCTTAAACATTTTCCATGACAATTGCTTTTCCGCCCGTAGCTTAGCCAGTTCTGGATTCCACCATGGTACGGCAGTTTTGTGATACCATTTCGTTGTCTGTGGAATGGAGCCATTGGAGGTTGTTCGAATAGCTTTTGTGATAACGGCAGCTTCTTGATTTATGTTGGATTTTGGATTATGTAGATTAAGGAATTGTGATAGTTTGAAATTTGTTCCAATTTGCTCGGTCAGATTTGAATTTAGGTAGGATTTAGATTTTTCTCTTTTTATTGTTGCCGGTTGAAATACAGATTTTTATCGGAAAGTGATCACAATTCCATGTAGATAATCTAGTATTTCCCAGTTTGTATTAGGGGACAGTTAGGATGATACGAGGGAAAGGTCTACATTTGTAAACGTCTTGTGTGTGGAAAAGTGAGTGGGATTGCCGTTGTTTAATATTGCCAATAGTAATTGTAGTAAAAATTGTTCCACGGTTTTCCCTCTTTTGTTAGTTGTTTGTGATCTCCACATTGTATTCCAAGTGTTAGAAACTCCCATTAGAAGATTGGGGGTCTGTATGTGTTGAATTATTTTATTCAAGTCAACCAGGGTGTATGGTTGAGCAGGAAGAATGTAGATTGAGATCACGGTTAGCTTTACTTTGCCCGTTAGTTCGACTGCCGTGGCCGAGAAAGGTGTATTAAGACTGATATGCTTATGGTTTAGTGCCCGGTGTATTAATAGCCCGGACCCTTGTTTAGAGGAGTTATTTTCTTTAAGATTGTCAAAGTAGGCTGAGTATTCCCGAGGCACTTTCGCATTTAAAGAGTGAGGCAAGTGGGTTTCTTGCAGTGCTATGATGGACGGTTTGAGTTCTTTTATAAGGAGCTGTAACTCGTGATAATTGTTATGAAACCCATTCAGGTTCCATGGAAGTATTAAGCGGTGGTCGGGGTTATAATTGGATGTTGCTATAGAGTTCGAGGTGGGTGTATAACTGTGGTTCTTTTCCTGACTCCGCGCCACACAGCTCATCCCACTCAGTTTCCAATCCACTCGAATTGATTTGAGTGGGAAGAGCTCCGTGCCGCGGAGTCAATAGGTTGTTGAGAGAGGTTAGAATTATATACATATTTCCATATTCAGGTAGAGGGATATTCCCGATTTGATCTAAATGGGATTTTTGTGTTAGTGCGGTGGTAGGTTTAGCTTTGCTTGTGTGTGTTTGAGTTTCTAGAGAGGAGGAAGATTGAACTTTAGTTTTGGTTATATTTATTCGTTGAGAGATGGGATATTTTCTCTTTTCAATTTCTTTTAGAGCTGTGTAGGAAGAGGAAGGAAATATATTTGTTTCTTTGTTGGGAGATTTGTTTACGGCTATTGGATTTTGTATTCCTTTTGGTAGTAGTGTATTGGAACTGGTTGGAGTTATATGTGCGGGCGTGTGTTTTCTAATCTGATCGGAGTAAGATCGTTATTTGTTGTTTGTATGTTTTTTTTTTGTTCAAAACTGTTTATTTGACCAAAAATGAATAGTTACAATAAGTAATACCGCTAACTTATAATAGATTTGTTACATATTAAGTGTTTACATGTTATTTGTTAACATTTTCAAACAATTCTTTTTACATGCGCTTAAGATTTACTGGGAATTATATATATGGGTAATTTTGTTTTTCCTGGAAAAGGTCAGAAAAAAAAACCAGGAACTCTGTTTATTTTAACTTAGCCTACTTAAAATTACTTAATCTAACTTAATCTAATCTTATATACAATTTACAATATTTGATATTGCAATTATGGATGTGGGATTTCTTGTTGTGATTGAGGGTAGTAAGGATAGAATCAGGTATGTTCTTGAAGGAGGGGAGAGCCATTCGGTTCTGTGTTAAAGGTAAGGATCTTGGAGAATGGTTGGATGTTGCTGTATTTGAAATGATTGGGTGCCAGTTCGGTGTTGTGGTACACGATCTCGTTTAGATCGTTAACCAGTCTGCCTGCGGCGAAGAGGGTCCTGATTTGGAGACAATTACGGTAGTGAGCTCCCGTATTGGAGGAGGGTGATGGTAGGTCCGTTATTATCGGGTTGGGATTGTTAGGAAGGATTTCTATGAAATTTATCGACAGTTCTAGGATCCGTCCATCCAGTCGTTCGATGCCTGCGGTGCTGTAAAGGACGTTGTTACAATGGTATCTATATGAGTTGGTTTTGGGGTGTAAGCCAGTGATAAACCGGAAACATTTTCGTTCAAACACTCGTAATTTCTCCATTTGGGATGCTGAGATGTGGTACCATAATGGGCAGGCGTATGTAAGAGTGGGTCTGATTATCTGTTTGTAGATGAGCTGCTTGACCTTGAGAGAGAGGCCTTTAGGTTTCCACAACACTCGTCTGCACAGGTTAAGCTGTATTGAGGCTTTATGAAGGGAATTTTTGATGTGGGTTGAGAATGACCAGTTGTTGGAAAGGGTTACTCCCAAATATTTTGAGGTTTTGGAAGGTTTTATGAGGGTGTTATTAAGATTTAGTTTAATTTTGTTATGGCAACGTTTAGTGTTGTTTGTGCAGTGAGCGTTTTTGCCCTTAAACACTGTTAGCTGGGTTTTGGTTGGGTTGAGGCGAATTTTCCATTTGTTAAAGTATGCTGAGATGAGCGGGAGGAAGTTGTTAACGCGGTTTCTTGCCGCTTTGACAAATCTACTACTATAGTAGATTAAAGTATCGTCAGCATAATTTAGCATTATAACACTAGGTGGAGGTTGGGGAATATCGGATGTGTATAGTAAATATAAAAGTGGTCCAAGAATGGATCCTTGGGGAACTCCTGCGGTTATGTTGTGAGTTTGTGAGAGGGAAGAATTTATTCTGACCATGAATTTCCTGCCAGAAAGATAAGATGCTAGGGGCTTTGTGATATTGGAATTCAGACCAAATAAGCAGTGCAGCTTATAAAGAAGTCCTGAGACCCAGACACAATCAAATGCCTTGGAGATATCGAGAGATATTCATACGGTAGGGCATTGGTTTTCTAGACCAGTTGTGACATCGTGTGTAAGTTTTAGTAGCGCATGGCAAGTAGAGTGTCGCTCACAAAAGCCAAACTGAGAATTAGGGATGAGAGCGTTATCACTGGCAAACGAGAAAAGGTTTTGGTAGATCTTACATTCCAATATTTTGCTTAGGGTGTTCAATAAAGATATCGGACGATAGTTGGAGGTGTTATTGGAACTGCCGGACTTTTTAACGGGAATTACTACCGCAATTTTCCAGTTCTCTGAGAAATGTGAAGCATTTATGATATGGTTAAGAAGGACTAGAATGGGAAGTAGATTTGGAAGGGGGAAGTCTTTTAAATAGAAGGTGTGGTATTCCATCTATACCGGTAGATTTTTTGTTGGGTCGTGATTTTATGAACTTGATGAGTTCATCTGTGGTTAAAAATGTGGTGGTGTCTGAAGGATGTGACGCCTTGTTTGTGTCGTTAAATTCTCCGATGAAAGGAGTATAAGATGTGGGTAACCTGTGTGAAATATATTCGTTGACAGTATTTCGAAAATTAGGGACTGAGAGGGAATCATTTTGTTGATGGATTTTTGAGAAGTGATCAGCCAGGCAATTGGCTATGTCCGTGTCGGATTGGATAAGATTATTGTTGAATGGGTTGATGAGGTGATCGATTCGCGGTTTAAACTTCCGACCAGTTAGTCGGTTGATGTTTTTGAAGAGAGCACGATTGGGTTTAATATTGTTAAGTGTAGAGGTATAAGTCTGATCCGCGAACTTTTTTAAATGTTCATTTATTAGGGTGGTCAGGAGTTGGATCTGACTTTTAATAAAGGGACAGAATCTTATATGAAGTTTTCGGCGGAGTTGTTTTTTGAGACGCAGCAATTTAGTTAGGATGCTGGGTAACGGTTTTCCTAAATGATTATGAGGGATGGTGGTGGGTGTATTGCTGGTGAGGGCGTCCTTGAGTGTCTGCTCAATTGTTAGGGCTGCTCGATCGATATCAGCAGGGATTAGGTTAGAAGATTCGGGGATTTGCAAATTAGAAAACATTTCGGCCACGTCTCTATTGACCTTTTTTCAGTTAGTCTTGAAGAAGTTCGGGACAGGACTATGTGAGTAGAGCAGTTCGAAGGAGGGAACTTTGATCGAGGTGTGAACGATAATGTACTTCGATATGCTTTGAATTTTTAGCAAGAT
The DNA here is from genome assembly GCA_963931805.1 of Microdon myrmicae. NCBI lineage: Eukaryota > Metazoa > Arthropoda > Insecta > Diptera > Syrphidae > Microdon > Microdon myrmicae. The sequence goes on from OZ007502.1 coordinate 11,131,898, forward strand.
TTCCATTCTTCGCTATATTAAGTGCACCTGAATTATTTTCGTATATATTTACCGGCTTTATGATTCAGCATTAAATGTTTTCAATAGTTCTTCTACAAAGTTCAATTCGCTTACAGCTTCCGACAATACTACATACTCCGCAAATGTCGAAGCTTTTACTATAGATTTTTGTTTTCCTGATTTCCAATAAATTACATTACCAAATAATCTAATTGCATAACCGCCTGTGGATTTTCTATTTACCGGGTCTCCTGCCCAATCTGCGCTCTCGTAACAATCAAGTATTTCAATATTTTCATCTCTTTTATAAATCAAATTTAAATCTTTTGTTAAATATAAATATTTCAAAATTCTCAAAGCATATTAAAAATGTGTTTCATCATAACAATTTTGATATTTACTTAAATATTTTACACTATAATTTATATCAGGTCTTGTAGCTGAGCTTATAAATATTAATTTACCAATTAAATTCCTGTATTTTAATCATTTTCACTATCATCTGATTTTTCAATTTTCAAATTAACTTCCATTGGCGTCTTATACGAATTGCTATTTTCTAATTTATATTTCTTACTTAACGATAAAATATATTTACTTTGATTTAATTGCATTATGTGACGAGAAAAATCGTAAAAAATGGTAATACCACGATAATCTTTAATTTTTCCAAGATCTCTGATCGGATCGTTTCGATCCAGCAAAAAATATAAAACACAATTAATTTAACTTGTAATATTTTATTGTACAAAAACTTGGTTCACCTTAACGCTCTTGAAAAACAACTTCAAAGATCCAAAAATCCGTATTGTCTTAAGTAGTCTTTCGTCATCGAATCCGTTTGGTTAATCGGCTATTCTACCCACTTGCAGCAGCGGGGCCTTATTTTACAACCGTGTCTCATGTGGAACTGCGAATTGTTCTGCTGGCAACGGTCCCTCTTGACGTCACGTTGCTGTTATTCTCTATTGCCTGAGATCACTCTTCAACCTCACAACGGATGATTGGTATACAAGGTTTAGCTCCAATCGTAACCTTACCAGAGCGGTCCTTCCATTGCATACCCTTGGGTGCGAGCTTAACCGGTTCCTTCGACTAGTCTCTTTTTAATTAATGTAGTTGTTTATTTTGGTTTTCACTAGTGTTAATTATTTTATGTCGATGACTGTGCTAGTAATAAATAGTTATCACTAGTGTTTATCATGCTGCATTTGCAACAACATTTTTCGGATAATAACTTTTTAATTCTCTCAATTTCTTTCTCATTTTTACCACAAATCAATGTCATCAACGTATATTAATAATTAAATTACGTCACTACCTTTTTTATAAGTATATAAACAATAATCAATCTTACTCCTTTCAAAACCTAAATCAATCAAAAATTTATCAAAGGCTTTTTTTAAAACCATATATAGCTTTTATTAATTTACTGACTCTATTTTTACCGTCTTTATAACCTTTTGGTTGTCTTACATAAAGTTCAGAATTTACCTTACCATTTAAAATTGCGGTTTCCACGTCCATTTGTTCAACAATTAGGACCTTTTGGCAACTACATGAAAATAAAACTTTTAACGTTTGCATTTTAGCAACAGGAGAATATATAGCATCAATCATTTAAGAATTATATTTTTATTTAAATTATCGGCATTCACAATTTTAATTTCTTTCTTACGTCCACCCGCCATGACTCCTCGAACAAAATCAAGGCAAGGAACCGGAAGTCCATCCATTATCGTACTATTGTACTACATAGTCACAATGGGTTTACATTAATGATGGACTTACAGTGTAAGGTCTAGCGATAAGTTATTGTTGAGAATATACATTTATATTGCCTACTGTGCGCGCTCTTATGAATGTATGTATGAATGCAGAGAGAGAGAGAGCGAGAGAGAGAGAGCGGCATGTTTGAAACGAGGCATGCGAGGAGCATTGACAGCAGAGTATCATAAGACGCCGTGATGAATATACGTGCCATAAGCGCCGCGCGCAGTTATCGAGTTAGCAAAGTTATAGTGTAATAAATGTATTTTATGTAGTATAAATGAAATCTCCGTTATTATTATTTATATCAACCGACTCAACAGTTATATGTACAATTTTTTATTTTTTTACTACAATTTATTTATTATTAACAAGTAATTCAAAATTACATATCAATAAATTGACATGTGAGCCTAGCGGCTGAGACTATTGGCTCTGTACTTTTAAATTATAATTTGATTTTTAGAATTTTTATAAGCTTATCTATATTTTCTATGTTGTCGGGGGTAGGATCTTCGAGAATTTTATAAATATCTTTATTAGGAAAGAGCGAACATACAGGGCAATGTTACTGATTGCTTTCAACCCGGAGAAGACCAGGACGATCCTTGTCTCTGTTCAATCCAAGTTGGCATGCAGTCTGCACGTGACACCCCTGGATAGCTACTTTGGCACCCGCCAATTAGTGAACCAATGCATGCAGCGACATCCTGAGAAAGGTTGGCGCAAGGCTAATAACCAGGCCCATAAAAACGAATTATTATGGCAAATTTAACAAGCCTGGGATATGGACCGGAAAACAAATTATTATGGAAAATTGAACAAATTTTACTTGCTAAATAAGACCAGGACCGGATTCCGGTTCTAGAGCCGATGATGATGATGATATTAGTAAAAAGACGGTCTCTTAAAAGTTTCAGGTGAGGACAGTCTTTTAGTATATGAATGTGTTAGTTAGTTGTGTTAGTTTTTTTTTTTTAAATGTTGTGAGCGTCGTTATAATAGCACTCTCATTTAGGAGCCATGGCGGATAGGTTGAGGAAAACTTTTTTTTTTTTTAAATTTATTTATTACAATGTAAGTAAATTACATGGTAACTTAAATCTAATAGCTCTAGCAACTAAGGCTTTCGGCTAGTTTGACATTGAAAGTGTGTGTACATGGTTTTTTTTTTTTTTTTTGTTGGTTAAATTACTTTTTGTAGCTTGACTACGGTTAGTAGGTGGTAGAGCTTGCCTATGTTGGTTGCGGTTGGGTTGGAGATGATGTTTTTGATGTCGTCTTGAAGATGTCGGTGAGCGATGGCTTTTATGGCTACGCATTCCAAGAGGACATGTTTGGATGATAATGTGGAGTTAGATCTGCAGATATGACATGTGGGCGGGTTGGTTTTATTGATGAGATACTGGTTGGTAATAAGTGAATGCCGAGGCGCAGGCGGAGGAAGCATTTGATCTGTTGCACGTGCGATATTGTCGGGTAAGTGACGGGTTGTCTATTAGGGTTTATTGCTACATATGTATGGTTGTAATTTAACCATTTCAATTTTTCTATCTTTAGTAATTCCCTTTCAAGGTACTTGTATATGTCTCTATTGTTGTACACGTAGAAAGTTGTTAATGGCACCTTTATGGCCAATTTGGCTGCGATATCAGCTGCTTCATTTCCCCTTATACCACTATGACCAGGGACCCAGAGTAGTTTTAATTTGGATTGCTTCCGGTTAAGTTGTCCTGAATCATGTGGATTATTTTGTTTTTGTTATTCGGGTTCTGTATTGCTTGTATGGTGGACACAGGCTGTCGGTGCAGATTAGTGTTTTATTTTACTCAACTTAATTGATTGCTTCCAGCACTGCTGTTGCTTCGATTGAAAATATGGAGCAGAATTCGGGTAAAACTCTTTTTCTGATAACTGTATCTGTTCTGTTTACTACTGCGAATGACGTACCTTCTTTTGTTTTGGAACCGTCGGTAAAGAGTAGGTCCCATTCCCGGTGTTTGTTTCGTATTAATTGGAAGTGTTGTTGGTATATTTCTTGATTAGTCGTGCTTTTGGTGAGCTGTGATAGTTTCTTCTATGACACAATCTGTTGGCATTAGCCACGGGGAAGAATGTGCTCGTTTTCTTTGTGGTGTAGGTGTGGCGAGCAGTTCTTTAGCCAGTTATACTGGGTGTACTAAGGCCGAAGTATATTTTTGAGGGCGTTTTCTCTTAAGTATTAGTTTAATGTCCTCTAAAATGGCTGTTGAGATTTATTTATCTGTAACTTTGTTTTGCTGCAATTACCGTATATTAGTAGGCCATAGTCTATTTTTGACAGTAGGAGAACTCTAGTGTTGTTTATTAGTGTGTTAGTATGGGCTGAGCCGTTCTTAGATGACAAATATTTCACTATATTTAACCTTAAAACTAGGTTTTTCTTAAGGGCTAGACAATGATTCTTAAAAATATATTTACAATCGAATTGTATGCCGAGAATTTTTAGTGTATCTACATTACTAATGTAAGTGTTTTCAAAATTTACTAGTAAAGATTTGTTACAATTTTTCTTTTTGCATATATGAAATATTTTAGATTTCACGCTCGAAATTTTTGAACCTGAATAGTTACACCATTTTTGTATGTCTGATAGGATATTTTCGTATTTGCCCAAGTCTCGGCGAAGTATTTGGCTATTTTGTCCGGACATGTGAGGGCGTCGGATCCTGTATGTATTAAATGGATAGTAGATGGGTTATAGTTCCTTGTTAGCGCTTTTATGTCGGCCCATATCTTTTTGGGGGTGTGTGTTGGGTTTAGTTTTTCCGTGAAGGACTGAAAGGCTTTTGCTTTTTCGATTTTGGCTGTTCTTCGGAACATGGCGTTAAGCCTTTTGTACCTCAAGTGATGTTGGTCGGTTGAGTGCTTCTTAAACATTTTCCATGACAATTGCTTTTCCGCCCGTAGCTTAGCCAGTTCTGGATTCCACCATGGTACGGCAGTTTTGTGATACCATTTCGTTGTCTGTGGAATGGAGCCATTGGAGGTTGTTCGAATAGCTTTTGTGATAACGGCAGCTTCTTGATTTATGTTGGATTTTGGATTATGTAGATTAAGGAATTGTGATAGTTTGAAATTTGTTCCAATTTGCTCGGTCAGATTTGAATTTAGGTAGGATTTAGATTTTTCTCTTTTTATTGTTGCCGGTTGAAATACAGATTTTTATCGGAAAGTGATCACAATTCCATGTAGATAATCTAGTATTTCCCAGTTTGTATTAGGGGACAGTTAGGATGATACGAGGGAAAGGTCTACATTTGTAAACGTCTTGTGTGTGGAAAAGTGAGTGGGATTGCCGTTGTTTAATATTGCCAATAGTAATTGTAGTAAAAATTGTTCCACGGTTTTCCCTCTTTTGTTAGTTGTTTGTGATCTCCACATTGTATTCCAAGTGTTAGAAACTCCCATTAGAAGATTGGGGGTCTGTATGTGTTGAATTATTTTATTCAAGTCAACCAGGGTGTATGGTTGAGCAGGAAGAATGTAGATTGAGATCACGGTTAGCTTTACTTTGCCCGTTAGTTCGACTGCCGTGGCCGAGAAAGGTGTATTAAGACTGATATGCTTATGGTTTAGTGCCCGGTGTATTAATAGCCCGGACCCTTGTTTAGAGGAGTTATTTTCTTTAAGATTGTCAAAGTAGGCTGAGTATTCCCGAGGCACTTTCGCATTTAAAGAGTGAGGCAAGTGGGTTTCTTGCAGTGCTATGATGGACGGTTTGAGTTCTTTTATAAGGAGCTGTAACTCGTGATAATTGTTATGAAACCCATTCAGGTTCCATGGAAGTATTAAGCGGTGGTCGGGGTTATAATTGGATGTTGCTATAGAGTTCGAGGTGGGTGTATAACTGTGGTTCTTTTCCTGACTCCGCGCCACACAGCTCATCCCACTCAGTTTCCAATCCACTCGAATTGATTTGAGTGGGAAGAGCTCCGTGCCGCGGAGTCAATAGGTTGTTGAGAGAGGTTAGAATTATATACATATTTCCATATTCAGGTAGAGGGATATTCCCGATTTGATCTAAATGGGATTTTTGTGTTAGTGCGGTGGTAGGTTTAGCTTTGCTTGTGTGTGTTTGAGTTTCTAGAGAGGAGGAAGATTGAACTTTAGTTTTGGTTATATTTATTCGTTGAGAGATGGGATATTTTCTCTTTTCAATTTCTTTTAGAGCTGTGTAGGAAGAGGAAGGAAATATATTTGTTTCTTTGTTGGGAGATTTGTTTACGGCTATTGGATTTTGTATTCCTTTTGGTAGTAGTGTATTGGAACTGGTTGGAGTTATATGTGCGGGCGTGTGTTTTCTAATCTGATCGGAGTAAGATCGTTATTTGTTGTTTGTATGTTTTTTTTTTGTTCAAAACTGTTTATTTGACCAAAAATGAATAGTTACAATAAGTAATACCGCTAACTTATAATAGATTTGTTACATATTAAGTGTTTACATGTTATTTGTTAACATTTTCAAACAATTCTTTTTACATGCGCTTAAGATTTACTGGGAATTATATATATGGGTAATTTTGTTTTTCCTGGAAAAGGTCAGAAAAAAAAACCAGGAACTCTGTTTATTTTAACTTAGCCTACTTAAAATTACTTAATCTAACTTAATCTAATCTTATATACAATTTACAATATTTGATATTGCAATTATGGATGTGGGATTTCTTGTTGTGATTGAGGGTAGTAAGGATAGAATCAGGTATGTTCTTGAAGGAGGGGAGAGCCATTCGGTTCTGTGTTAAAGGTAAGGATCTTGGAGAATGGTTGGATGTTGCTGTATTTGAAATGATTGGGTGCCAGTTCGGTGTTGTGGTACACGATCTCGTTTAGATCGTTAACCAGTCTGCCTGCGGCGAAGAGGGTCCTGATTTGGAGACAATTACGGTAGTGAGCTCCCGTATTGGAGGAGGGTGATGGTAGGTCCGTTATTATCGGGTTGGGATTGTTAGGAAGGATTTCTATGAAATTTATCGACAGTTCTAGGATCCGTCCATCCAGTCGTTCGATGCCTGCGGTGCTGTAAAGGACGTTGTTACAATGGTATCTATATGAGTTGGTTTTGGGGTGTAAGCCAGTGATAAACCGGAAACATTTTCGTTCAAACACTCGTAATTTCTCCATTTGGGATGCTGAGATGTGGTACCATAATGGGCAGGCGTATGTAAGAGTGGGTCTGATTATCTGTTTGTAGATGAGCTGCTTGACCTTGAGAGAGAGGCCTTTAGGTTTCCACAACACTCGTCTGCACAGGTTAAGCTGTATTGAGGCTTTATGAAGGGAATTTTTGATGTGGGTTGAGAATGACCAGTTGTTGGAAAGGGTTACTCCCAAATATTTTGAGGTTTTGGAAGGTTTTATGAGGGTGTTATTAAGATTTAGTTTAATTTTGTTATGGCAACGTTTAGTGTTGTTTGTGCAGTGAGCGTTTTTGCCCTTAAACACTGTTAGCTGGGTTTTGGTTGGGTTGAGGCGAATTTTCCATTTGTTAAAGTATGCTGAGATGAGCGGGAGGAAGTTGTTAACGCGGTTTCTTGCCGCTTTGACAAATCTACTACTATAGTAGATTAAAGTATCGTCAGCATAATTTAGCATTATAACACTAGGTGGAGGTTGGGGAATATCGGATGTGTATAGTAAATATAAAAGTGGTCCAAGAATGGATCCTTGGGGAACTCCTGCGGTTATGTTGTGAGTTTGTGAGAGGGAAGAATTTATTCTGACCATGAATTTCCTGCCAGAAAGATAAGATGCTAGGGGCTTTGTGATATTGGAATTCAGACCAAATAAGCAGTGCAGCTTATAAAGAAGTCCTGAGACCCAGACACAATCAAATGCCTTGGAGATATCGAGAGATATTCATACGGTAGGGCATTGGTTTTCTAGACCAGTTGTGACATCGTGTGTAAGTTTTAGTAGCGCATGGCAAGTAGAGTGTCGCTCACAAAAGCCAAACTGAGAATTAGGGATGAGAGCGTTATCACTGGCAAACGAGAAAAGGTTTTGGTAGATCTTACATTCCAATATTTTGCTTAGGGTGTTCAATAAAGATATCGGACGATAGTTGGAGGTGTTATTGGAACTGCCGGACTTTTTAACGGGAATTACTACCGCAATTTTCCAGTTCTCTGAGAAATGTGAAGCATTTATGATATGGTTAAGAAGGACTAGAATGGGAAGTAGATTTGGAAGGGGGAAGTCTTTTAAATAGAAGGTGTGGTATTCCATCTATACCGGTAGATTTTTTGTTGGGTCGTGATTTTATGAACTTGATGAGTTCATCTGTGGTTAAAAATGTGGTGGTGTCTGAAGGATGTGACGCCTTGTTTGTGTCGTTAAATTCTCCGATGAAAGGAGTATAAGATGTGGGTAACCTGTGTGAAATATATTCGTTGACAGTATTTCGAAAATTAGGGACTGAGAGGGAATCATTTTGTTGATGGATTTTTGAGAAGTGATCAGCCAGGCAATTGGCTATGTCCGTGTCGGATTGGATAAGATTATTGTTGAATGGGTTGATGAGGTGATCGATTCGCGGTTTAAACTTCCGACCAGTTAGTCGGTTGATGTTTTTGAAGAGAGCACGATTGGGTTTAATATTGTTAAGTGTAGAGGTATAAGTCTGATCCGCGAACTTTTTTAAATGTTCATTTATTAGGGTGGTCAGGAGTTGGATCTGACTTTTAATAAAGGGACAGAATCTTATATGAAGTTTTCGGCGGAGTTGTTTTTTGAGACGCAGCAATTTAGTTAGGATGCTGGGTAACGGTTTTCCTAAATGATTATGAGGGATGGTGGTGGGTGTATTGCTGGTGAGGGCGTCCTTGAGTGTCTGCTCAATTGTTAGGGCTGCTCGATCGATATCAGCAGGGATTAGGTTAGAAGATTCGGGGATTTGCAAATTAGAAAACATTTCGGCCACGTCTCTATTGACCTTTTTTCAGTTAGTCTTGAAGAAGTTCGGGACAGGACTATGTGAGTAGAGCAGTTCGAAGGAGGGAACTTTGATCGAGGTGTGAACGGAACCATGGCCAGAGGGAAAGAGGAAGGATACAGTGTGGGGGCCCGTTGAGTAGACATCAACCGACTTGAGAAAGAAATCAATTGTTGACCGCGTCGAGTTGGCTGCAGTGGACTGTCGATATACGTATATGGGTGAGATGAGAGGAGGTCGAAGAGTTGGCACCCGTATTTGTTATTCTTTATGCCGTTGAATGCTGTATGTCGAGCGTTCCAGTCTCCACCGATTATGAATGGTGCGGGAAGAGACTGTCTGATTATTTGAGATATGTAGAGTCGGGAAAGTCTGGTTCTCGTGTTGGGTGGATGTAAACGGATGTTATTATGATTACTTTTTTGTTTTCACAAAAAAGTTTAGCTGCCGTGCATTCAATATTGAAAACATTGGCGAACCTGATTTCGGTAAATTGAAGTTTGTTATTTATTAGGATGCCGGTACCTCCATGGGATCCAGTAGTTCTGGGGTTGGAAATAAATGTATAATTGGGGATGGATACTCGGGAGTTGGACTTAAGCCACGTTTCTGAGAGGAGAAGGATGTCTGGGGAGAAGGTTTTAACAAACAACCCTAAGTGTTGCTTACGGATGTTGGAGTATATAGACTCTGCGTTGAAGGCGACTATAGTTAATTCAGACATTGAGGGAAAGAATATGGGAGGTTATAAGTGAGAGAATCTGACCTTTTTTTTCGATATCCGACATATACTTCAATGTACGAAGCATAGTTTGTAGACTCTTGATGTAGCCCATGATGGCCAGGTTGAGGCCAATGGAGTTGGGGTTGTTTGACGTCGGCGTGTTTTGATTGTTTTTGATGACATCCGCATATGATGTTCCTGGCCTTGTAGGTTGTGGTAATGTGTTCTGCGATGTGGATTTGGTTGGTGCGGATTTGTTGGTTGTTGCTGGTTTTGTTCTTCTTTGGAGAATTCTCAATTCAATTCAATTCAATTCAATTTTTATTTGGTAGATAATTACATTTATGGTATATTTTACAACTAGTACTTAAGAGATTTAGGATAGCAATTCCTTTACAACTATAATCTTAAATCTATATAACGACAATAGCACAATTTTAATGAATAACAAATAATAAATTAAGGGAAAACTACAATAAAAAACCCTTATTTGAATCTTAAGACTAATATTGCACCAGCTTCCGGTTATTTTATATAGTAATGACCTCGATATAATTTTCATAGACAGAGTACATATGTAGTGATTTAGGATAACGCAAGACGGGAAACGAGAACATTGTCAGAAAAAGAACAATTAACGAAGAAGTTTCGATTGATTTTGTCAATAAGGAACTCTACCGGTTTAACGTTGGCGTTTTCATGTAGTTCATGTGTCGAATAATGCCATGGCAAATTCAGCAACATTTTCAATATTTTATTTTGACACCTTTGCAATTTTATTTTGTGTGTGCGAGCACAATTACACCATACAGGGGCCCCGTACAGGAGTATCGCTTGAAAATTGGTTTTATATATTATAATTTTATTTTCGATGCTAAGCTTTGACTTTCTACACACTAATGGATACATAACTCTTACGACTTTATGCGGGCACTGGGAGAAATTGGCTGGATGTGGACCTCCGCAGTTACAGCATGTCACAGCGATTTCCTTAGTAGTAATGGATCCATCGGGGTTTGCGGTTTGGATTTTTTCTGGTTCCATACCTTGTGGATTGACCATACATTCTCCTGGTTGATGTTCATCGGCACATCTGCCGCATCGTATATTTAGGTGGCAAGCCATCGGCAAGTGTCCCGAGCCTTGGCATCTCTTGCAATGAAGGATACTTTGTTTATGAGGCTCCTCGATGCTGATTTTATGCGTAAACAAGTACTTAATTAGTTTGAGCTTGTTGGTGTCTTCATTTGGAGCGATTTGGATAATCCGTAGGTTCCTTAAGTTATTTTCCCGCATGTACGGAGTTTGAAAATAGTCCAGCTTGTGGATTTTCAGCTCTGGGCAAATCCTGATGATCTCCGACGCTAGTTCTTCGTTGGTCCAAGTTGGGTCAATGTGCCTAATGCTGAAAGTTGTTGGTTTGAGCTGATGGTATTGGAACGTAAAAAATTGGTGTTGTAGTTCCGCAAGTTTTCTAACGGTTTTCTCGTGACCAACCAGAATTGTTGTTGCAATGGAGACAGAGGAGCCTTTAGTGTTTGTGGTGAAGTTGCGGTGTCCTAGGGCATTTTCTACTATTAGAATTATTCCCTTTATACTTAGTTTACTAGTTTCAATGGCTCTTCTCTTCCGTTCCAATAAATATTCCCGGATAGCGTTCGGATCGTTGCCTGGCATCTGTGAGGACAGATTTCGACTTCGAAAATTACACGTGTTTGCGAGTGTTTGTATGGTTTTTATTTATTTATTTTTTTTTTTTGTAACTATAATTTTTTCAATTTATCACACAACAAGATTCGGTGTGAACGCGATCGATCGTCGACGACTTAACGTCTACGGATTCAATTTTTCAATTTTATTCGTCAACGAGCACACTGTCCGCATGAACGATCGGCGAGTGAATGTTGTTTGTATTTTTTTTTTTTTTTAAAACTGTATTTATTAACCATAATTAAAATTTGTACATTTAAGTAATACAGTGACTTAAAATTAAATTCGTGACAATTGCTTACATGTAATTATTATTATAATACATTTTCCAAACAATGTTTTAAGAGTTACAGGCTAGATGTGTGTTTATACATTTAGTAGGGTTTTGTCTTCCTGGAAAAGGTCAGAAAACCAGGAATTTCTTATTTTTACTTTACTTAATCTAAACTTAACCCTAAATATAAATATAAATATAACTTAACCTAACTTAGTCTGATTATTATAAAATGAGCTATAAACAAAACAAAGTTTTATAATTAATGGGATTTATGAATTAAAGGATGTGGAATGAGGTCAGTTATGGGTTAGTGGTAGAGTATTTCTCTCCGGTTGTTCGTTGGAAAAGCGTAGGATGTTGGAAAATGGTTGGACGTTACAGTATTTGAACTGGTTAGGGGTAACTTCGGTGTTGTGGTATATGATCTCATTTGAATCAATTACCAGTCTGCCTGAGGCGAAGATAGCTCTGGTGTGGAGACAGTTGGGATAGTTAGTTCTGATATCTAGAGGGTTCTCTAAGAGCGAGGTTATTATGGGATTGGGATTATTTTGTAGGTTTTCGATAAATTTGATAGACAGTTCGAGGAATCGTCTATCGAGGCGCTCGATACCAGCGGTATTGTAGAGTTCGACGTTACTATAGTACTTATAGGAGTTAGGACGACGATGTAACCCAGAGACATACCTAAAGCATTTTCTTTCGAATACTCGTAATTTCTCCATTTGGGAGGGAGTGATATGGTACCACAATGGGCACGCGTACGTGAGTGTGGGCCTGATAATTTGTTTGTAAATGAGCAGTTTGACTTTGTGAGAGAGACTATTAGGTTTCCACATTACTCTTCTACAGAGATTAAGCTGAATTGTGGCTTTTTGAAGGGAATTTTTAATGTGGGAGGAAAAAGACCAGTTATTAGAAAAAGTGATTCCCAGATATTTTAGGGTTTTGGAGGGTTTTATCAGAGTATTGTTCAGTTGAATCTTAATTTTGTTGTGGCAACGTCCAGTGTTGTTTGTACAGTGCTCGTTTTTGCCCTTGAACACTATGAGCTGCGTTTTATTTGGATTAAGGTGAATTTTCCACTTATTAAAGTATGATGATAGGTTAGGGAGGAAGTTGTTAATGCGGTTTCTTGCAGCCTTAACAAATTTGCTGCTAGAGTAAATTAATGTATCATCAGCATAATTCAGCATCACAACATTAGGAGATACGGGTTGAGGAATATCTGAGGTATATAACAGATATAAAATTGGCCCTAAAATGGAGCCTTGGGGAACACCCGCGGTTATGGTGTGGGTTTCTGAGACAGAAGAGTTTATTCTCACAACGAATTTTCTGGCAGAGAGATATGAGGCTAAGAGCTTTGTTGTGTGAGAGTTTAGATTAAATATGGAGTGCAGTTTGTACAGAAGCCCTGAGATCCAGACGCAATCAAACGCCTTAGAAATATCGAGAGATATACACACAGTAGGGCTTTGGTTTTGGAGACCAGTTGTAACATCGTGTGTGAGTTTTAGTAGAGCATGACATGTGGATTGTCGCTTACGAAATCCGAACTGACAGTTAGGGATGAGTGCATTCTCATTGGCAAATGAGAGAAGATTTTGGTAGATCTTGCGTTCCAGTATCTTACTTAATGTACTTAATAGGGATATTGGACGATAATTGCAAGGACTATTACTACTACCGGGCTTCTTAATAGGAATTACTACCGCAGTTTTCCAGTTCTCTGGGAAGTGCGATGCATTAATTATATGATTAAGAAGAATGAGGATGGGAAGTAGATTCGGTGGGCGCAGCCTTTTAAATAGAAGACGTGGGATTCCATCTAATCCAGTTGACTTTTTGTTATTTCCTGATCTTACGATCTCGGATAATTCGTCCGCAGTTAGAAAATTTGTAGTGTCTAAGGGGTGTGAAGCTATGTTTGTGTTGTTGAATTCACCGATGAAAGGAGTAAAAGATGGGAATAATCTGTTTGAGATGTATTCGTTTACTGTGTTCTCGAAGCCAGGAGTTGAGAGAGAATTATTTTGCTCATGGATCTTTGCAAAGTGTTCTGCGAGGCAATTTGCTATGTCCGAATCGGACTGGGCAATATTATTGCTGATCGGGTTAATGAGATGGTCAATTCGGGGTTTATATTTACGACCAGTTAATTGGTTGATGTTTTTGAAAATATCCCGATTTGGTTTGATATTTTTAAGTGTGGAGATGTAGTTTTCATCTGCGAACTTTTTCAACTGCTCATTTATCAGAGTGGATAGGAGTTGGATTTGGCTTTTAATAAAGGGGCAGTATCTTGTATGAAGTTTACGGCGGAGCTGCTTTTTAAGGCGCAATATTTTGGTTAGGACGCTGGGCAAAGGCTTTCCTAAATAGTTATGAGGAATGGTTGTTGGGGTGTTTTTGCTGAGAGCCTCCTTAAGAATTTGCTCTATTCTTAAAGATGCTTGATCGATTTCAGTAGGGAGTAAGTTAGATGCTTCAGGGATATACAAGTCAGAGAAACTTATCGCTATGTCCCTATTGACTTTTCTCCAATTTGTTTTGGTGAAGTTTGGGACAGGGTTTGACGAGTATAGTGGATCGAAAGAGGGGATTTGGATCGTGGTGTGAACGGAACCATGATCAGAAGGAAATATAAAGGAGACTGTGGGTGGACCCGCTGAATAAACATCGTCGGACTTGAGGAAGAAGTCGATTGTTGACCTGGCTGAGCTAGAGACACGAGTTGGCTGTAATGGGGAGTCAATGTAAGTATATGGATAAGACTGGAGGAGGGCTAGCAATTGGCGACCATATTTGTTGCATTTATTATCATTGAATGCTGTGTGACGAGCATTCCAGTTTCCTCCGATTATAAATGGAGCAGGAACGGACTGTTGGATAATCTGCGAAATGTCAGTATCTGGGAAATCTGGTTGTCGTGAAGGGTGAATATAAATGGATGCTAAGACGAGCACTTTATTGTTCTCACAGAAAAGTTTTACTGCTGTGTATTCAATGCTGGATATACCGGTGAATCTAATTTCACTGAATTGAAATTTTTTGTGAATTAAGATGCCGGTACCTCCATGAGATCCATTAGTTCTGGGGTTAGAAACTAAAGTGTAATTGGGAATTGAAACTCGGGAATTTGGTTTGAGCCAGGTCTCTGAAAGGAAGAGGATATCTGGGGAAAACTTTTCAACAAACAACCGGAGGTGTTGCTTACGTATGTTGGAGTAAATGGATTCTGTGTTGAGGGAGATAATGGTTAGTTTAGAGAGAGCTGGAAAGAATATGGGAAGTTATTAGTGAAAGAATCTGACCTTTTTTCTCTATTTCTGACATCTTCCTCAGCGAAGGTAGCATGGCTTGTAAGCTTTGGATGTATCCCATGATGTCCAGATTGAAGTTTTCAGTATTGTTGTTAGGGGGAGTGGTAGTGTTGAGGTTTCCTCTTGCTGCATCCGCGTACGATATTCCGGGTCGGGTTGACTTCGTTTCCTGCAATACTGTTGGTTTCGTCGTTGTTGTTGTTGTTGTTGATTTTATAGTTGTTGCTAATTTCCGTCTTTCCAGAAGTTTTAGCTTCTGAGGGCATTGGGAAAAATTTGCCGGATGAGGGCCTCCGCAGTTACAGCATTTAACTGTGATCTTTTTGTTGGTAATGGATCCATCAGCGTTGACGGTTTGTATTGTTTCAGGTTCCAGGCCTTGTGGATTTACTTTGCATTCCTCGAGCTCGTGTTCCTCTGCGCATCTGCCGCAACGTCTTTGCTGGTGGCATGAGACCGCCAAGTGTCCTGATTCTTGACATCGCTTACAATGAAGAATTTCTTGTTTGTGGGGCTCTTCGATTGCGATTTTTTGGGTAAACAAATATTTAATTTGTTTAAGTTGCTTGATGTCCTGATTAGGTGGGATTTGTATGATCCGGAGGTTTTTTACGTTGTTTGTCCTCATGTACGGTGTTTGGAAGTAGTCCAGCTTATTGATTTTTATTTGTGGACATATCCTAGCGATTTCCAGTCCCACTTCTTCGTTGGTCCATTCGGGATCGATGTGCCTTATAATAAAGGTAGCTGGTTTGCTGTTCGGATGCTGGAAGGTGAAGAACTGATACTGTTCCTCTAACAGTTTTTTAACTGCCCTGTCATGATCGACTAATGATCTGACTGCTATGGAAGTCCTCGATCCTTTTGCATTGGTGCTAAAATTCCGGTGACCCAAGGCATTTTGCAGGGTTTGAATTAGTGCTTTGCTGCTGGTCGGGTTTCTGATGTAGATTGGCGGTGGTCTTTCGTTTTTGTGCTGGGCGGGCAGGGGACTCGGTGCTGGCTTGGCTTGTTTGGTGGTTTCCTTACGGGCTGATGATTGTTGTTTGGGTGGAGATGTTTTATTGCTTAAGTTGGGAGAAGGCGTCGTCTCCATACTGGCATCGTCGCTGTTTTGGGTGGGTTGCTTTAGGGAGTGAATTTCCTCCCGGAGTTGCTTCACTTCTGCTGAAAGCTGTTTGATGTATTCCACGGCTTCGTGGAATTTTTGTTCGTAGTCCATGTGTTTTACTGGATTTTCCATTTTTGTAGTCTTCTTAGATGAGTTTTGAAGAGTTTCAATGGCTCTTCTCTTCCGTTCCAAAAGATATTCCCGGGTAGCGCTCGGGTCGTTGTCTGGCATCTGTGAAGACAGATTTCGACTACGGCATCCAGCGAAAATTAATTTGCTTGTGTTTGTATAGTTAAAATTTCCTCTTTTGTTTTTTTGTGTTATTATATATATATATATATATTATTATTTTTTTTTTAAATATTTTTTGTTGGCTTTCTATTGCACTACACAATTTAATAGTGCACTTAACACACGTAAACATAAACACGTGTAAACACGTTTCTGTGAACGTCCGCACTGCACGAGATCTCGACTGTTTTTGTTGGAGTGTTGTTTGTATGGTATTCTGTTCCCTATATATGCGTTTAGCGTCAGCTAGGCTTGTTTTATTTTTTTTTTTTTGAATTTCTAATATTTTTTGGTACTCGATATATTAAGGGCAGGTAGAGGAAGAGGCCGGGTGCGGACCCTAACAGTTAGCACACATTTTTCTTGTGCATTCAGTTTCGGAACGTGGTGGCAGATTACATACATTACATGCTGTTGTGCGTTTACATCATTTTGCCGTATGACCGAGTAATTGGCATTGTCGACACCGCATTGGTGTCGATCAAAAGAAAACAGCATCAATCCTGTGGATAATCGTTCTTCGTTGTTAATTTTTGTGAATTTGAAGACATTTACCACACCTTGGGATCCCATTTCTGATAAAGGCTTCTGCGACGTTAATGAGGCAAGGGGCATACACAGCCCCTTTGGAAGTATTTAGTTTGGGGTGCAGTCTAATATTGACCGGACAGATTGTGTCAAAACGCTTAGACTGGATGAATCTATCAGCGATTTCTTGGTCTTTAGCTAGAATTAGGATAGATCCATCCCTAAGGAGTGTTATTTTTTGTACTGTGTACTAATAGAATCAATGATTCTTTTTAGTACAAAGACGTTGACGGGTGTAAGTGGCATTGATGTTTCAGTTGGGAAAATTTGAACGAACCGTGGGTTTTTTATTGCGGTTTTGTTCGGGAGAGCAGGGAAATTGAAAGACAATGGGCTGCGGGATTGTCTTTTCTTTTTTGTTGGCACGTTGGTTGTAGAGCCTGAGAGTGAGCATTGTCCCAGTTTTAGGAACCTGTTGCCGGAATGATGGCTTGGCCCTAAGGCCATGTTTTTTTTTTTTTTTTTCTTACCTGGTGTATCCTTGTTGGGTTTTGTTTGTGATTTCGAGGGAATTTTATCTGTTGTCGATAATGACTTTTAAATACTTTTACTTTTAAATAGCTAGAATAATTCACTTCACTTTTTAACTATCGCACTGTTAAAATGGTGTTCTCTGTTAGAGAGTTCGTGGGTGACTGAGGAGAGGAAAATTTAAAAGTTTGTTTAAATTGTAATTCTAATTGGTTGGCTTTATCTGTTATCTTGGTAATTGTAGATGGAATTCGGTTGTAGTTTTTGTACCCTAGCGTTAGTTTAATATCTTTGTCGATGATGGAGTTTCTCGAAAACGCCAGTTTAGCTATAAGTCTTGCGGATATCGTTTCAACTCATTCCTCGATTGTTGAAAGTCCAGCTTAACCCAATCGATTTTTTATTGGAGTTGTTTTGAAAGCGAATATGCTGTTTCTAGCGGCTTTTTGATACGTGGGTTTTAGAATGTGTCTTGGGACAATTGCCATAAATATAAATACCGTAGTCTATTTTGCTTAAAATTAGTGCTTTAGTTATATTACATAGGGTGTTGATATGTACATTGCTTTTCTTGCTACTTAAGTATTTAATAATATTCAGTTTCGCTGCTAGTGATTTCTTAAAATCTAAACAGTCTTGATTCCAGCAATACTTATCATTAAATGTTATTCCTAGGATTTTAATGTTGGGGACACTTTGGACAGTTTTATTATTTATGTTAAGATGTATTTGGGGCAAAGTCGTCGTCGGCACACATAAATTAATTTACATTTTTCTATTGACAGTTTGGCACCCGAATAATTTGACCATTCTAAAATGTCTTTCAATTTATCAGTTAACATGCTTTTGTAGGAGATTAATTCACTGGGTTAACCTAAGATGTATACATCATCAGTGTAAATACAATGATCTAGATGTTTCTGTTTATATATTATCGTGCTTATGTCGTCAAAGGAGATAATAAATAATATGACTGATAATGGGTATCCTTAAGGGATTCAGTTGTGTAGTGGAGTATATGTGGTTGGCTTTACACTGACATTTTCTATTACCTAGAAATGATTTGACGTACCCATATATGTTGTTACCAATTTCCCATTTTAACAATTTGTTAAGTATAACGCGATTGCCGATTCTGTCGAAGGCTTTCTCGAAGTGTAGAGAGAGGATTGTGACGTGATTTTTAGTTGATAGACCCCTTGAGATAGAGTGCTCGATGTGAAGTAAAGCATCTGTGTAACCTCTGTTGGATTTAAAGCTACTTGGTTGTCAGATGTCAATTTCTTTGTTTCTATAAACCAAAGCAAACGTTTGGCTACTATTTTTTCTATAACCTTTGCAATACAGATGTTACACGCAGAAATTCAATACTCCGATAATTACATACATGCAACACCTAATACTCCAATAATGTACCATATATTTACATATAACATGTATATTGCGCTTTGCTGTACAAATAATATGTATAGTATACGCATGGAGCCCATAATCTAATAAATCTGTTACACACAGGATTCCTATACTCTACACGCAAAATTCTGCAAATACAATAATGTTGCATGCATATGGGACATATTTTATTAACTTTAAACCAAAGACCTTCTTTCGGTGTAGCATTGAAATTAATTTCCTCCTGCAACCGATGGAATCCTTTCAGTGTAGCTGTGAAACCTTATCACATGCCTACCTGTTGCTAAACGCATTTCCAGTTCTCATAACTAGAATTGCAATTCTGCAATTCCCGCATTCCATATATGTCCTACAAGCATACAAAAAAAATGCATCGTATTTGAGGATCACTCAACACCCCATCACCTTCAAGGAAATTTCACCCATGCACATGCATGCTATTTGCTATAAGCAAATCAGATTCGAATCACCTTGAATCGAAATTTTCCCATGGCCTTGAGGCGTAAGGTTGCCGCCTCTGGGTGAATGGCGGCAAAATTGCAACGTTGCAGTTCCCATCGTCGTTGGCATGGCCTTCGACTGGATTGACATCAGGTGACTACCTCAAGATAAGAATTGAATCGTGGGAAGAAATGTGAAATTTTGATTTGATTTTGGGTATAAATAGGGAGTTCCGTTGTAGGCAAAGTTAATTAGAAGCAGACAGCCTAAGTGTGCACTTAATATTAATAACTAAATTAACCAACACAAAAGGAAACACAAATAGGGTCTTCTTAATTAAAGGCAACTACGGGCTAACACGTCGGAAGCCGACAACAAAATAAAGTAAGTACTAAACATAAATAAATAAAAATAAATGTTGTATAGCAATATACAACACAGGGGATTAAGGATATAGGACGGTAACACTCTATAGTATCTTTATCTTTTTTCGGTTGGGAATGGGGATTAGAACTGCTGTTTTCCACATGTGTGGAATGTGCGTCGTTTCAAATATTTTATTGTATAATTTAATGATTCTCAATTTTGTATTTCTCGAAAGGTGTTTCAACGCCGGGTAGGCGATTCGACTTCTCCCTAAGGTTTTGCCTTTGGTTATTCTAAGTCATCATCATCATCGGCACTACAACCGGGAACCGGTCTTGGCCTTATTTAGCAAGTCCCTCCCCCGGTATTCGGTCTATACAAAAAGGGTCTTCTTAATTAAAAGCACATACCGGCTAACAAGCCGGAAGCCAGCACATGGGCTCGAGCAGCCGGAAGCCGACAACAAAATAAAGTAAGTAATAAACATAAATAAATAAAAGTAAATGTTGTATAGCAATATACAACATTTTGGTGCACAAGCAGGTTCCGGGGAAGCCCAAGTTCAATGCTTGTAAGTGGTTGAAAATCCCTGGTCACCCAGTAGGATCAAGGAAGCCTAAGCGCCTGAAAAGCCTTGATCTCTAAAATAACATAACCCAAACGTGCTGGGCAAGACACCCTTACCCCTCGGACGGAGTTGAGTCTGGCTTCGGAGGTACGACGAAGGAAAAAAACCCACACACATCAACTCGGAGCGGACAGTCCGCGCAACTGGTGACGGGGGACCAGCTTGCGAAACGCCAATCTCCGAACGGAAGAGCGAATGGATTTTTTTTTTTTTTTTATTAGACTTCTCTCGGGAGAGGCGAACCTATAGCGTCGAGTGGGCGCCCCGAGATGCCATCAAATAACTGTTGCAGTTCTTTTTGAGCAGTTGCAGGTTGTAACGCTCCGGGAACACTCGCGTGGGAAGGGAGTTCCACAGCTTCCCCGCTCTGTAACGGAACGAGTTCTGATACAGGGCTGTTCGCGCTGTCGGGAGACGAACCACAAACGGGTGCGATCCGTCGGATTGTCTTGTGGAGCGCATATAGACCGAATTGCGTGGAACAATGCCAAGAATCTCCGAAGAACAGCACCCGTGATAATATCTGTAAAACAGACAGAGGTCGGCTACGCGCCTTCGATGTGATAGCGACTGTAGTCCCGACGTCAGCACCTAGTCCCCGATCAGGCGGATCGCTCGTCTTTGTACGCTCTCAAGTAGGTCGAGGGTATGTTTAGGAGCCGAGCTCCAAACATGAGAGCAATATTCGAGCGCGGGTCTAATTTGAGATTTATATAGGAGAAGAAGTTGGGCCGGAGTAAAATATTTCTTGGCTCTAAAAAGATAACTCAGTTTTCCTGAGGCTGATCTGGCGATACCCGATACGTGTTTATGCCATGATACATTCCCACAGACGGTGACGCCGAGCAATCTCAAACTTTCCCCAGCCTCGAGGGCCCGGCCACTCATCATCAGCTGTGGAACCGATGATCCGGTTTTTCTTGAGAATGTTGTATACTGGGTCTTCGTTGCGTTGAAGTCGATACTAGAGATTGGCGCCCAGATGACCAGAGCCCTCTAAAAACACACAGCAGCAAACACCTCCCGGTTTGTGCGGGTATTGAGTGAGTTGCAAGCGTTTTTGGGATGCTAAAGGAGAGTAATCGACTGCCCCCATGCAGCATTCCGCGTTTTTGACAATATTCCCCAAGCGATTGCGAGGTGAGGCATACTTACTAATTGCTCAAACCCACCAAACACCTTCGAGGAAGCCGAAAGACTCCTTAGTCAAACTTATCTGCCCAGTGAGACTTACCAAGAGTTGGTAAGCAAGTTAATAACTATCAGGCAACACCCCTTAGAGACTCTCATGCTGCTGATCACAAGTATGGCACAAAGGCAGCCTCAGCTGTGAAAGCACAACTGGAGGACTTTACCAAAACCTCACTAAAAAGTTTTGTCAGCAATCCCCATCTTTGTCAATACTTGCTGAGCCTAGGGAATGACACGTTAGGCAATCTCATACAGAAAACATTGGATATGGAGAGACTGCAACAGGGAGAATTCTACACCCAACCATATGGCCATATGCCAATGTATAATTACCACCCTAACAATTTGTCTAACACCCCTAGTTTTCTCACTCCTGGGCCAATATCCGACAATAAAAATCTTACGTTGTTTAGCCCAAATACTTCACAAATTTCGGGTTTCCAACACGAAAATTTCCCATAGCACAAAAAAGGAATGAAGCCATGTCGAGGACGAAATACACCTACTAACACAATAAATCTTCGCCAAATTACTGCTAACATAATTTACAGTTTTTGCCATAAAAAGGAGCACATCTACAGTGAATGCTTCACAAGAAAAAATGCCCCATTCTGCACATTGTGCAAAATGTATAATCATGACATTAGGGACTGCTGGAGATCGGAAAACCACACCAATGTCAATAACTTAAACCATTTCAGGTAACGAAATCACAACAGAATTGCCCCCATAAACTACCCTAACAGCACCCACACCGATAACACGCCTAGGGTTTACAGTATAAGAAAAGCCTGCGATTTTTGTGGTCGACAAGGCCATGGCGTGCTGGGATGCCACCAAAAAGCAAAATGGGAATCACAGAACCGAAGAAACGTACCCGGTTCGACAACATTAAGAAACAATCGCAATTTATGGTATACTCAGCCGCTAGTGTAACCACAGTTGACCACCCCCTAGATATAGGTCCAAATGACCATGCTCAACTACTGGTAGACACCGGCGCTGAGGTAAACATTATCACTGAACAAGCCTTCAAACTGAAAGGTATTGACATTAACAACAATGATGCATGCACCTTTCAAATCCCATATGGAACAGGAAGAACCCTAGGGAGTTGCCAGGGAAACCTTAACTAAAAACAACAATTCCCTGCAACTTCCAAGTCGTGCGCAGTATGCCCGTTTGACCGAAGACGGATTACTAGGGAACTACTTTCTACCCAAAAATTGTATATATAATAGAGGCTCCTAACCAACAGCTAACCTTTCCGCGCACGGAACAAAATTCAGAAGAATTTAGCATTCCCCTGGAATTTAAAACCGAAAGCCCCAATCGCACACGGGCACACCACTAAACAGTGGAGGCAGTTTTAGGAGAAACTATTTTCGCTCCAGCACGACACCATAAGACACTAGCTGTGCCGGTGGTACCGAAGGAAGAAATGCTCTGTCGAAATCAGAAATCAGGCGATGGAGCGCTCCTATTTGCGGCCCTATGGCCAACAGGGGCACAACCTAGGGCCCTGTCAGCAGTCACAAATTCAATGCCACTCTATAAACTGTTGGAGGTAGCGGAGCCGGGACTTGTGGATGGGCGACAGTGGGAAGTGAAAGAAAGCAAACTGCGTAATATTGGTTGCTTGATAAAAAGACGAGTCACCACTCATATTCGGGGAAATATCGGAGCACAAACCAGCGGTTGGATCAACAACCGAGGATCTAAGGTATTGTAGCGAGCTTAGGGTTCGCTGGATTAATTATTTTGAATAAATAAGAGCCGTTGAATCGATTTTGAATTAATGTGATACTTTATTAGTCCGTTAATAACAACCGTTACTTTTTACCGTACACTTAACGATTTCTTCACTTATCGCTTCCGTACTTATCGCTTCCACACTTATTACTTCTTACTCATTACAAATTGCTTGCTTGACTTTCTACTTCTTACTTATTACTTTCTACTTATCGCTTCTTACTACCACACTTATAACTCGAGACTTATCGCTTGTTTCACGTTCTACTTCTTACTCGTCAGCAATCGCTTGTTTCACTTCCTACTTCATACTCATGGCTATGCTCTGTGTGCGGCGTATTTATACTGTTTCAGCGTTTCGTTTCCGTCCGTTCCACTGCCTTGAATGTTCTACTGTTCCTAGTCTCCAGTTTTCCATTACTTTATAGATAATTCTAGTACTCTGTTTCGGACTCTCTAGAATATTCTAGTACTGATTGTCATATGCGTCACACTACCCTCCGCCTAGATTAGTTCGTCCTGAACCAAATTCACTGGTCTCCCGGGCCAACAAAAGCCGCCAGTCGGTCGCGATGCACCACTTTCATCCTGGCGTTCGGCGGTGGAAGTTCTTGACCTTCTTCCAAATTTTCTACCGCTCTCCTTTTCACGCCAGCTCTAGCCTGCCGCCATTCTTTCTTTTCACGACGACGGAATTCCTCTTGCATTTTAGGGATCTCATGCGAACAGTATAAGAGAAAATGCATGTGCACACCCTTAAGCTCTTCTGGAGTTTGCGCATCACGTAAGCGATCTAGATCTTCATCTTTAATTACACGCATATCATCTGGTATTGGAGCATCTGTCGATTTCATAACCGTATCCAACTGGTAGTTCCGCATCTTTTCAAATAACTGGAGCGGTTTGTTCTTTGGAGCTGACAGTAAACACCATCGTGCGGCGTAGTAATAGACTTTCCATAGATCGTCGCACGTTAATTCTGGTTTCACGTGTTCTTCTCTATAGAACGTAATGAACGGCACCTCTAGCTGTTGATTACGCCTACAATCTAGGGCTTGCTTGATCTTTCCCCCCATATGTGGTGGCTTACAATAGCGGTCTCGACCTCCAACATCCGTTGATCTCTTTTGTTCGAAAACAGTTGATTTACAAAACGCATGTTTGTAAATCCATTCAGCGTCATCTTGTAGTTCATTGGGTCCCTCTGGAACAGGCGTAACCGGAACTTCGCGCAATTGCATTCGCTCAGGAATATCTGTTTTACGGATTTCATTGTCCAAATCAGTAAAGTGACCCCTTTCCAATTCGTCATTGAAATGTTTTGCCGCCTCAGTTTCCCTGTGACTACGTTCAGAGCGGCGTTCAACATCGTCTTCGTCGTCGAATAGCTGTTCGGCTATAGCCTCACGTGCTGAACCTTCATCGACGTGCTGTTACTCTCCATCACTTTCTTCGTCCTGTGTACGACACAGCCGCTTGGAACGCTTTCTGCCTTCGACTTTCAAACCAAGATTCTCTTCAATAAGGTCACAGTCGTCGTCTTCCTCTCCATCACTTTCTTCGTCCTGTGTACGACGTAGACGCTTGGAACGCTTTCTGCATTCGACTTTCAAACCAAGATTTTCTTCAATAAGGTCACAGTCGTCGTCTTTCAGTCGGTCGTCCAACTCGTCATCATCATTGTAAATCTGTTTCAGGGAACGGCCTGAAGCATCAGTGTCTTCATCATCACTGCCGTTCTCTTCAATCGGGTTATCATCGATGAAATCCTTCAGTTCTTCACGTAACACATCATCGTCATTTTCCTCCTCTTCCTCACTGCTGTCGGCCATAGCTTTGCTCTTCCTGAGTTTCTTCATTTCATGTGGCTCCAATTCCTCCTCATCCTCAGCTTCTTCCGCTTCCGAGTCCCAGAATTCTTTCATTCACTGCCTTTGGGCATCCAATTTTGCATTAACCTCTGCAGCTCGCGCGTCTAATTTTACAGCTCGCGCATCCAATTTTGCAGCTTGCGCATCCAATTTTGAATTAACGTCTGCAGCCCACGCATCCAATTTAGCAGTTCGCGCATCCAATTTTGCAGCTCGCGCGTCCAATTTTGAGTTAATATCGATAGCTTGCGCGTCCAATTTTGCCATCATAATCCTGAACATCTCCGAAATGTCCAACGGGTGCGAACTCGTCTCCGAATGTCGATCTGCCATCGTCACAATACACTTTCACACACTTATTCACTTAAACAATAATTAATCCCACTTCTGACACCAATTGTAGCGAGCTTAGGGTTCGCTGGATTAATTATTTTGAATAAATAAGAGCCGTTGAATCGATTTTGAATTAATGTGATACTTTATTAGTCCGTTAATAACAACCGTTACTTTTTACCGTACACTTAACGATTTCTTCACTTATCGCTTCCGTACTTATCGCTTCCACACTTATTACTTCTTACTCATTACAAATTGCTTGCTTGACTTTCTACTTCTTACTTATTACTTTCTACTTATCGCTTCTTACTACCGCACTTATAACTCGAGACTTATCGCTTGTTTCACGTTCTACTTCTTACTCGTCAGCAATCGCTTGTTTCACTTCCTACTTCATACTCATGGCTATGCTCTGTGTGCGGCGTATTTATACTGTTTCAGCGTTTCGTTTCCGTCCGTTCCACTGCCTTGAATGTTCTACTGTTCCTAGTCTCCAGTTTTCCATTACTTTATAGAATATTCTAGTACTCTGTTTCGGACTCTCTAGAATATTCTAGTACTGATTGTCATATGCGTCACAGTATGTTAATGTGAGAGATCCATTCTATGGACGTGCTATAGACTGGGAACCTGAGGAACGATCCGACTGCAGATACGAAATAGTTCGGGAGCCCTATGCCTTTCCTGATCGGAAGGTACAGTAACCATTGGTCGGCCCATTTGCACATCATTCCGGCAAACAATTTCGTTTGTGCAAATTAAGACTGCTACGGATAGAGTCCACTGTAAATAACATAACCACTGACGTGGTTAATAAATGATTGTTATCATTGTGATAACTGACTCAGCCCATCATCGCAACATTTTCGGACAAACTTATAGGACATCTTCATTAAACTCGTGTCCTAGCTCCTCCCAAAATGAACAAAGCAAAGAATTATTCTTGCAAAAGCCCACAACGCCCGAAAAAATTACAAACCTTAATGAGATCGCAACTATACTCAGGATTTATCACAATTCCCATTCCGGTGGACATCAAAGCCTCATCAAGTCGTACAATAAAATACGACAAAGGTACTGGCGGTCGTCCATGCTCTCTGACATTAGAAAGTATAAAAAGCAGCGTGAAGTGTGCCGTTCGTTAAAGGCAACCACCTGCTCCGCGAATGAAACGCAGACACAAACGTTTCATCAGGGAAACATGGTGTTGATGAGATATAAAAACCCCAAGGGCAAACAAACACCCTTTTGGAAGGGCACCTTTCTCATTACAGCAGTAACTGGGCCAGACAACACGACTCTCAAAGTTGGTCAAAAATCAATAATGGTCCATAATAGTAGGCTAAAACCTTTACCCATCAATCCTAAACATTTGCTATCACCAAGGGGTATCACATTCCAAAAAAAAAAAAAAATTGATCACAACATATGTCGCGGATTCGCAACGCAATACAGCGGGGCGAATCTAGTATGTTCACCGTCTAGTACACACCCCGACCAGCATACTCACCACACGGCTAGGGACGCCATCGGACTGTCACCCATTTAAAATGTGACCAACGGTTTTTGGTCAGTTCCTGCCAGCTCGTCGTTGTGTGTACAGCTCACTCGTAATTATCAATTCATGTTCTCTGGCTGCAAACAGCGTCACGGTACTGAATCGATACAATCTCCTTAAAATATGATTAATGTATGTACTTTACTAACCTAAATGCCGAAAATATAAAAGATAGACATTGTTGGTTGCAGTGTAGCTAGTTTGTTTGCATGTCCGTGAGTTTATAGCTGAAAGTCAGTCACTGGTCGCCTCACTTCCCCCGTGGCATTGGTTGCCGTCCGTTCGCCGCCAACATAAATATATGTAAATAAATACACAATATGGTTAGATACAGAGTCAAACGCCGATTGTTATAATACATGAAAAAATATATGAACAAACCACCAGTGACCCTCAAGGAAGAGAACTATTGTAAAAAAACAACCAAAATAATGTAAGTAAACAAAAAATATGCTACTAGATAAACTTAACTAAATAACCAAAACCATGTAACCCAAAAAAAAATTTTTTTCTTCTCAAACAAATTAAAATTACTATCTAGATAATAAGGAAGAAAACTTCATAAATGAAACCTTAATAAATAATTACTTTTGTTATCATTATTGTTAAAATTAAATAACGACATAAATAAATCAAATGCAAAAAAAAAAATAAGCAAAAGTACTATACAAAATAATGTACAAATAATTTCTTCTAATATATATTATCATCATTACTGTTAAAATTAAATAGAAGCAAAGCTATTAATGTCTAATAATTTCTATTACTATTATTACTGTTAGAATTAAATAGAAAGTACACAAAACTATTATACAAACACCAAACAAAACATAAGATGTACAAAATTATAAAAACTCATATATCAACAAAAGAACCTAAATAAAAAAAAAAAATTATAAATAGACACTCACCAAAGTTTTATTATACAGAAACTTATGTAAGATCGTATATCAAAATATAACTTAAACAAGAATTATATTAATAAATACTCAATTGTAAATTACACAACAAACAATACACAAAATGTAAACACCAATATTCAAAAATGAGGTATATATATATGTGGCGGGTCAGCAAAATCCACAACCTCCACGCAGTCGCCGTAAGCAAAGACTCACACCGAGAGTAGCTTTCGACTAATTAAGTCAAGCACATTCTCGGTCACCCTCGCACACAAAGGAGAGTCATGGCTGAATTGGCGTGGAGTCGACGCGGTACTACGTTCGTCTCGCTCACACGTAGAACGAGAACCGACGCCAGATCTCTCCCGCCAATTACGTTTGACAAATACCACATGTGTGGACAATTGGCGCGAACACACGGGCACTTCGACTTAAGCCGCCGCTGTGACCGGGCGTGTGCATCAATCAGAAGACTTTGACATCAACCGCCGCCACAAGAAGAACATCAGCCGCCACCAGGGACCTCAGCGACTCCACCCTCTTCAACGGAGCAGACGGCAAGGACGATTTGGGGACCGAAACCCCAAATATATATAACAAAATTATAAAACTGTAAAATATTTATCAAACCTAAACCTCTAAAGTACCTATTCTTCATACATTATATTATTACACAAAAAAAAAACCCAGATATATAATATATAAAATAAGTACCATGTTTAAAACCAGATGCAATAATTTACATGTAACCCCATTTCAAAATGTCAAACAATATTGTAAAACAGAGCTCCCCCAGTGGCTGCCCAGTACCAAAGCCCACCTATTTATAGACTATTTTTTGAGAGTTATTCCTCTTCTAAGAATAATTCTCTTATCAAAATGAGGAAGGAATCTGTTACACGCAGAAATCCAATACTCCGATAATTACATACATGCAACACCTAATACTCCAATAATGTACCATATATTTACATATAACATGTATATTGCACTTGTGGCAGTTCTCCCTTGCCTTCCTTGCCACAGAAAATCAATTACTGTTTAATTTTACCTGTGATTGCTTTCGCTGCGTGCCGCCTGGTGAGATTTCCAATCCCAGTCAATTGGTTATGTGCTTCTCGAATATCTTGAGTAGTTGCCTGACGAGTCACTCCAAGACTTTTATATGGGTCATCTAAATTGATGGTGCATACAATTTTGTTTCGACTTTATTTTGTATAATTTTAATTTTAACAACTTTAAACTTTTTCTTCTTGTATAATTTTAATTTTAAGAATCTTTAACTTTTTCTTTTTGTATAATTTAATTTTAAGAATCTTTTACTTTGCCTTTGGTGCCGTGACCGAATCTTTTTTCTTACTGCATTTTCTTTTTCTTCTCTTCTTCTCTCTTCTCTTTACCACCGTAAGCTTTCCTTTTTCCTTTTCTTTGTTCAACTCAAAAACAAACCGTCAGCAACGGAATTCAAGACCGTATTCTAGAAAAAGGTTAACCCTCCGCCTCTCTCGCTCTCCATTCACGTCCACTTCGAAAAACAAATTCGAACTCGAAGAACTGCACGATCCACACCCGAATCGGGGCGTGTTCGAAAACTCACTTCTGGATCGTGCAATTCCTCCACCACCTTACCATCGTACTATTTTAAAACAAAATTGTATCAAATGCAAATTATCAAATGATGGTGGTGGCCGACGTACGTAACACACTTTGCTGTACGCAAATTCCCAATGCATTCCAAATAATATGTATAGATATATAGTATACGCATGGAGCCCATAATCTAATAAATCTGTTACACGCAGAATTCCTATACTCTACATGTATACGATACGCATGTAGCCCATAATCTAATACATTTGTTACACACAGGATTCCTATACTCTACACGCAAAATTCTGCAAATACAATAATGTTGCATGCATATGGGACATATTTTATTAACTTTAAACCAAAGACCTTCTTTCGGCGTAGCATTGAAATTAATTTCCTCCTGCAACCGATGGAATCCTGTCAGTGTAGCTATGAAACCTTATCACATGCCTACCTGTTGCTAAACGCATTTCCAGTTCTCATAACTAGAATTGCAATTCTGCAATTCCCGCATTCCATATATGTCCTACAAGCAAACAAATCAGATTCGAATCACCTTGAATCGAAATTTTCCCATGGCCTTGGGGTGGAAATGCAGCCAGAGTCGGCGTAAGTTTGCCGCCTCTGGATGAATGGCGGCAAAATTGCAACGTCGCAGTTCCCATCGTCGTTGGAATGGCCTTCGACTGGGCTGACATTGGGTGACTGTCTCAAGGTGAGAAATGAATGTGAAATTCTGATTTGATTTTTGGGAAATTTGTTCCGTTGTAGGCCAACATTAATTAGAAGCAGACAGCCTAAGCGTGCACTTAATATTAATAAATGAATTAACCAACACAAAAGGAAACACAAATAGGGTCTTCTTAATTAAAGGCAACTACGGGCTAACACGCCGGAAGCCGACAACAAAATAAAGTAAGTACTAAACATAAATAAATAAAAATAAATGTTGTATAGCAATATACAACACAGGGGATTAAGGATATAGGACGGTAACACTCTATAGTATCTTTATCTTTCTTTGGTTGGGAATGGGGATTAGAACTGCGGTTTTCCACATGTGTGGAATGTGCGACGTTTCAAATATTTTATTGTATAATTTAATGATTCTCAATTTTGTATTTCTCGAAAGGTGTTTCAACACCGGGTAGGCGATTCGACTTCTCCCTAGGGTTTTGCCTTTGGTTATACTAAGTCATCATCATCATCGGCACTACAACCGGGACCGGTCTTGGCCTTATTTAGCAAGTCTCTCCACCGGTATTCGGTCTTATCCGAGACTTGTTAAATTGTCCATAATAATTTGTTTTTCCGGGAAAGGTTGTTAGCCTTGCGCCAGGTTATACTAAGTACTGATTCAAATTCACTAAATGAAATGGGTTCTTCGATGCGGTGGGCCGCAGGGTTGGAGGCTTGCAAATATAGTAAATTGTTACGGGATTCAAGTCTTTTGCGATTGAATTCGGGATGAAAGTTGTGGTTGTCTGAGGATTGCGACCAGGTTTTGGCGAGGAGTTGGCATATTTCCATTCTGTCTGTGGTTGTAGTATTAGGGAATTAAGACGGGAGATAATTACCGGATTGTAATTTCCACTTAAGCTGCGTATTTTATGCCATATTATGGCTGTGGAGGATTTTGGGTTGATTGTCGAAGTGAATTGAAGGAGGCTTTCTGCTTTACTATCTTTCATCCTTCTACGAAATAAAGAGTTAGCTTTTTTATATGCTGCAAGATTAGCCTCCTTGGGCTCCTCGATAGTATAGTGGTTAGTATACCCGCCTGTCACCCAGGAGACCGGGGTTCGTTTCCCCGTCGGGGAGCCCCTGGCGCAAGACTAATGACCTTGCCCAGAAAAAATAAATCATTATGGAAAATTTAACAAGCCTCAGGACTTGCTAAATAAGGCCAAGACCAGTTCCCGGTTGTAGCGCCGATGATGATGAAGATTAGCCTCTGTGTGTCTTTTTTTTAAATTGGGAGAGGGTGCCATTTTGCAATTGCGGAGAGATGTTAGTTCGGAGTTCCACCAAGGTACATGTTGCCTGGTTACCGGTATAGCTTTAGTATTCGTTTGTGGTATTGAAACGTTGGCAACAGATCTAATTGCTTTATTGATTATTGCAGCTTCATGATTTGTATTATGTGTATGGGCGTAGCTTGAAAAAAATCCATTAACTTTTTTTTTCAAAAAGTGGGAAGATTGATTATGACAGGTTATCGGTTGTTGGATATTTATCATAGTGAACACGGGAAAATTATCACTATTGTAAAGATCGTCTAGAACTTGTCATGAAGTTCTCGGAACCAATTCAGGGGAGCAACAAGTGATGTCAATGTGAGTGAGAGTGTTGTGCGTAGAGAGATGGGTAGGCGATCCTTCATCCAGTAGGATAAGGTTGGAGGGGAGGAGGATGTTTTCTATTATTACACCTCTTTTGTTTGTAGGCGGTGAGCCCCAGAGTATACTCCATGCATTTATGTCACCTCCAAGTATTCTAGGCTCGTTTGTTTGATTGAGTATTGACTGAAAATCATCTTTATTTATTGGCTGATTTGGAGGGAGATATAAATCTATGTAGGTGAAATGTATGGGGTATTGTATTTCTACAACGAGAGCTTGTGTATTTATAATGATGGGGAGAATTTTATGGGGAGTACCTATTTTAATGAGTAACCCTATACCCTGTTTATGTGATGTATTTGCAGAGGAGTTATGGAAATGGCCTGTATAGGATTTAGGAATGATTGGTGTCGTGTTAACTGGACAATGTGTTTCTTGTAATGATATTACCCTTGGGTTATATGCTTTAATTAGAATGTTTAATTCGTCCAAATTATTAGTATAACCCTTCATGTTCCATTGCAAAATGATGAATGGCTTATGTTGTGCGCGTTCAGCCCTAATACTGTGCTTGGGATTTGATTGTTTTGCGGAATGGGGTAGTGTATTCTTAAATTAATTTCGTGTAGGAATGAAGGGTGGAGAGGATGTATGTTGTTGGGATCTTGACTCTGCTGTTCCTGATACGGCGCATTAGTGCTCTGAGCAGAGTTCAAATGTCCAGTTTCAGAAACAGCAGAGTCAGGGGCTTGAATGTTAATATTATTCTTACATATTGAAGTCATCATCTTCTAAGATGTGTACATTTTTATTTATTTTTGGCTTAGTAAGGGACGATTTGTTTTTTACCTTTAATGTGGGTGGCGAGATGCATTGCGAGAGGCTATTGGCGGAAAAGCTTGTTGTAACTTGTGGGATGGTTTGGTTGTAGTTTTGGGTTGAAGAAGTTGTTTGTAGTTGTGGAGGGTTGGTTGGAGTTAGTTCAGTTGTTGATGTTAGATGAGTTGATGGTGTTTGTTGAGTTAGTGGTGGTGTTGATGAGTTCGATTAGGTAAAATTATATTTTCCTGTTTTTGATGGCTGGTGAGGCGATGCATTAATGTTTGCTGTATTCGATGTAGAGGGGCCAGTTGGAAGGGCTTCTTTGTATGTTGGGGCTGGTATTATGTTTGGGTTGCTTTGTTCTTATGTGAGTCTCTGCCATGGGTTAAACTTCAGCGTTTCTGCGAAAGTTCCCGAAAGTTGATCAGATTTGAAGACATTTTGTTCCTTGTAAATGCGTTTGGCTTCGCCCATTGAGCATTTGGTAGTGGTTTTTATCGCCAGTATTTTCTTGCCTTGAATATATAAGGGGCAGGTTTTGCCTGCAGCAGAATGAGGGAGTGAGCAGTTGGCGCACATACTACGACAGCAATCGACAGGCATACGATATGGGAGGTTACATTTCTCTCACATCGTGGTGTTTGTGCAGCGTTTTGTAGTATGGCCAAGTCGTTGGCAGTTACGACTTCTCATGGGTTTGGGGATGTATTCGTTGACCTTTGCTTTGGAAAAACCTATATCCACAGATTTTGGTGGTTGGTAAAGGTCGAAAGTAAATAACATTAGGCCTGATGGTCGTTGGATTTTATTTTCATCCCTCCTTAAAAATTTATAAACACTCGTTACAATTTGCGATTGTATTTCCGAGATTATTTCTGATTCGGGAATATTTATTAGGCAGGGAGCGTAAACTATACTCTTAGACTCGTTCAATTTCTCGTGAAGCTTCACAGTGACGGGGCACACATTGCCTAAATTAGTTGTTTTTGGGAACTGGCCCTCGATATTTGGTGAGTTAACTTTCACTAATAAGTTTCCGTCGCGTAAGATCATAATTTATTCGTATTCTTGACTAATGACATGTATCGCTCTTTTTATTACAAATGGATTAAGCGACGCGATGAGTTTGGCACTGTTCATAAAACAAAACCCGGTGCGGGAAGGGAGAAACAATATATTGTTCAGGTATACCTGCCTGTACGCGGAGTGCGGTAATATTATTAGGATGTAAGCGGACAAGCGAACGATCTGTATCTTTTGAAGGTTCGTTGGTGAGTGGAACTTCATTTATATATTCCATAAGGCAATCAAAAACTTCCGATTTAGTTTTCATTGTATATATACACGCGCGATTTTACTTTAATCATCAGCAAACGAAATAAAATACTTTTCGCCATTAAAACCACCAGTTGGAAAAGGTCCACAAACATCCGCATGCGCGATTGCTAAAATATCCTTAGCTTTTTCTCAATTATTTTTAAACTGAATATTGTGCATTTTATTTTCAATACATGTTTTACATTTCATAAATTCATTTTCAAGTTCCGACCGAATACCATTTAACAACGGATGTTTGCATAGAATATCCAAATATTTAAAACTTACGATCTCATTTTTCTTTTTCACTCATATTATTCGTATTTTTATTTGCAATATTTACACGGGAAAACTCATTTTTACTTGTAATATTTGCACGAGAATATTTTAGTATACTTTTCATTGGATATGAATCATTTTCTTTCCAAGATATCGCCGCAAAATCACCATCACAATCAATAATCTTTGTCAATTTACCTTTAGAAACAATCGTATTATTTTACGCTATCTTGCCATAACTTAGCAAATTTGCACACATGTCTTTAGTGTGAAATATATTATTTATATTTATTTCGTTAATTTTACCGAAAGCATTAAAATAACTAACTACATTTCATACTTTAGTAGCTTTTACAGAACTATTATTTCCCATATATACATCGACAGGGTTTTTAAGAATTTCAAAATAGCTGTCATCGTTTATTAAATGATCGGTACAGCCGCTATCCAAAAACCAATTTATTTCTATATCATTATTATTATTTACCGCGCAGTTGACTGGCGTTACCCATACTTTCTTCACATCGCTGTTCCGTCCTTGTTGCGTTGACTGCTGTGCGCTTGCTCCGCGCCAATTTTTAGTAGTTTCCTCTCGCGGCTTCTTGTCGGCCTTGTGCAGGCCGTTGAAAGTATCCGCAATTATTCGACGCTTGGCCGCCATATTGGCACTCTTCTTGTATGTTCCCAATTTTTCCACACAGGGTCGTGTCATCATCGCTTGCTTTTGCTCGTTCTATCACTTTTTCACATTTTTTCATTCGTAAATACAAAGCAAGTCGTTTTTTCTACATACTATAGTTCGCTCCATCGAACACAGATATCATAATTTTTTCTTCCGCCATATTGTATCAGTGCTTTCTGACATACACAAGACACTTCAAAATTTTATTCAAACCACTTTACAATTTAGACAAGAAAACGTTGCATATTTTAATAAAAAACGGTCAGCTATCTACGCTATGCTACCATGGCGAGGTGGTGGTATACATGATGATGGAGACTTTATTAATTTAATATAAAATATAAAAATATTTATTGCCTTTAAGTATACAGGCTAAACAAATGAGCGCGGCTCTTCATACCGCGTGTGGTTCTCATGGCGTCTTATAATGCTCTACTGCAGCGACGCTCCTCGCAGGTCGAGTCTCGCACAAGTCGCTCTCTCTGTATACTCACGCATGCATCCATAAGAGCGCGCTGATACGCCCCATCTATGTTTATATACATCATACTACTATACAATATAAGTGTATATTCTCAACAGCTATCATAATGGACAGGCAAATGTAACGGTGATTTTTTTGTTTTGGTTTCGGTAGGAAGATCGTCATCATCATCGGCACTACAAACGGGATCCATCAGTATCCGGTCCTTTTCCGAGACTTGTTAAATTGTCCATAATAATTTGTTTTTCCGGGCAAGGTTATAAGCCTTGTGTCAACCTTTCTCGGGATCTCACTGAAGGAAGGAAGGCGGAAATCTACAAAAGATACCTCTGGACCGATTCAGAGGTATGCCGAGGTTTTATCGACTAAACCCTCCTCCCGTCAGGCACATATTCCCGTTGACTCCCTGGAACTTTCGTTTAGATATTCCATTGCGGGGTGGGATGTTGTGGGGAAGGGTCTGATTATCTGTTTGTAGATGAGCTGTTTTACCATATGAGAAAGGCTTCTAGGTTTCCACAGCACTCGTCTGCAGAGGTTAAGTTGTACTGAGGCTGTATGAAGGGAACATTTGATGTGGGTTGAGAATGACCAGTCGTTGGAAAGGGTTACTCCTAAATATTTTAGAGTTTTGGAAGGTTTTATGAGGATATTATTAAGCTTGAGTTTAATTTTATTGTGGTAACGTTTAGTGTTGTTTGTGGAGTGAGCGTTTTTGCCCATAAACACTGTTAGCTGGGTTTTGGTTGGGTTGAGACCATTCCATCCATTTGTTGTATGCTGAGATGAGCGGGAGGAAGTTGTTACCATGGTTTCTTGCCGCTTTGACAAATCTGCTGCTGGAGTAAATTAAAGTATCGGTAGCACAATTTAGCATTACTGCACTAGGTGGAGGTTGGAGAATATCGGACGTGTATAGAAGATATAAAAGTGGTCCGAGAATGGATCCCTGTGGAACTACCGCGGCTATGTTGGGAGTTTGTGACAGGGAAGAGTTTATTCTGACCATGAATTTCCTACCAGAGAGATAAGATGATAGGACCTTTGTGATGTTGGAATTTAGACCAAATAATCAGTGCAGCTTATAAAGAAGTCCTGAGATCCAGACACAATCAAACGATTTGGAAATATTGGGAGATATGCACATGGTAGGGCAATGGTTTTCCAGATCAGTTGTGACATCGTGTGTAAGTTTTAGTAGAGCGTGGCAAGTGGAGTGTCGCTCACAAAAGCCAAACTGAGAATAAGCGATGAGAGTGTTATCATCTCGTTTAGTAGACATCAGCTGACTTGAGGAAGAAGTCGATTGCTGACTGAGTCGAGTTGTTGACACGAGTTGGTTCCAGTAGGGCGGCGATGTACGTATATGCGTTAGATGAGAGGAGGTCCAAAAGTTGGCAATCGTATTTGTTATTCTTGATGTCGTTGAATACTGTATGCCGAGCGTTCCAGTCTCCACCGATTATAAATGACGCGAGGAGAGATTGGCTGCTTATTTGAGATATGTCAGAGTCAGGTAAGTCTGGTTGTCGTGTTGGGTGGATGTAAATGGATTTTAATATGATTACTTTCCCGTTTTCACAAAAAAGTTTAACTGCTGTGTATTCGATATTGAAAACATTGGCGAATCTGATTTTAATGAAGTGGAGTTTTTTGTTCAGTAGGATGTCGGTACCTCCATGGGATCCAGTATTTCATAGAAAGCATAGTTTGTAGACTCTTGATGTAGCCCATGATGTCTAGGTTGAGACCAGTGAAGTTGGAATTGTGTGAAGTCAGGGTGTTTTGATTGTTTTTGAGGACATCTGCGTATGATGTTCCTGACCTTGTAGGTTGTGGTAATGTGTTTTGCGGTATTAGTTTGATTGGTGCGGATTTGTTTGTTGTACTTAGCTTCATTCGTCTTTGAAGAATTTTCAACTTATGTGGGCACTGGGTGTAATTAGCTGGATGTGGACCTCCCCAGTTACAGTATTTCACTGTGATTTCCGTAGTGGTAATGGATCCATCGGGGTGTGTGGTTTGGATTTTTCCTGGTTCCATACCCTGTGGATTGATTTTGCATTCTCCTAGTTGATGTTCATCGGCACATCTGCGGGATCGTATATTTAGGTGGGAGCCACCGCCAAGTGTTCCGAGCCTTGGCATCTCTTGCAATAAAGGATGCTCTGTTTATGTGGCTCCTCGATACTGATCTTATGAGTAAACAAATACTTAATTGGTTTGAATTTGTTGATGTCTTCATTTGGAGGGAATTTGGATAATTCATAGGTTCTTTGTGTTGTTTTCTCGGATGTACGGAGTTTGAAAATATTCTATCCTGTGGATTTTCAGGTCTGGACAAATTCTAAAGATCTCTGAGGCTACATTTTCTACTATTATGATTATTTCCTTGATACTGGTTACGTTTTTGATGTAGATTGGCGGTGGTCTAACATTTATGTGCTGAGCAGACAGGGGACTCGATGCTGGCTTAGCTTGTTTGGTGGATTCCTTACGGGATGGTGGTAGTTGTTTGGGGCGAGATGTTTGATGGTTTAAGCTGGGAGAGGGCGTTATTTCCATACAGGGGTCGTCACTGTTTTTGGTGGGTTGCTGCAGGGAGAGAATGGTTTTGTGAAGTTGCTTCCCCTGGTTGTAAGTTGTTATATGTACTTCACGGCTTCGTGGAATTTTTTTTCGTAGTCAATCGCAGGCGTACCATAAGACTCCATTCTATACAAACCATGGCATGTCGAACAAAACATCCATATCCCCAAATCAACGTTGAATTCAATGTCAAACAAACTGAAACAAACGATCAATTGTCGAGCATTGAATTCAATTCCCAAAATCCAAACATTACAATGCATATCTTCACATGCATCGTATGTACAAACAAACACGTGTCCAACGAACCAAATGTTCATTCGGTTCGCCTACACACAATTCCGCCAATCTAAACATCACAATGCATATGTCCATGTGTATTGTAACCAGATGTTTTATGGTATGCAAATAAACCCAAAGTCCCATCTAGATTCCCATCTAATTCTCATCCATTTACCACGGACTTTGTCCCCACTTGAAGTACATGTAAACTCTTGCTTGCATTAGCCAGATGGATAACACAAAGAAACCCCAGAAAGAGACCGGTAGTAAGAACGATGCGTCCGGGCTTTGATAAGGGATAAGAAAAGATATAGATCGGCAGTCAGTTGGTAGCGCTAAGGAAGCGAGGATCGAACAATAAAGAGTATACTAATATAAATAGTTTTTCTTTACAGTTTATCGTTATTTGGTCGCTCCCTACCACTCACCATTTTGATGAGTGCCATCGACAGTTTTCTATAAATTATGTTCCAGTGGCATGCAAAATGACATATATTATCATGTGATCGACCTATACATCCACGTATTCATCCGAATATACATGGTTGCCCACTCTTCCTGGGGATCCCTGAAACCCGGTGGTGCACCAGGAATACATTACAGCCCCATCCCATTTAATATCTACACCTCAGACGGGAGAGTAAACCAGATATGCTATGCGGATGCCTCGTAGTGTACACGTCATCCAAAAGCCCCAAACTTGCAACAAATCGACTCAACCGTAACCTGGACGAACTGTATCGGTATTGCAGCCGATGGAAAATTCAACATAATCCTTGCAAGACAATAGGCATAACTCTGAGTAGTATACACTGTCAACCTACTTCTCGATATTCACCGAATATTCGAATACAAATAAGAGATACTATGATTAGACCACAGGACACGTGATATATCTTGGGCTCGTTTATACCCCAAAAATTAATTTCATCAAACATGTGACCCACATTTTTTAAAGGAGCCTCGGTCGATTCAAGCAACTGCACAACACCTTGAAGTCCAACATGTCTGCTATAAGCAGCTAATCCGATCTGGAATATCGTACGCCTTTCCCGTATGGTCTTGTATATCTTCGGCTCAAATTGAAAGGCTTCGAGTTTTCGAAAGGGAACTCCTCAGAACATGCGCCAACTACTCTAGTAGGCCTGGCGGACATCAGTACCCCAATTCTCTCCTATAAGAAGATGCCTCCGTTACGCATATCGACGAGGATTTGCTACAATTAGCAAGCAAGTACCGCAAAACCATACAGGACGGGGAGAACCTACTTCTACGAGTCTTGGGTTTTTGACCTTTCTCTCGTTCGATCTCTTCGAATCCGACCGCCACAATTTCTTCTTCAGTAAAAAATTGAAGAAAGCACCCTTACCCACCCTACCAGTCTTATATGATTTCCTTCCCACCATCTCTCCATCCAAATAGTTAGAGACCATTTCAACTAACTCTCCACACACTGTCCTTACATATTTCCTATTCAGATATTTGGAGACCGAGCCCAACATTCTCAAGTACGTGGGAGATTCTGATTGTCGCAAGATGACCAGAAGCCAGAGACACGATGAAGACATTTGTTCTTGTCTCGTTTAAATCGGCCTCTCGCCACTCTTTTATTCGAGGATCAATAAAATCACGAAGGCCGAACGTACGGCCAATGCGCGAACCGTAGATTTAACCACATCAAAGAAGTAATAGTTTAATAACTATTAAATAATGATCAAAGCAAGACTAATAAAATAATATGTAAAATTAACTTTGTTGATAAATTGTTCGCGAGACGAGTTCAAAAGTGTAGTTGTTGCATTCCCATTTGTAAAACGGTGTTTTCCAAGTAATTAGCAGCCGAGATAAATAAAGAGCACGTTTATTGGACCAACCAAGCTCCCAGGGCCAGTATGCTATGTACAATGAGGATCCTCTGGTATGCCTTCTTGGACGTTGCGTATTCTTCGACTTGATTTAATATAAGTAAATAATCGCCCTTCCAATAAGGTGACGGATCAAGTATTAATGAAAAACAAGTAACTCAACAGATTAATCGTCTAATACACCAACTTTACATCTGACTAAAGTACGAACGTATTATATTTATTTGTTTAATTATATATTTACACAGGTAAGTACTTATTTGTTTAGATATTTATTTATTTATTTGTTCCTCGTTTTTTTCCAGCAAATTGAAGGTTTCTTTCGTAATTTCTTTCAAATCATTGTTTGCTTCTTCTATAAAAATATTTTTAATCCCAACACTATTATCCAGGGGAAAGTTATAAAATAAAGATCAAATAGCTGATTGTAAATTGTGCGGCAAGCATATTGTATATTTTAATAAGGAATAAAAAATTATCTATTTATATATCCACAATAAAACAATTTTCTGTTCGCTTTGACGGAGAACTAAAACGAAAGCTGATCGATATAAAATAATGTTTGAATCTGTATTTAAATTGTGTGGCAAGCATATTATATATTTTAATACGAAATAAAGAATTATCTATCTTCCACAATAAAAAGAAATGCTATTCACTGACGGAGAACTAAAACGAAACCGTCGATTATCCGCTCTTATCGTTTACCAGGCTGTCGATACAACTCTTGGATGTACAGTCATTGAATACCCGTCTCCTCAATGGGTTCCACCTCGTGTTTGATCCTTGTTTCCTTCGAATTAACGCAGTCCCCTAACTGATCGATTTCCTTTTCCAGTCGTTTCTTCTCTTCGTGCTCCGATGACTTATCCAATTCATTTCCAGTGAGGTGCTGAGCTACGTGTCTTTGAAAAAGCACCTTTTTGGTGAATTCTTTACCGCATTTTTTGCAACTGAATTTATTTTCGCCGTGATGGATTCGAAGATGCCTGCTCAGATTATAAGAATATCCAAAGCTCTTGTCACAAGTCGGACATTTGTAAGGTTTTTCGCCCGTGTGCTTGGTCTCGTGGTTCTTTTTAACGATCATGCCGGAGAATCGAAGATCACAGTATTGACATTTGTAAGTCTTTTCAGCAGTATGTACTCTGACATGGCTCCATAATTTCACACGAGTCACAAACCCTTTGCCACAATGATCGCAACTGAAAGGTCGCACATTGTTGTGGCGTCTCATATGACTATCGAGTAAACTTTCTTTCTTAAAATCGTGATTACATATCTCACAAACCGTCAATGATACCCTCGTTGATTGCTTCGGTCGGACTGTAGGGTACTTTGGGATTTCGCCTATCGACTGCTGTACAATGTCTCCATTTGTAGCTTCAGAAACTGGGCCGTTATCTACGTCAATACAGGGTGTGCTCCCGTTGTCACAATTATCGCCGATTAAATTATCCTCTACAATTTCATGTTTGATGATAATTTCGTTTGAGTTCGTGTTTTCCTGTATTTCGAAGATTTCTTTTTCTAGTGATTTCTTCTGGTTGCGTTCCGATGAATTATTCACTTCAACTCGATTCAGATGAGGGTTTGCGAGCTTTTTAAAAACCTTCCCTCTCCTGAATTCTTCGCAAGTGGATTTATTATGGGTTCGAAGATGCGATTGCAGGCCGTAAGAATATCCAAAGCTCTTGTCGCAAGTCGGACATTTGAAGGGTTTTTCACCCGTGTGCTTGCTCTCGTGTCTCCGTCTGTGTTCGATCCGAGAGAACCAAAGGTCACAGTACTGACATTTGTAAGGCTTTTCACCAGTATGTACTCTCACGTGGCTCCGTAATTCCGTACGAGTCACAAACGCTTTGTCACAATAATCGCAACTGAAAGGTCGCATATTGTTGTGGCGTCTCATATGAACATTGAGTTCATTATGAGTCGTAAAATCGCGATTACATATCTCACAAATCCTTAATGATATTCCCGTCGATGGATTCGCGATTTCGCCATTTGTGGCTTCAGAAACGGTACCATATTCTACGGGGTTTTCACCCATGTGCTTGCTCTCGTGCCTCCGTCTGTGCTCGATCTGGGAGAACCGAAGATCACAGTATTGACATTTGTAAGGCTTTTCATCAGTATGTAGCCTCGCATGGATCCGTAATTCCCAACGAGTCACAAACGCTTTGCCACAATGATCGCAACTGAAAGGTCGCACATTGTTGTGCCGTCTCATATGAACAACAAGTGCACTTTGATTCCTAAAATCGTGATTACATATCTCACAAATCTTTAATGATACTCCCGTCGATGGCTTCGGGATTTCGCCATTTGTGGCTTCCGAAACGGTATCATTTTCTTTGTCAATGCAGGGTGTGCTCCCGTTTGATTTCGTGTTTTCCTGTATTTGGAAGATTTCTTTATCCAGAGATTTCGTTTGCGTATGTTCCTTTAAATTATTCACTTCAACTTGATTTAGATGACGGTTTGCGTGTTTTTTAAAAACCTTCTCTCTCCTGAATTCTTTGCAAGTGGATTTATTATGTATTCGAAGATGCGACTTCAGGCCTTTAGAATATCCAAACCTCTTGTCACAAGTCGGGCATTTGTAAGGCTTTTCACCAGTATGTACTCTCAAATGGCGCACTAAATCGCCATTTTTCACAAAGGTTTTATCACAATGATCGCAACTGAAAGATCGCACATTGTTGTGGCGTCTCATATGAATATCGAGTCCACTTTGATACTTAAAACCGTGATTACATATCTCACAAATCTTTAATGATACTCCCGTCGATGGCTTCAGGATTTCGCGATTTGTGGCTTCTGAAACGGTACCATTTTCTTCGTCAATGCAGGCAGTGCTCCCAATGTCGGAATTATCGCCGATTAAATTATCCTCTACAATTTCATGTTTGATGTTAATTTCGTTCGGGTTCGTGTTTTCCTGTATTTGGAAGATTTCTTTATCCATCGATTTCGTTTGCGTGTGTTCCGATGAGTTACTCACTTCAACTCGATTTAGATGACGGTGTGCGTGTTTTTGAAAAACCTCTCTCCTGAATTCTTTGCAAGTATATTTATTATGGGTTCGAAGATGCAACCGCAGGGCTTGAGAATATCCAAAGCTCTTGTCACAAGTCGGGCATTTGTAAGGCTTTTCACCAGTATGTACTCTGAAATGGCGCACTAAATGCCCACTAGTCACAAAGGTTTTATCACAATGATCGCAACTGAAAGGTCGCACATTGTTGTGGCGTCTCATATGAATATCGAGTCCACTTTGATACTTAAAACCGTGATTACATATCTTACATATCTTTAATGATACTCCCGTCGATGGCTTCAGGATTTCGCGCTTTGTGGCTTCAGAAACGGTACCATTTTCTTCGTCAATGCAGGCAGTGCTCCCAATGTCGGAATTATCGCCGATTAAATTATCCTCTACAATTTCATGTTTGATGTTAATTTCGTTTGAGTTCGTGTTTTCCTGTATTTGGAAGATTTCTTTATCCAGCGATTTTGTTTGCGTGTGTTCCGACGAGTTATTCACTTCAACTTGATTTAGATGACGGTTTGCGTGTTTTTGAAAAACCTCTCTCCTGGATTTTTTGCAAGTGGATTTAGTATGGGTTCGAAGATGCCACTTCAGGCCTTTAGAATATCCAAAGCTCTTGTCACAAGTCGGACATTTGAAGGGCTTTGCACCCGGATGC
Organism: Microdon myrmicae; assembly: GCA_963931805.1. NCBI lineage: Eukaryota > Metazoa > Arthropoda > Insecta > Diptera > Syrphidae > Microdon > Microdon myrmicae. The sequence continues at coordinate 11,175,562 of OZ007502.1, forward strand.
TTGCTCTCGTGCATCCGTCTGTAGTCGATCCGAGAGAACCGAAGGTCACAGTACTGACATTTGTACGGCTTTTCACCAGTATGTACTCTCACATGGCTCCGTAAATCCCCACTACTCACAAAGGTTTTGTCACAATGATCGCAACTGAAAGGTCGCACATTGTTGTGGCGTCTCATATGAATATCGAGTGCAGTTTGAGACTTAAAATCGTGATTACATATCTCACAAATCTTTAATGATACTCCCGTCGATTGCTTCGGTCGGACTCTAGGGTGCTTCAGGGGTCTTTTATAATCAGACGTGAAGCTTGATTCTTCACTTAATATTTTTTGCCGACCTCTGGATCGCTTTGGCATTTTATAATTTATCTTCTGTCTCGATTTATTATTTGGTTCCGTAGTGTTACTATGGACATAAGAATCGGCACGATCTTCCACAATAGGTTTGGATTCAGTACCAGCAGCTTGTTCCAAGTCAATACAGGGTGTGTTCTTACAACTATCATCAAATTCAGTGTTGTCCACAACTTCATCCTTAATGCAGATGCCAAGAATTGGGCTTAATGCGGTTGAACTCGTGTCCCATAAGTCTTTTATTTGAAACTCTTGGTGATTTGTATTTAGCAGTGCTTTGATTATCGATTCCGATTGCTCATAGTTTCGGTGGAATTTGGAGACAACGTTGAGGTCGTCGAGGCAGTGCAAGCAAATGCTTTTTGGTTGATTTGTATTTCTTTTAATCAAAATATCCGAGTATTTCATTATTTTATCAGCAATCACGATTGAGTCGTTGTCTTTTCCGAAAATACAACGATTTTCACCTTTTTGTAAACAAACTAAACATACTCTTTCCCACTCAATTAAACGCGACATGTTTTAAAATTCGATGTTTTACTTTAAAGTAATAACTCACAACGATTCTATTTACTTTATGTAAGATTCTGTTAGTTTATTTGACATGCGGATTGAAGTGAATTTTTAGTGACGCTTTGCTAGAGACGAGCTGTTCGATTTGCGTAGAAAACTAAAGAGTTTATGCTGTTTTATTAAGGTTTGGAGGATAAATGATGATGAAGACTTTATTAATTTAATATGAAATATAAAAAGATTTATTGCCTATAAGTATACAGACTAAACAAATGAGTGGGGCGTTCATAGCGCATGTTTCCCCCATCGCGTCTTATAATGCTCTACTGAAGCGACGCTCCTCACAGGTCGGGTCTTGCACAAGCCGCTTTCTCTCTATACTCACGCATTCATACATAAGAGCGCGCTCATGCAGAACGCACCTATTTATATACAATACAAGTGTATGTTCTCAACAGCTATCATAATGGACAGGCATATGCAAGTGAGTTTTTTTTTTGGTTTCGGTAGGAAGGTCGTCATCACCATCGGTACTACAACCGGGATCCATCAGTATCCGGTCCTTTTCCGAGACTTGTTAAATTGTCCATAATAACTTGTTTTTCCGGGCAATGTTATTAGCCTTGCGCCAACCTTTCTCGGGATGTTGTTGAAGGAAGGACGGTGGAAATCTTCAATAGATACCTCTGGACCGATTCAGAGGCATCCCGGGGTTTTATCAACTAAAACCTCCTCCCGGCAGGCACATATTCCCGTTGATCCCCGCGGAACGTTCGTTTAGAGATTCCATTGCGGGGCCGGACGATGTGGCGAAGCGTTTTTTTTTTTTTTTTTTTTTTGGTTTCGGTAGGAAGGTGGACATCTTCAAAAGATATCTCTAGACCGATCCAGAGGCATACCGGGACTTAAGGATATAGGGAAGGGTCTAATTATCTGTTTGTAGATGAGCTGTTTTATCTTGTGAGAAAGGCCTATAGGATTCCACAGCACTCGTCTGCAGAGGTCAAGTTGTACTGAGGCTGTATGAAGGGAACTTTTGATGGGGGTTGAGCATGACCACTCGTTGGAAAGGGTTGCTCCTAAATATTTTAGAGTTTTGGAAGGTTTTATGAGGATATTATTAAGCTTGAGTTTAATTTTATTGTGGTAACGTTTAGTGTTGTTTGTGGAGTGAGCGTTTTTGCCCATAAACACTGTTAGCTGGGTTTTGGTTGGGTTGAGACCAGTCCATCCATTTGTTGTATGCTGAGATGAGCGGAAGGAAGTTGTTACCATGGTTTCTTGCCGCTTTGACAAATCTGCTGCTAGAGCTTTATGATGTTGGAATTCAGACCAAATAAGCAGTGCAGCTTATAAAGAAGCCCTGAGATCCAGACACAATCAAACGCTTTGGAAATATCGGAAGATATGCACACGGTAGGGCATTGGTTTTCCAGACCAGTTGTGGCATCGTGTGTAAGTTTTAGTAGACCATGGCAAGTTTAGTGGCGTCATCATTAGGGGTGAGAGTGTTATCATCTCGTTGAGTAGACATCAGCTGACTGAGTCGAGTTGTTGACACGAGTTGGTTCCAGTAGGTTATCGATGTACGTATATGGGTTAGATAAGAGGAGGTCCAAAAGTTGGCAATCGTATGTGTTATTCTTCATGTCGTTGAATACTGTATGCCGAGCGTTCCAGTCTCCACCGATTATAAATGACGCAAGGAGAGATTGGCTGCTTATTTGAGATATGTCAGAGTCAGGGAAGACTGGTTGTCGTGTTGGGTGGATGTAAATGGATTTTAATATGATTAGTTTCTTGTTTTCACAAAAAAAGTTTAACTGCTGTGTATTCGATATTGAAAACATTGGCGAATCTGATTTTAATGAAGTGGAGTTTTTTGTTCAGTAGGATGTTGGTAAGTGTTGTTGACGGATGTTGGAGTATATGGATTCTGCCTTGAGGGCGATTATAGATAGTTTACGATTGAGGGAGAGAATATGGTACGGTATGAGTGAGAGGATCTGACCTTTTTTTCGATATCTGACATATGCTTCAATGTAGGAAGCATACTGTGTAGACTCTTGATGTAGCCCATGATGCCCAGGTTGAGGCCAATGAAGTTGGAATTGTGTGACGTTGGGGTGTTTGGATTGTTTTTGATGAGATCTGCGTATGATGTTCCTGACCTTGTAGGTTGTGGTAATGTGTTTTGCGGTATTAGTTTGATTGGTGCGGATTTGTTTGTTGTACTTAGCTTCATTCGTCTTTGAAGAATTTTCAACTTATGTGGGCACTGGGTGTAATTAGCTGGATGTGGACCTCCCCAGTTACAGTATTTCACTGTGATTTCCGTAGTGGTAATGGATCCATCGGGGTGTGTGGTTTGGATTTTTCCTGGTTCCATACCCTGTGGATTGATTTTGCATTCTCCTAGTTGATGTTCATCGGCACATCTGCGGGATCGTATATTTAGGTGGGAAGCCACCGCCAAGTGTTCCGAGCCTTGGCATCTCTTGCAATAAAGGATGCTCTGTTTATGTGGCTCCTCGATACTGATCTTATGAGTAAACAAATACTTAATTAGTTTGAATTTGTTGATGTCTTCATTTGGAGGGAATTTGGATAATTCATAGGTTCTTTGTGTTGTTTTCTCGGATGTACGGAGTTTGAAAATATTCTATCCTGTGGATTTTCAGGTCTGGACAAATTCTAAAGATCTCTGAGGCTACATTTTCTACTATTATGATTATTTCCTTGATACTGGTTACGTTTTTGATGTAGATTGGCGGTGGTCTAACATTTATGTGCTGAGCAGACAGGGGACTCGATGCTGGCTTAGCTTGTTTGGTGGATTCCTTACGGGATGGTGGTAGTTGTTTGAGGCGAGATGTTTGATGGTTTAAGCTGGGAGAGGGCGTTATTTCCATACAGGGGTCGTCACTGTTTTTGGTGGGTTGCTGCAGGGAGAGAATGGTTTTGTGAAGTTGCTTCCCCTGGTTGTAAGTTGTTATATGTACTTCACGGCTTCGTGGAATTTTTTTTTCGTAGTCAATCGCAGGCGTACCATAAGACTCCATTCTATACAAACCATGGCATGTCGAACAAAACATTCATATCCCCAAATCAACGTTGAATTCAATGTCAAACAAATTGAACCATACGTTCAATTGTCGAGCATTGAATTCAATTCCCAAAATCCAAACATTACAATGCATATCTTCACATGCATCGTATGTACAAACAAACACGTGTCCAACGAACCAAATGTTCATTTGGTTAGCATACACACAAATCCGCCAATCTAAACATCACAATGCATATGTTCATGTGTATTGTAACCAGATGTTTTATGGTTTGCAAATAAATCCAAAGTCCCATCTAGATTCCCATCTAATTCTCATCCATTTACCACGGGCTTTGTCCCCACTTGAAGTACACGTAAACTCTTGCTTGCATTAGCCAGATAGATAACACAAAGAAACCCCAGAAGGAGATCGGTAGTAAGAATGATGCGTCCGGGCTTTGATAAGGGATAAGAAAAGATATAGATCGGCAGTCAGTTGGTAGCGCTAAGGAAGCGAGGATCGATCAATAAAGGGTATTGTAGCACGATTCGTTTACCGTGCAAATTTGAAAGTTCGACGAAACGAACGACGATTCAAATTAAAGAACGATACAAAAAAAAAAGTTTTTTAACTTTCTTTTTTATTTGATGTAATTGAGGAAAAGTTTCAATTACGCACATACAAACTGGTACATGTGACACGACACGAATACCAAATAATCGAATTTAACGAATTCAACAGCGATAATAATACGAGAGACTTGTAATAAACACAACTGCTTCCAAAGCTGACTTTCAATAGAAAAAGAAATCCTCATTTACATAAACTAACAAGAAACAACCAAAATGGTGGATGTACTAGATTACAACCATGAAGTGATACCAAATCTGCAGGTGATATGACAAAGGACTAGAAGAATTAAATTAAATTATAACATTTAGGATGGTAGATAAAATGAAAATCCACATAACAGGAAATGTGGTAAATCAAGCATGCTGCGACATGGCGCCGGCCTTGAAGCGTCAGGTTCAAATTGATCTGGAGCTTTCGTCTTCTGCAGGATATTCGATGGGGAGAGGGCACAGTTTCTTGAAGTAACGATCATAAATGCCAACTTTTGTATGGAGGGGGACTACTCGTACATCTCCATCCTTGCCAGGGTGGATAGCCACGACTCGACCAAGGGCCCATCTCAAGGAGGGTAGATTTTCTTCAAATACGAGCACTAGTGCTCCTTCCTTGAGCTGAACCTCGGGGCGTCGTGAGCGAACGAATTGAGCTGCTGTAGGTACTCCTTGTGCCAACGCTTCCAAAAATGTTGCCTCAGTTGTTGAGCGTGGTGCCACGCGGATAGGCGATTAACTGGCGTACCTGTGAAGTCAACTTATGGGAAACAAGTTAAAGGGAAATGGGCAGGAGTCAAAGGTTCAAGATCATTGGGATCGGAGGACATGGGTGATATGGGACGGGAATTCAATATTGCTTTCACTTCGATAACATACATCTCTAATTGCTCATAAGTAAGCAATGCATCACCTACTGTCCGAGTTTAATGATGCTTAAATTACTTAACGGCAGCTTCCCAGATTCCTCCAATCCTTTGACCACTACAAAAACGAAATACGGCATTTTGACGCTCCTTGAAGTTAAGCAAATTCTAAAGCTGATAGAGCTCGTTTTTAGCCCCGATAAACTTGGTTCCATTATCAGAATGTATTTCGACTGATTTTCCCCGTCGTGAAAAGTAGCGCTTTAGGCTCGCAATAAAATCCTCGGTGGATAATCCACCGACTAGTTCTAAATGGACCGCCTTTGTGCACAGACAGACGTACACCGCTACATAAACCTTTAACTGACCTTTATTACGATGTCCCCTTTCTTTAAGATAGAAGGGTCCACTATAATCCACTCCGACTCATTGTTTCGACAGGGTACCCATAGGGTAGTCAGCGAGGAGCGGCTTACCTCTAAAGCAAGGCATGCACGTATGAAGTACACGTCGAGTTATGCTGCGACCGCTTATCGGCCAATACTCCTGGCGCACCGAATATAAAGTGGTTTGGATACCAGCGTGTTTGAGTCGGACATGCTCAGCTTGGATGATTACCTTCGTTATGTGATGCCGAGCTGGCAACAGGATGGGATGACGTTGGTCCTCTGAAATGGAAGAGCGCGCAAGCCTGCCTCCGACACGCAATATGCCAACAGAATACAATATTGGATTCAACGGTCTCAATTTGCTCGATGTTGGAAGTGGCTGGCTAGCTGAGAGCGCCTCAATCTCGCGTTTGAAGGAATGCATTTGAACAAGCCGAATGATGGTATCATGTGAGCGCGAAAGCTCATCAACACGCAATGGGCCATCATTGGGCTGGGGCCTGTTTTTTGCATTATGAACGAATCTGATCACATATCCAACAACTCGTTGTGGTTTGTGAACGAGCTGTATCGTTCAAGTATGGCACATTTTCGAATTTCGAGGGACATGTAAGCAACCGAGGGTATCATGGGCTTAAGTGTTACATATCCATAACAGAAACATGACACGAATATAAAATAAACATAACAAAACGAATATATCTCTATAATGTCGTTTGAATACAATTATATTTTAAATACCTAAATTACATATTAACAGATAGACATTCTTGTAATAAGCATATATCTCTATAATGTCGTTTGAATACAATTATATTTTAAATACCTAAATTACCTATTAACAGGTAGACATTCTTGTAACTACCTGAGGTACAATCTATTAAGATCGCAATGTTAGATTTTAAGTAAAAACACAATTAAATACACTGAAATTTACTGGAGAAATCTAGTACATTCGCAGTGTATACCAATTGCGCAGCAGCTGGCACCAACTGGCCGATTGTCGCCACGATGAGGTCATAGCGTCCCTTTTTGAATTGGCAGTTATGCCCGAGGAGCAGTCCGCTACCAGCCATCATCGTGTGCACACCGTCCGAGTCATTGTCGCTGATCCTATATAAGTTAATAAAGATAAATAAACCGAAAGATCGCGTTCGTTTTCTTTTATGTAAAGTTTGTTGCTAACGAAAGATCGTTGGCTCAAAACTATAACTGCTGATCCTGCATAAATCAATAAAGATAAATAAACGGAAAGATCGCGTTCGTTTTCTTTTATATAAAGTTTGTTGCTAACGAAAGATCGTTGGCTCAAAACCATAACTGGCGCAGTCGATAAACATCGTTGCCTCGGCGGCAAAAATAATATTCTAAAAATTGCGTATCGTCGGTAAACGCAGAAATTTAAAGTTTTAAAAACACACATGAACAAACATATATAGACACTGTATTCTATAAACTATATAAGCAAGTGAAAAAGTGAAGTAATAAATAAAAAAAAACAGAAATAACGTGTTTACATTTGAAAAAAATCGTTATAATAAGAGAATATTAACGCAGAAGTAATGCAAATATTGTAAATACAAAACAAAGACGTTAAAACGAAAAAAAATGTAAAGTAAATTAAACATAAATATACATAGAGTTCTCTCTCAAACCCGAAAAGTGTTTAAAGGAAACTAAACATAAAAGTCAAAATCAGTAATATTAACAAATCCAAAATCTTAAACCAATCAACTGAAAACAAGTGCAGTGCATAGCAGATCTGAAAGAGGAACAAAATCCTACGGAAACCAGCGTGAACCAGCCAAACAACACCGAAGGTTTATGTTATTTTTCTTACTTTTATTTAAGATATTTAATTAATTATAATTTGAACCATTCTGTTCGTTTTTACCTTCTCCTTTCTTTTAAAATAATTACTCTTAAGTTTTTTTTTCTCAACAAATTTTGCCGTCTCTTTTATAAACACATGTATTAATAAGATATATGAAATTTGCATTTTTTTCAGTAATAAGTATAAATAAACCATAATTCTAAGTCATACCTTTTAATGTCAGTTTCAGGCTCAACCTATTTGAGGTTTCCATTTGCTTGATTTGAACCAGAATAGACAGTTGACGAAGATCGTGAACAACTTTATTTACCTTTAAATTTACCTTGCCCAAAAATGTTGTCTTTAAATATTGACCCCATTAAGTACCTCTCGAAGTTACCAGAATTTCACGGTGACTTTCAAGACTTACAAAACTTCGTCGACTTAGTCGATAAAATACGTCCCCTTATGGAAAAATACGATTCCCTAGCACAAGGTATCTTCTCAGACATACTAAAGTCCAAGTTGAAAGGAAGAGCTCGAGAGATCATAGAAATAAATTGTCATGTCACCAGTTGGGTGGACATAAAACAAATTTTATTCAATAACTTTGGTGATCGACAAACACCAGAGGAATTATTCGATGAACTGCGTTCTATACAATTCAAAACTAACGCAGTAGAATTTTATAGCAATATCAAATCGACTTTGAGGAGACTTAACGTCAAACAGAAACAGATGATGAATGGTAATGAAGAAGCCATCGAAGGTTGTCTAAACCAGAACAAAAATTCTGCATTAATTGTTTTCCGAAATAAACTCCCAGAACCCATGCGTTCTCTTATACACTGCAGGAACCCGAACAGCTTAGAAGAAGCTATCAATATCCTTCACGAATCAGGATACGCATACTTCAATGCATCGGATAATGCCGGAACAATATTAATAGGAATAACGGTTATTTGGATAGAAACAACGATAACAATTTAAATAGAGACAATAACACTCATAATTGGAACAACAATGCATCTTACAGAGAAAAAATTAACCCTTTTCATAGGAATACGACCAATTTCAATAGGAATAAGGAACATTTTGATAGGAACAGTGATAACAATGTCAATAAAACTAACATCACTCCTAATTGGAACACTAACCACTCCTACAGGGACAATAATAACTCTTTCACCTGAAATTACGACACTTTTAATAGAAACAATAATACATACTACGGACAATTTAATAATAATAGTCCTGAAACTCCCCGACTCCATCAACCCTCGAATAATCTTTATTCAAAATTCTCAGTACCGGAGCCAATGGATATAAATACGGTAACTAATGCCAACAATTCTGCTGGGGGTACAAATTTTCGTCTAGTAGCCTCAGAGGACAATTACCCCACATAAAAATCCAAACCAAAGTACGCCCTCTGAGATTCATAATATACGAATTCTATTGTCAACCCCGGAGTTTGCAACCCTAAATGGGCAATCCCCAAACCTCCAGTAACCATAAAAACCCTTCAAAATATTCTAACCATCTCAAAAATCGTACAAATCCCTTTATACCCAGAACTCGGTAATACTAAAGACATGGTCGAATTTTTAGAATGCCAATTCCATGACTCCTATGACGGAATAATTGGAAACGGTACCCTTAAAAAATACAAAGCAATCGTAGACTACGAAAAAGACACATTGACAATTAACAAAAGAACGATACCATTAATTTACCAAAAACCTGACGAAACACATTTAACTAGGACACAAGGAAACCAATTCACTCCCCAAAATACTCGCAAAACTCAACTAAACGAAATACCTCGTGAAATCTGCGAAAATACAATAAGAAACTATAACGTCCAGGATGACAATAAGTTGAATTTACAAAACAAAGATAATGGTGCTAACACCCCTAAAAGATCCATAATAGATCAGGTAAGGACCGATCACCTAAACTCCGAAGAAAGAGCTGGGTTATTGAAATTGATAAAAAAATACGAAACGATTTTCTACCAAGAGGATAAGAATCTTACTTTTACTAATGCAATTAGGCATAGAATTCGGACGGTAAATGATACTCCTATTCATAGCAAGAGCTATAGATACCCATACGTCCATAAACATGAAGTCGAGAAACAAATTCGCGAGATGTTGGATTACGGAATTATACGTCATAGTTGCTCTCCCTACTCAGCCCCAATATGGATCGTTCCTAAGAAGGAAGACGCAGGTGGCAAGACCAAATGGAGATTGGTCATCGACTATAGAAAGTTGAACGAGGTAACTATTGACGACAAGTATCCTATTCCTGACATCGATGAAATATTAGATAAATTGGGAAGAGCCCAATATTTTACTACTCTCGACCTCGCTAAAGGTTTTCACCAAATTGAAATTCACGAGGACGATGTCCACAAAACTGCCTTCAACGTGGAAAATGGGCATTATGAATTTCTCCGCATGCCTTTCGGCTTAAAAACAGCACCGGCTACATTCCAAAGATTGATGAATGGCGTATTGAATGATTACATTAACAAAATATGTTTAGTGTATATGGACGATATAATAATTTTCTCTACATCTTTAGAGGAACATATTACTTCTTTAACAAAAATATTCGAACGGTTAAAGACCGTCAAGTTAAAGGTACAACTAGACAAATCCGAATTTCTTAAGAAAGAAACGGAATTTCTCGGTCACGTTGTAACACCTGAAGGCATTAAAGCCAACCCTAAGAAAGTTGAGTGTATTAAAAATTACCCCATTCCTAGGACACCTAAGCAAATTAAACAGTTTTTAGGACTCACTGGATACTATAGAAAATTTATTAAAGATTATTCGAAAATAGCAAAACCAATTACTCGATTTCTAAAAAAGGATGCCAAGATTAATATTTCTGATCAGGATTATATAGAAGCTTTCAGAACTCTCAAAACATTATTAATAAACGATCCCATATTAGCATACCCTGATTTCAGTAAAACATTTACACTTACTACAGATGCTAGCCAATTCGCCTTGGGAGCCGTATTATCCCAAGAAGGCCATCCTTTATCTTTTGCTAGCCGTACTCTGAACGAGCATGAAATACACTATAGTACCATTGAGAAAGAATTACTCGCAATAGTTTGGGCAACCAAACACTATCGCCCCTATTTATTCGCCGGAAATTCATAATTGAAACGGATCACAAACCACTCACTTGGTTATTTACTTTGAAAGAACCCAATTCAAAACTGATACGATGGAAGTTGAAACTATCCGAATTTGATTTTGATATTAAGCACAAGAAAGGTGCCAATATGGGCAACGCAGACGCTCTTTCTCGTATACCTAAAGCAGAAATAAACTTAGCTGAAAACAATCGTATCCCCATGAGTAAATCTAGTATAAACGTTTTCAAGAACCAAGTCGTAATCATAAAATCATTGTCTCCAAGAATAGAACATTTAAACATATTTAATAGAAATCGAACAACGATATACGTAAAAAATCTAAACAAAGAATACGCAATCACATTATTGAAGAACCATCTCAAACCACATGCTTTAAACGCAATCCTTATTGAAGACGAAGATTATTTCAAAATTATTGAGGAAATCGTTATCAAATATTTTACCAATAACCCCAAACTTAGAATTATCCGTTGCCTTAAATTATTAAAGGACATAACTAACGAAGAAGAACTAGCAGATATAATAGAAAAAGAGCATTTAAAGAATAACCATAGAGGTATCGAGGAAGTATACAAAGAAATTACGATCAATTATTTTAACCCAAATTTAAAGACACGAATAACACAGTTTATTAATAATTGTGACGTATGTAACATCGAGAAATATGTTAGACAACCGCATAAACCTCTATTAAAACTAACCGAAACACATACAAGTCCTCGCGAAATTATTCATATTATTCATATTCTTAACCTTCATAGACAAATTTTCAAAACACGCCTGTGCGATAAAAATCTCCAGTAGAACTTGGACAGAATTTAAGAGAGCCCTTTGTTACTATTCCAGCCAATTTGGTCTTGTAAAGAAAATTATAGTTGATAACGAATTAGGATTCAAAGCAATTCCCATAAAAGAATATTTAGGAACTATTGGTACAGAAATCCACTATACCTCAAATAGTAACCACACATCGAATTCTGATATTGAACGTTTTCATAATACAATTAACGAGCACATAAGGTTATTAAAACACCACGAAAGAACTAAGGAAGATTCTGTAGAGGAAAAAATCTTAATGATTATAAGTTATTACAACAATACAATACATTCTACAACAAATAAAAAACCTATAGACTTTATCAACGGACAAATACACCAGGACGAATATACAGATATTTACGAAACCATCCTTAGAAAAAAACAAAAAGCCATAGATAAATCGAATCAGAATCGTAAAAATGATCCATTACAAGAAGGACAAAATTTTATTAAAAAAGTTAGAGGGGGAAAAAATCACTCTAAATATAGGAAATTGCACACACAAAAGATTGATGAAGACCATGTTATTGATACCCGAAACCAGTACAAATATTACAGAACCAATGTCAAACCTTGGAAAAAGTACCAAGCCACTGACAACCCTACAATTAGAACTAAACAGAAACGCCAAAAGGACGCGTAATAGAAAAATTAACACTAATAAAAGAAATTGAAATTAAAGAAATTATAACGGGAGCAATAATAGCATACGAAATACACTCGATACATAATTGTAATAAAATTGAACCTTATCCTAAATGTAAAGTACCTCATAAAACTTATAAATTGTAGAATATATGTAAACTATAGAGTATGTAAAAACTCAGAATAAAAAATATACGACACCATTGTACTACCGATTGTCGTAACAAAAATTAAGGGAAATAAAAATATCCAATCCCTCCTTTTACAAAACTATGTCACACATCCTGAAAACATACAAATAATAGAGGAGGCACCCAATATTAGCAGAATAAGTCATATTTTAATGTAAAAAAAGGGGCGGGGGGGGGGGGGGGGGTGTTACATATCCACAACAGAAACATGACATCTATATAAAATAAACATAACAAAACGAATATATCTTTATAATGTCGTTCGAATGCAATTATATTTTAAATACCTAAATTACCTATTAACAGATAGACATTCTTGTAATAAGCATATATCTCTATAATGTCGTTTGAATACAATTATATTTTAAATACCTAAATTACCTATTAACAGATATACATTCTTGTAATAAGCATATATCTCTATAATGTCGTTTGAATACAATTATATTTTAAATACCTAAATTACCTATTAACAGGTAGACATTCTTGTAACTACCTGAGGTACAATCTATTAAGATCGCAATGTTAGATTTTAAGTAAAAACACAATTAAATACACTGAAATGTACTGGAGAAATCTAGTACATTCGCAGTGTATACCAATTGCGCAGCAGCTGGCACCAACTGGCCGATTGTCGCCACGAAGAGGTCATAGCGTCCCTTTTTGAATTGGCAGTTATGCCCGAGGAGCAGTCCGCTACCAGCCATCATCGTGTGCACACCGTCCGAGTCATTGTCGCTGATCCTATATAAGTTAATAAAGTTAAATAAACCGAAAGATCGCGTTCGTTTTCTTTTATATAAAGTTTGTTGCTAACGAACGATCGTTGGCTCAAAACTATAACTGGTGATCCTGCATAAATCAATAAAGATAAATAAACGGAAAAATCGCGTTCGTTTTCTCTTATATAAAGTTTGTTGCTAACGAAAGATCGTTGGCTCAAAACCATAACTCTTAAGCTCAGGAACGTCTATCTTAGCGAGAGTTGGGCTTGGCAACGACGAGTTATGATCCCGTAACCATGAAGGACCATCGAACCAATGGCTGCTTTCCACAAAGTAAGAGGGAAGCTGACCACGAGAAATAAGATCTGCGGGATTATCTAGAGATGAAATGTGATTCCAATGGCACTCGGATACATTTGTTTGTATCTCGGACATACGATTTGCTACGAAGGTTTTAAGCGTGTATGCCGGGGTGCTTATCCAATATAAAAGAATAGTGGAATCACACCAAAGGCAGACCTGATTAACTTCAGTTAAGTTGCCAGCTCTTATGATGTTGTAAAGTCGAGAAAGCAATACCGCAGCGTAGAGTTCCAGCCTAGGCATCGTTATCGACTTTAGAGGAGAAACTCGAGATTTAGATGCAATTAAGCGAATATCACTTGGCCTTGCGGATCACTAGACCGCAAATATAAACAAGCCCCGTAAGCCTTCTCGCTAGCATCACAAAATCCATGCAGTTGCACATTAACTGCATTTGGTATAGTTTGTCACACAGTAGAATTGCCTCGGGGATTGTTGTAGCCCCTGTAAGCAAATCGTCTACATAAAAGTTCCTGCGCAATATTCGAGCGACATGGGCTCCTCGATAGTATAGTGGTTAGTATACCCGCCTGTCACGCGGGAGACCGGGGTTCGATGCATCGTCGGGGAGCCTCTGGCTTTTTATGGAAAATTTAACAAGCCCTAGGACTTGCTAAATAAGGCCAAGACCGGTTCCCGGTTGTAGTGCCGATGATGGGGAAAATTATCCATTTCATCATCAGCCAATTGGAATAGAGTTTTTATAGACAAATATGATGCGCAAGCTGTCCCATAAGTTGCAGTATTGAGCTTATACACCTGAATGGGAGCATGCGTCGATACAGGATTTTTTGATATTCCGAATCGGTACTGTGGACACGAACTTGACGATACATTTTTTCGATGTCAGCCGTGAGAACGTAAATATGAAAACGAAATCGTAAAATGAGTTCAAATAAGTCGTCCTGTAACTTGGGACCTACCATAAGAGTGTTATTTAAGGAGATACCCGTCGTTGTTTTTGCGGAACCATCGAAAACAACCCGAATCTTGGTTGTTAGGCTGCTCTCCTTCACCACCGAGTGGTGAGGAAGCAAGAAACCCTTGGCCTCTTGATTCACCGCGAGTGACATGTGCCCTAAGGCCAGGTATTCTTCAAGAAATGAAGTGTACTCACGCTGCGCTTCGGGCCTAGTTTGGAGTGTGCGTTCCAAGGCATAAAAGCCTCTTAATGCAGTCGTGTAAGAGTCGCCTAATGCGGTTTTCTTATGCTTGAACGGCAGTTTTACGTCATATCTACCATCAGGGTTTCTAATGGTGTGAAGAGCGTAATGATCCTCACAAGCTGTTTCTTCAGGAGATCGAATTTTTCCAATGGAAAGGTCCACAGATTCCCAAAAACGCGTTAAGTTAACATCAGGAGGTTTGGAGTGTATGGACATGTGGCCAGACACGTTTAATGCCCGAAAACTTGGATCGAACTCACCCACAATGACTCATCCTAATTGCGTTTTTTGCAGTAGGACATTGGGCTGTTTCTTCAACGATATTTGGCCAACACAGAGCAATTTGTAAAACAATTTGACGCCAATTAAAGCGTCAATCTTCGACGATTTAAAGAATTCCGGGTCAGTTAATGGAATATTTCTTGGCAACTCAAGAATATTTGGATCAATAGTAGTCGAAGGCATTGGATGACCAATCTGAGGTATGATTAAGAATTCAACCGCTTTCTCATACTTGGTGACCCGAGACCGCAGTGTTGCCCGAGCTGAATGCATAACCGTTGTCGATATATTATCAATTCCTGCAACATAAATGTTAGCAGGCCTTTGGACGAGCAAACCTACAATAGTGAGAGTAATCAAGTCGCGAAGATTAAGATGAGCCGGACACGTGGCGCGAATGAGCAACGATAGGATCGTGTATAGAATTCTTGACGGTAATCCAACGGGAAAGAGGTCGACAGGGCGGCCGCGACGGAGATGGGAGGACAACGTCAGGTTGGAGCTCGCAGAGATCGGATCGGATGATCGAACGTGGAAGGAGAGCGCACGGGGCAGGGAACAATGGCGGAGCCGAGTCGGCGAGTCCATGAACTTTCGGGTTCCTACAGGCCAATAAATAGTAATAGTACAATAAAGTATAGGCCTTTGGATGAGTTTCAAAAGCCCAGCTGTCTCCTGGGTCATGAAATGAACTTGAGAACCTGCATCTAAGAATATGCGGCACAGCTTGCTCCTGCCTTGATTGTTAACAATATCAACCAACGCAGTGGCTAACAGCCTGTGGGATGTGGTTTGAGTTTGCATGCTCGTAATGTTGGTCGAGAAGTGCGACGTAACCGAATTGAAAGTATTTACCTTTTTGAAATGTAAGAGGGTATGATGGCGTTGTCTAGATTTAGCACATGATTGTGCATTACAGCTAGAAACTCGATGCCCTTTACTTAAACACTGTATGCACCAACGGACAACCCTACTTGCCTCGAGCACTTGAGGAGCTAAGGACGCGAACTTGCTACAGGAATATACCTGGTGACTAGTGTCCTCGCAAAAAACACAAGTCTGAGGGGAAGCCATTAATGCCTGTTGTGGCCGATGGTGCGACGTGTAGAGGGCTTTTCCGATGGTGGATTGGAAGTGGGTTGCACTCGGGTACTTTCTACTTGAGCCCACCTTTTCAGGAAGTCGATGAAGTTTTTCATGGTGGGCTGAGCTAGACTACTACTATAGTCCTCCCACCGCTCACGGGAGGAGGAATTGACCTTTTCAATATGGAATCACAAGCTTCTATAGGCTCTTTTAAGACTTGGAGATCGCGCAAGTGTTTCTGTAAGGTGTCTACGACCGAAAAGAAAAATCCTTGGATATTGAAGGCATATCGATAATAGCCTTAATGTGACAATCACGGATGTTTTTGCGATTATCGTATATCTCTCTTTCAAGAGTTCCCAAGCGACTTGGTAGTTTGCATTGGATGATTCGATGGATGAGTTAACCTCAGCTGCTGCACCTCTCAGACAGCCTTTCAAGTAAAACAATTTTTTGACTGGTGTAATTTTGAAATCTTGGTGCAGCAATACATTGAACAAATCGTAGAATCTTAGCCAGAACTCATGTTAAAGATTTGCACTGCACTTTACACACACACAGAGAGAGATAGAAACGCACACACACAGTTAAATAAAACACACGTGTCTTTTTCGGATACAACCAATGTAATTTTAATTCATAGATATGCGGTTCTTGGGTACTGTTTTGAATTCAGTTCACAAAATTGAGTTTTTTAATACAAGCTTCTTCTTGTTTGGGTAAAACGAGAAACACAACACTGACACTGAATTGGGTTTAGAACACGTATCCAGAAGAGTCGAATTATTGTTGCCCCTTTGCGAACAGTCTGGTTTTTTATAGAATATCTACCGGGGAGATAAAATTTATTCGTGAACGGAACTCGACGAAGTCGTACGGTAAGCGCAAACCACCGATGTTCTTTTTCTTAACCACCGTCAAAAGGTTACTTGCAGCGACTTTATCTTCCGTCTTCCATGACGGGTAATAATCACTTTTCTTTTTTATTGTCCGGTCGCACTGATGGTTGCGCACAGACTCTCTGATAAAATATCCAAAACCGGATGACGTTCACACACACACACCCTTATCTCTCTTTCGGTCGAGCGAACCAAAAGATGCATCCATTGTTTACCCACAATAGATCTTTTTTGATACACATGCGGTATGCTTCGCAGTACATTTCCTGATAATCATAAACATTGAAAATGTTTATGATCTGCGAGATCTGATTGTGTGGATGCGTGTATACAATTCTTAGAACCGTGTATTTACACAAGTGTTCATTTACGGTCAACGATGGCAAAGATATTTTGTATACCTAATTGGTTCACTACCATAGAATTGTTCTTTGTTTTGAGTAGCACATTATTTTCTTTGTGCCGTCATGGATTTTTCCCAAATGTACTACCTGGATTCCATGATTCGTCCGTATATGCATTTTGTATCTAATGCACTTTTACAGGTACTCATTGGATTGGATATGTTGATTTGGATTAATCAACATATAAAGGCGAATCCCGTTAACGGTGGGGGATGGCCCCCCAAAAAAGGCGAGTATTAGGGGAGGGTAGGCGTTGCGTGTAACACTCATACGAACCATCAAACGATGGCAAGGAAATGGTGGGCAACTGGGATGAATGAAAATTCTCTATGAGGTTTCGCAACAATTGGGAAAGTATTTGCTGGTTTAGATCTTCATCATTTGGAGAAGTACTGACAGGTGGTTTTGGGCTTTCAGGTTGATCAGAAGCACCGTGAAAGGACGAAGATAGTTTGGTTGACGGGCTAGATGGGAGACTAAGAGGGTCGATCTCACGAGTTATTGCCTTACTGTCAACCTCACCAACATCTTTTAGTTCCGTTACGTTGATCGATACTGGAATAGATTTTTTGGCATGCTCGCTTAAAAGTCCAACAGCGATCCCATACACCTTGTGATATAACTCGTCAAAGACGGTCCTATGTTCAAAAAGCTCATCCGTGGGTTCTAGTAAACCCCCCAGAGCTTCTGAAAGGACATAAACTTATCGCGAACCGTTTCTATTTCGGAAAACCTCTTTTCAAGGATAAGAAAATCAGTCTCGGTATTGAAATTATTTAAAAAGTTAACGTAGTTAGTCAAGGACCGTTTAGCACCAGCTCGCTTGCTGGCCAATGATTTAATTTGCTTTGGGCCATTTTGGATAAGATAATTCGAAGACGCGACAGTATTTGGAAAGTCGAGATTGCGTAAAGCGTATATAAGTAAGAGGAAGTGGTATTAGGATAGATAATTTAGGAAGGATTATGGTAGGGTAGCCGATTAAAAATCTTTAGCACTAAGCAACTCACCTGTGAAGTTACCGCCTTCTCCTTTGGTCTGGTCTAGCGATGCTCGCTCCAAGGAATAAAACTGCTTGCAGCTGCTGTAGAAGACACGAACTCTCTCCTGATTAAAGCTGGTTGCAGGGTTTTTTTTCGATTGATCCTTTGAATAAAACAGGATAACGCGAATGTTCACACCACCTTGTGTAGTCTTCTGATCTGCACGTTGTCGTAGACGTCCGATCGTGGCGGCGGTTGATGTCGAAGTGCTCATGTGTTCGCGCCAATTGTCCACACATGTGGTATGTGTCAAACGAAATTGGCGGGAATGATCCGGCGTCGGTTCTCGTTCTACGTGTGAGCGAGACCAACGTAGTACCGCGTCGACGCCACGCCAATTCAGCTGTGACTCTCCTTTGTGTGGGAGGGAGACCGAGAGTGTGCTTGACTTAATTAGTCGAAAGCCACTCTCGGTGTAAGTCATTGCTTACGGCGACTGCATGGAGGTTGTGGATTGTGCTGATGCGTCACGGAGATCCCCATTTACATACTTAACGTAACAAAAAAATAAACAAAATGGTGGTTGTAAAGGATATTGCAAGGATGTACTAGATTACAACCATAAAGTGATACCAAACATGCAGGTGATATGATAAAGGACTAGAAGAATTAAATTAAATTATAACATTAAGGACGGTAGATAAAATGAAAATCCACATAACAGGAAATGGGGTAAATCAAGCATGCAGCGACAAGTATACTAATATAATCAGTTTGTTTTTTGACTGTTTGTCGTTATTTGATCACTCCCTACAACTCGCCATTTTGATGAGCGCCATCGACAGTTTTCTATAAATTATTTTCGAGAGGCATGCAAAATGACATATATTATCGTGTGATCGACCTATACATCCACGTATTCATCAGGATCTACACGGGTGCCCACTCTTCCTAGAGATCCCTGAAACCCGCTGGTGCACCAGGAATACATTACAGCCCCATCCTATTTAATATCTACACCTCCGACGGGAGAGTATACCAGATATGCTATGCGGATGCCGTCCTAGTGTACACGTCATCCCAAAGCCCTAAACTTGCAACAAATCGACTCAACCGTAACCTGGACGAACTGTATCGGTATTGCAGCCAATGGAAAATTCCACTTCATTCTTCCAAAACAGTAGGCATAACTCTGAGTAGGAAACACGCCCAACCCACTTCTCGATATTCACCGAATATTCGAATACAAATAGGAGGTACTGCGATTAGACCACAGGACAGATGAAATATCTTGGACTCGTTTATACCCCAAAAATTAATTTCATCAAACATGTGACCCACATTTTCCAAAGGGGCCTCGGTCGATCCATGCAACTTCACAATACCTTAAAGTCCAACTTGTCTGCTATAGCAGCTAATCCGATCGGGAATATCGTACGCCTTTCCCGTATGGTTTTGTATATCTTCGGCCCAAATTGAAAGGCTTCGAGTTTTCGAAAGGAAACTCCTTAGAAGATGCGGCAACCACTCTAGTAGGCCTGGTGGTCATCAGTACCCCAATTCTCTCCTATATGAAGGTGCCTCCGTTACCCCTATCGACGAGTATTTGCTGCTATTAGCATACAAGCACAGCAAATCCATACAGGATAGGGAGAACCTACTTGTACGAGTCTTGCGTTTTTTTAACCATTCTCTCGTTCGATCTCTTCGAATCCGACCACCACAATTTCTTCTTCAGTAAAAAATTGAAGAAAGCACCTTTCCCAACCCTACCAGTCTTGTATGATTTTCTTCCCATCATCTCTCCAGCCAAGTAGTTAGAGACAATTTCAACTAACTCTGCACACACTGCCGTTAGATATCTCCCTCTTTTCTTTTCAGATATTTGGAGACAGAGCCCAACATCCTCAACTACGTGGGAGATTCTGGTTGTCGCAAGATGATCAGAAGCCAGAGACACGATGAAGAAGACATTTGTCCTTGTCTCATTTGAATCGGCCTCTCGCCACTCTTTTATTCGAGGATCAATAAAATCACGAAGGCCGAACGTACGGCCAATGCGCGAACCGTAGATTTAACCGCATCAAAGAAGTAATAGTTTAATAACTATTAAATAATCATCAAAGCAAGACTAATAAAATAATATGTAAAATTAACTTTGTTGATAAATTGTTCGCGAGACGAGTTCAAAAGTGTAGTTGTTGCATCCCCATTTGTAAAACGTCTGCTTGAAGTTCTTTTGTCGTGACTTCCCAGCTATAAAAGCCACGTTGTCGCTTACATTTCCAGGCTCTAGTCTGGATTTTTCGACTGAGAGTCTGGAAATAAGGTTGGTAAGATTTCTCTCATCGGGCTGTGTTGAATCCCATGCCCTGATGAAATGTTTGAAGGTGGAGGGAAGAGTCATTAAAATGTTTGTGATTATCTGCTGATCAGAAATGTTCGCACCCATAACCTTCAATCGATGTGCAAGGTTTTCCAACTTGGCAACGTGTGTAACAATGTTGTGAGCTGTGTCTTTCTGAACACTGTACCATTGTTCAAGTAGCATGTGAATGCTGGTCTCCGACTTTTGTTCATAAACAGATGAAAGTTTGTCCCGCATTTCCTTGGATGTCGTGCACTTGATGATGTGAAGTAGCGGTTCCTCGTCGACTGATGTGGCGATAGTACGTTGTCCAAAAGTGTCCAGTTTTGCCCATGAGGCATGTGCTGTTCGATGAGCTTCGGTTATGTTTTCCTCTGGAAATTCCTTTTCTCCGCTGACGATGTCCCATGCTCCACTTGAGAGTAGAACGACGCGTACCTGGAACTTCCACGTACTCCAGTTCTCAATGCCTTTGAGTTTGGTTATCCTTATTGATTCGTTCTCCATCGTGGTGTTGTAAAATTTCACTGTTGCACGTGGGCGGACTTACAAGAATTTAAACAACACAAAAATATTTATCGTTCCGTGAACCTGGGCCCATAACCTATTGAGCAGGCAGGGTGAACAATAAAAACAAAACGGGATTGTTGTTTAAATTGAGGATACATATTTTATGAGGATACACGTCCCAACGGCACGAAAGCTGGATGCTAAGGAGAAGGAAGTGAAAGTTGAAAAATGTGAGTTTGGCGTTTCTTGGTGTGGGTGACAGTTGTGTGTCTTAAGGGCCTGAATTCAATGAGAAGAATGAGTGTTTTCATGAGTGTGATAGTTTAGCTTTGAGTGCGTACAGTTTGAATTCAATTTTTTAATTTGTTTAACAACCCGGTTGCCGACGTAAGTTTTCCATCGGCTCGACGCACCATGGATCCATGATATGAGGACGGTGGAATCTGACCAGAGGTGGACTGGGGCGTTCTGGGTTGACATGATGGTGAGGGCGCGCTTCATCAGGCGCGTCAGCAATAATGCGGCACACAGCTCCAAACGTGTTAGGGATACCTGCTATAAAGGGGCCACCTTAGTCTTGTGCGCGGATGGTGCATGATGACTGCGACGGGGTGCCAAATGTCCCGAGGTAGATGACGGCGCCGTAGGCGGCCTGTGAGGCATCGACGAATCCGTGGAGCTCCACCGATGGGTGGGTGTTGACGCAGCCGGTCCATCGAGGGATGCGAAGTGTGGGTAGTTGCCGTAGATCTGCGACAAGTTCACGCCATCGGGACTCCATGGGGGGGGGGCAGGGGTTCGTCCCACCCGAGTCCCAAGGGCCACAGTTCGTGCATGAATATATTGAATTTTACCACAACGGGGGAGATCCACCCCAGGGGGTCGTATAGGCGGCCGATAAATGCGAGGGCCCCCCTTTGGTGTGGGCCGCGTCGCACATTGAGTCTCGGAGATGGAATGTGAAGCAGTCTTCCTCGGGTCGCCATTTGATTCCCAAAATTGAGTGGGCCTCAGCTGGGGGCCAAGTGGGGCATGTGCCGAGTTCGCCTGGTTGGGCAACGGGTGTTTGGAGTTCCGTTTGCTGAGGGGGAAGTCGCCCGCCGACAGTAGTTCGCTGAACTGCTGCTTCAGTAGCTGTGCCCCTGTGAGAGTGTCCGAGCCAGCGAAGATGTCATCCACATATGTGTTCTTCATGAGCACTTGTGCTGCTAGGGGGATCCGTGCGCTCTCGTCGAGAGCCAACTGCTTAAGCGTCCGTGTTGCCTGATACGGGGAGCTCGCGAATCCGTAAGTAGATCTTGATGTCGCCGGTGGTCGACGGTCGCCAGAGGATTTGCTGATATTGGCGATCCTGCTCATCGATCCTTATTTGTCGGTACATCTTCGCAATGTCCGCGAAGAAGACGTATTGGTGCGCGCGGCAGCGCAGCAGGGCGTCAAAAATGTCACTCTGGAGCTTTGGTCCAACGTAGAGGCATTCGTTGATTGAGACTCCAATCTCTGGCTGGACCGAACCATTGAACACCACGCGGATCTTGGGTGTCTGGTCAGACGCTTTGAACACCCTATGGTGTGGGATAATGAATCCATGTTCCTGGGTGTCCACCTAAGTCATATGGTTAAGTTCGATGTATTCATCAATGAATCTCTTATATAGATAGCGGAACTAGGGTTGGAGCCTGCTCTCCAGTCGTCGAAATGCTGCGCGGGCGACGCTGCGCGAATCCCCTAGGTCCGTTTTATTAGGCTTCAAGAGCAGTCGTAGTATATAGCGGCCTTGCTGGTCGCGTCTGGTCGTTGAGGTGAAGTGAGCCCCGCATGCTTGCTCCTCCAAAGTCAGAGCGGTTGGATGGGAAGAAACCTCCTCCTGAATCCAGAACTTTTCCAGGCGGTCGCGCAGCTCGCGGTTGACACTGATCTGGTGGCTGGTCAGAGGGCGGATGATGTTGGTGTGCCGCGGACCGCGGGAAGCTACACCCGTTAGTATCCAGCCAAGGTGCGTAGACTGGGCGATCACGTCGAAGTCGTTGGACTTCTTTAGTGCGGGTGTAATGGGTATGCATCAGCGCTAATGATCAAATCCACCTTTTCCGTCATTGAGACCAACTCCAGACCCGCCACAATAGAGAGATCGCTTGGCAGGAGTCGTGGGGATGGCACATAGTCCGACAGATGAGGCAGGATGAGCGCGTTGACTGTCCAGCCTTGCGAGCCATTGGTCCGGGGCAGTATGGTGACGGAGGATAGGGCCTTCGCTGTCTGGCAGCGGGCGCCCCCGACTCCATGGACTGGGATGAATGATACGCGCCGGCGGAAGCGCAGTCGCTGGGCGAGGGATTCCGAGATAAAGGTGGCCTCTGAGCAGCGGCCCAGTAGGGCCCGAGCCTGTAGTCGGCGTTGGGACCCCGACTGGGCGAGGACGCGTGCTTTGGACAGGCGGATCGCCCGGGTGGGCGGTGCCACATAATCGGTTGTCTGGTCTTCTTCCTTCAGTGTGTCTATTAAATAACCGATATAACTATACGATTCCGGCAACGTGTTCAATAAATAATTCAGTTTTTCCTTTTCAGTAACCTTAGCACTCGCGTTTTTTTAGCTCATTTACATAATATTCAAAGTCATAAAAGAATGTCGCTGAATCACTATAGTTTTTAAGCTTGAGTCTTTCTAATTTATTTCGACACATAACTTGCAGCGCCGTTGATTCTTTTAAGTACATGTTATTAAATTTTCTTATTATTCCACACGCCGTTGTTTCATCACAAACGAATTCCAATTGCTTGTCGGATATAGCGCTGTAGATGTAGTTCATCGCTTTCAAGTTATTATTGTCCCAATCGTCTTTATCATCACTTGCTTTTACACTTTCTATCACTTTTTCAATTTTAAATATAAGACGAGTCGTTTTTTCCACACACTATAGTTCGCTCCGTCGAACATCGGTATTATAATTTTTTCTTCCGCCATTTTTGTGCTTTCTAACATATACGAGACACTTCAACATTTTATTTATATCACTTGGCTCTTCCCCGAACAACTACGCTTCGCTACCATGTTGAGTCGGTTGATATAAAGAATAAGAACGGAGATTTAATTTATACAATATAAAATACATTTATTAAACTATAACTTCGCAAGCTCGATAACTGCGCGCGGCGCTTATGGTACGTGTATTCATCGCGGCGTCTTATGATACTCTGCTGTCAATGCTTCTCGCATGTCTCGTTTCTCACAAGCCGCTCTCTCTCCTCTCTCTCTGCATTCATACACACATTCATAAGAGCGCGCTCATGCGCCACACATTAGGCAATATAAATGTATATTCTCAACAGGAAGTAAGTCTTTGGACACAAAAATTATGTCCAGAATTGAGTCACCTTGATTGATTGATTGATTGAATAACGCATTTATTGTACAATAATTTAACAAATGTTGACTTAGGACTAAAATGCTAAATCCTATTTTACAATCTTTTCTTATTCTTAAAATAATTTACTGACTCTACACGAGCACTCTAAATTACACAATACAATTTTGTGTAATGCCTTTCGGCGTACAATAATATTTTTATATTTTTATATTTTTATATATTTTCTATTACCCGAATATTTTAGAAGACGAAGTTCTCTCTGTATTTTTTTTTTTTTTTTTTTTTTTTTTTTTTTTTTTTTTTTTTTTTTTTATAAATAATATATGGTAAAAAAGTTTATAAAAAAAATTAATAACAAAAAAACAAAAAATGTTAACATAAAGAAATTTTAAAACGAAAAGGAATCTAAATGAAAAATGGAAATGAAAAGGAAGAATAAATAAATATGAAAAGGGAAGTGAGGAATGGGAAGGGAAGGCGTAGCGTCTGAAGATGTTACTATATTTGGGGATATTAAATCCTTTCTTCATTGTCAATCCACCACCAGTTGGGATGGGATCGGTCATTTATAGATTTATCTCGATCGCCTATTGCCATGCTAAATCGCAAGTGAACTGCAGCATTTGATATATCACTGTTATAAAGAATCCGTTTGTCCCTGGCACCACGAAAAGCGTGGTAAATAATAGGGACTCCGTGCTTGTTTTGGATAAGACCTTTTCTATCCAATAGAGGGAACGCTTCTGGTGGGATAAACCCATTTTGGAATGTATTCTCCAGGTATATGTCATTGGGGTAGTATGCTCCCGAGATAAGATTATTTTCGCTGCACATTGCCCTTGCAGTGTGACCACGAATAATTTTGATAATGAAATTGTCTATCCTATTCAGTCCTGATTTGTCATACAGTGTCTTATTAGGATAGAATTTCCTGTATTGAGACTCAGGTGTTCTATGTAACCCGAGGCAGGAACGCAAGCACTGCCTCTCGAACATGCGAAACTTTTCCATGTAGGATGGGGAAACGTTGAACCATACCGGGCAACCATACACTAATATTGGACGAATAAATGCTGAATAGGAAATTATTTTAACTTTGTGATCTAGGAGACTATTTCGAAACAGACTTCTTGTCATTGCATATGCACTTTTAGCTGCGGAGAGGGCAGCTGCTATGTGCTTATCAAAGTATAGGTATTGGTCCATCCAGATACCAAGGTACCTGACAACAGTTTTCATTTGCAGCGGAAGATTATTGCTTCCTACAATGGAAAAGTTTTTCCAATTATGCCTTGTATCTCTTGAAGCTGTAGAAAGAGGTGTTCTGAAAAGGATGGTTTCTGTTTTTTGGAAGTTAATTTTCAATTTCCAATCGTCACAAAAGCGTTTGATTTTATTGAAGTCTTCTTGAAGAAGTCTGTTAATGGCATCGATATTTTTTTCTGATCTGTACACTACAATATCGTCGGCGTATGCAATAGCATGATTAAGAGACCCAACTAGATCACTAGTATAAATATTGAAGAGAATGGGAGAATTCACGGCTCCCTGCTGTAAGCCGTTTTTAATATGGAAAGTTTTATTGGAGATTTTGTCCCCACATTTTACCACAAATTGCTTATCCATTATCATATCGTAAATGATGTATAACAGATATTCGGGCAAACCTAGATTTGATAGCTTATATACAAGTCCTTCTAACCATACGGTATCGAAGGCCTTTTCAAAGTCAACCAAACATACGCCTGTGCATTGTCGTTTTGCCTTGTTCCACTGTATATCGGAAACAAGTTTTGTAGCTGCATGAACTGTGTCGTGGCCCGCTCTAAAGCCAAACTGGTTGTTCGGAATGATGTCGTTTTCATCACACCAGTTTATCAATGCCCTATTTATGATTTTCTCGAATATTTTGCTAATATTCGGAAGCAGACTAATCGAGCGAAGGTTAGCGGGATTGCTCCTGTCCTTGCGTCACCTTGAGTACCCACCGTATGTGCGACTATTTCGAAGTTGAGGGCATAAGTGTTTTCGGTGTACCATTGGTACAGTTTTGTGCCATTTGGGCAAAAGACAGAGTTGTTCCAGTGGGAATGTCTGGAGTTAAAGTCGCCGCCTATGATGAAGGGTGTATGCCCCGAGGACCTTATTAGTTTCCCAATATCTTCGGGATTAATGGGGCTATTATTGGTTTTATGCGAGTGGTATACGGAGTATATATTCACTCTACCATTATTAGCCAGATGCAGTTCAACCCCAGACACCTCTATGGACTCAAAGTGTGGGAGGTCAATAGCTTCATGGCGAAGTCCGCTATTAACCAGTATACAAGTGCCACCTCCGTTGATGGTGGGACCGCCAGTGAGGGTTCGATCTCTTCGAATCATGGAGAAGTTTGGGAATACGGGACGGCGACATAGATGCAACCTAGTTTCGGTTACAAGTACCACGTCCGTGATGACTTACTTGTTTTAGCTTGCTTGGATGTTTGCTGGAACTGCGACTGGGTGCAGGGGGCGTTGACTTGCTGCTCCCCTGATCAGCTTTCGTTGACTGTCCTCAAGTCAGCTAGTTAGAACACCGAATTTGTATTTTACTTCGTTTTGTTTTGCACTCTTTTTGATTAATTAATCTTATTGCTTTCGAAGTTTTACGTCGAATGTCAATTTTGTTTTTATTCACCGTTGACGTTTATTTTTTATCTGGCGCCAACGCCGTTTTATTATTTTTTCTCTACCAAGTAGAATTTGCACAAAGTAGTTTATGCAAATTAGCTACTTGGCGAGTTGTTCTCCTTTTAGAGGTAGAGAGGGGAAACTTACGAAAGGGGATTTGTGGATGTTCGGGGGGAACTGGATGCGAGGTAGGCCCGTAACACGTCGTGTTGGTCTTTACCGGGGCTCGCTTAGGGACTTGAATATGTGTTTGAGGGGGAGGAGTTGGGAGAGTTTTTATATTCCTTGTTTGTTGACCTTTAAGCATGTCGGCAAATGTAAATCCATTTTGGATGAAGTGTTGTGTGGCCTGTTTTCCGAAGTCTGAGTTGGCTGTTTGCTTAGCTCGAGTCTCTTTGGATCTTTGAATAATTTTTTTATATTTACGACAGTTCCTGTAACTAGCCGGATGTCCTTTGTTGCCGCAGTTGCAGCAAGTTGGCAGTGTTATTTCATCCTGCACATTTGTTGCGGGATCGTATTTTGCTAGCAGCAGTTCGTACTTGCCAATATCGTGGGATTTTCCGCAACGAACGCAACGGCGACACATGTTGCAGTTTCGGGAGACATGCCCCAATAGGCAATTCACTGTTATGAAATACTTCGAAGACAATTTGCTGATGCAAGATTGGAAGCGACTGTTTCCGTATTATGGAATCTATGTCGGTCCCTGGGGCAAGGTGAAGCTCCCATATGTTTCCCTTGCTGTATTTTTCCGGTCTGATTTTCACAAACCGTTGTGGGGACAGAATTTGTTGACGCCCGTTAAGTTTACGTTAGGAAATGTTGCCTCGAGGGCAATTACGATGTCGTTCTTTTCCCAACAAGAAGCGACTCGTCTTAGAAGTATGGTCCTCGACTTTTCGTCGGCCGGTGTGAATGTGTAATAATTCACCTCCTTGGCCTTGAGGTTGTTGTTAACCTTGCGGTAGGTTTCCCTATCGTAGATTATGATTTTGTTTAGGGATTGGCTTAAGGTCTTTGCCTTGAAGTTGGAAATCCACAGTCGGTTCATGTCACCGACGACATTTTTTTAAATTGAGGTCTCGTGTAAAGACCCCGGGTTGCTGTTTTTTCTTAGAACAGGTGCGCGGACCTCGACCTCTGGTTGTACAGTGTTGGGAACACAAGCGGCCTTTGGTTTTGGGTGAATTAGCGGAGTTGGCCTCGGTGGGCAAGGCTCGTGCGGAGGTACGATTTTTAGATAATTTGGAGTTCGACAACTTTTTGGGGACAGCTGATGATGATGATGGGGGTGGTGCTGGCGGGCAGCCGGTGGCGATACGCTTATTGGAGGGTCTTCCTCGCAGCTTACTGTTGGGAGTGGTGTTTTCCGCTTTGGGGCCCTAGATGAGTTTGGTGTGGGGGTACGCGAGTCACCGCCGTCCATTGAGTCATCAGAATGGGCCACGAGGAAGTATCTTTGCAGTTTCTGATCCTCGAATACAAAATTCATCGCCCTTTTATACAAAATCTTATCGGGATTTTGTATCGCGGATGCATCGAAATGCAAGCAGAATTTCGAAATGTAGTTCGACTGGAGTCGAGTACTGGAGAAAAGGAATGGGATATCTATTTTTAGAATATACACATCTGGCTGCAATCCAGATGGAGATAAGGATTTTAGAAATGCATGTATGGGAACGAAATGGATATCTTTTAATGTGTGTTTGTTTGCATATGAAGATATGCATTGTGGTTTTTAGTTTTTAGGAAGGATTTTATATTTAAACATTGGATTGTTAGTTTGGGGATATGGATGCATGATATAGTAGGTGGGTAGAAATGTATGTGGGAGGAAAATGGTAGGGCTTCTTGGAGCACTACATTAGATATAGTTGTTAAGAGGATTATATTATCGTGTACATGTTTATTTTATTTTATTTACAATATTTACGACACATACAATTCATTTGTGTTGTGCCAGGGAGTCGTCTATGATTTTGAGAAAGGTTTTGTCCTGGGAAGCAAATAGATAATGTATGTGGATAAGAAATGGGAATGGGGATATTGGTCGCACGTTCATCAGGTGTAGTTTGTTTTATTCATAAAATGGCTTTAGACGATTGTTGTGTATTACAACCGCTGTTTGCTAGTCAATAAGTTTGGCCTAGCTATTTCGTACATTTTCTGTAATTTGTATTTTAATAGCTTGTGCTAACTCTCGTGGTTGTACACTGGTTCCGGTGCTCGTATTAAGTTCGAGGGTACTTCCGGAGTGAAACCATAGAGACAATCCATAGACG
Organism: Microdon myrmicae; assembly: GCA_963931805.1. Lineage (NCBI taxonomy): Eukaryota > Metazoa > Arthropoda > Insecta > Diptera > Syrphidae > Microdon > Microdon myrmicae. The sequence continues at coordinate 11,205,118 of OZ007502.1, forward strand.
TGAGTCTTGTACCTTCGTGTACACTGCTGTTGTACACGAATGTCGCCGTCCTCAGGTATTGATCCCAAGATTGAGGGTTTTCATCCACAATGCTGCGTAGGTATTCTACGATTTGTCGATGGGCTTTCTCGAGAGCTCCAATCGATTGTGGATGGTACGCTAAGGTTTGTAGTTTTTTAATATGGAGCAGCTTACACACGGTTTTAAATAAACCGCTGATCGGTGACTAAACACTTCGGAACACCATACCGAGAACTGATTTGATCGAAAAAGACCTGCGCCACCGATTCTGCAATCCATATACCTGGACAAATTGTCCTAAAAAGTTAAAATGTATTGGATGCCCGTAGGGGTTTTTTCGATAGGACCAACGATGTCTAAGTAGACTTTATCAAAGGGCCTCTCAGTAATGTTAGTTTTAGCCACTCCCTGGAGGCCACCCATGGGAAGGTCATGATAGTCTCTCAGTATTATTTGGACTTCTTCAGGGTTTGTAATTTCCATCATCCCTATCTCATACGTGCGATTCACAGTCTCATTCTGAGGAGGATCAGTGTCCTCTGGAAGTCCTTGGGCATTATATTGCTGGAACGGTTGTTTTCTAATAGATTCGTTTAGCGTGCAAATTCGAAAGTTCGGCGAAACGAACGACGATTCAAAATAAAGAACGATACACGAAAAAATGTTTTTAAACTTTTTTTTTTATTTGATGTAATTGAAGAAAAGATTCAATTACGCACATGCAAACTGGTACATGTGACACGACACGAACACAAAATATTCGAATTTATCGAATTCAACAACGATAATAATACGAGAGACTTGTAACAAACACAACTGCTTCCAAAGCTGATTTTGAATAGAAGAAGAAATGTGTAGACAATTAGCGCGAACACACGAGCACTTCGAGATCAACCGCCGCCACAACCGGACGTCTACGACACCGTGCAGATCAGCAGACTACACAACAACACCTCATTACCCTGCGAGCAGACGACAGCCACGATTCTGGCTATGTCACTTTTACTTTTTTTCATTTGACTACTGTTGTTGTGTAGTCTGCTGATCTGCACGTTGTCGTAGACGTCCGAACTTGCCGGCGGTTGATGTCGAAGTGCTCGTGTGTTCGCGCCGATTGTCCACACATGTGGTATGTGTCAAACGAAATTGGAGGGAATGATCCGGCGTCGGTTCTCGTTCTACGTGTGAGCGAGACCAACGTAGTACCGCGTCGAAGCCACGCCAATTCAGCCGTGACTCTCCTTTGTGTGGGAGGGAGACCGAGAGTGTGCTTGACTTAATTAGTCGAAAGCCACTCTCGGTGTAAGTCATTGCTTACGGCGACTGCGTGGAGGTTGTGGATTGTGCTGATGCGCCACAGAAATCCTCATTTACATATTTAAACTAACAAAAAACAAACAAAATGGTGGTTGTAAAGGATATTGCAAGGATGTACTAGATTACAACCATAAAGTGATACCAAACATGCAGGTGATATAACATAGGATTAGAAGAATTAAATTAAATTATAACATTAAGGACGGTAGATAAAATGAAAATCCACATAACAGGAAATGTGGTAAATCAAGCATGCAGCGACAAGTATACTAATATAATCAGTTTGTCAAATTCGACTTAATCCTTCCAAAACAGTAGGCATAACTCTGAGTAGTAAACACTCCCAACCCACTTCTCGATATTCATCGAATATTCGAATACAAATAGGAGGTACTACGATTAGACCACAGGACAGGTTAACTATCTTGGGCTCATTTATAGTACAGAAATAAATTTCATCAAACATGTGACCCACATTCTACAAAGGGGCCTCGTACGATCCAACCAACTGCACAATACCTTAAAGTCCAACTTGTCTGCTATAAGCAGCCAGCCCGATCTGGAATATCGTACGCCTTTCCCGTATGGTTTTGTATATCTTCGGCCCAAATTGAAAGGCTTCCAGCTTTCGAAAGGAAACTCCTTAGAAGATGTGGCATCCACTCTAGTAGGCCTGGTGGTCATCAGTACCCCAATTCTCTCCTATATGAAGTTGCCTTCGTTACCCCTATCGACGAGTATTTGCTGCAATTAGCATACAAATACCGCAAAACCATACACGACAGGGAGAACCTACTTGTACGAGTCTTACGTTTTTTAACCATTCTCTCGTTCGATATCTTCGAATCCGACCACCACAATTTGTTCTTCAGTAAAAAATTGAGGAAAGCACCTTTCCCAACCCTACCAGTCTTGTATGATATTCTTCCCACCATCTCTCCAGCCAAGTAGTTAGAGACAATTCCAACTAACTCTGCACACACTGTCCTTAGATGTCTCCCCCTTTCCTTTTCAGATATTTCGACATCCTCAAGTACGTGGGAGATTCTGGTTATCGCAAGATGACCAGAAGCCAGAGACACGATGAAGAAGACATTTGTTCTTGTCTCATTTAAATCGGCCTCTTGCCACTCTTTTTTTCGAGGATCAATAAAATCACGAAGACCCAACGTATGGCCAGTGCGTGAGCCGTAGATTTAACCACATCAGGGAAGTATTACTCGAATAATTATTAAATAATAATCAAAAGCAACACTAATAAAACAATATGTAAAATTAACTTTGTAGATAACTTGTTCGCGAGACGAGTTCGAAAGTGTAGTTGTTGCATTCACATTTGTAAAACGGTGTTTTCCAAGTAATTGGCAGCCAAGATAAACAAAGAGCACGTTTATTGGACCAACCAAGCTCCCAGGGCCAGTAGCTAGGTATAATGAGGATCCTCTGGTATGTCTACTTGGACGTTGCGTATTCTTCCCCTTGATTTAATATAAGTAAATAATCGCCCTTCCAATAAGGTGACGGATCAATTATTAATGAAAAACAAGTGACTCAACATGATAATCGTCTAATACACCAACTTTACATCTGACTAAAGTACAGACGTATCATATTTATTTGTTTAATTATATATTTACATAGATAGGTACTTATTTGTTTACATATTTGTTTATTTGTTCCTCTTTTTTTCCAGTAAATTGAAGGTTTTTTTCGTAATTTCCTTCAAATCATTGTTTGCTTCTTCTCTATAAATATTTTTAATCCCAACGCTATTATCCAGCTGAAAGTCATAAAATAAACATCAATTGGCTGAATGTTAATTGTGCCGCAAGCATATTGTATATTTTAATAAGGAATAAACAATTATATATCTATCTCTCCACAATTGTTGCGGATCGGCAATTAAATGTGCTGGAATGTACTGGAGAAATCTAGGTCATCATTGTCACCACGATGGTGTCATAGCGTCGCTTTTTGAATTGGCAGTTATGCCAATTCGTCAGTCTGCAACCAACCTTCCATGGGCTCGTTACATCGGAGCAAGAATCGTCATCACGACCAACCTTCACCGCGCTCACAGTAGTCGAGAGAAATAAAACAAGGCTGTACAATTTAAATGATACAAAATAAAAGTTAAGTTATCTTTTACTAGTCCTTTACTGTGTTGTATTCTATTATGTGTTCGAGGTATCTTACTGTTTGTGCTGCGAAGTTCAATTGGTGACGTGCTCTTCTGCATTGAACGCGCTGCTCTCTCACCTTTGCGACAGCCATTGTTCGTTGTGACCGTCCATCGGCGGCCAACGAAACGCGTACCACTTCAACCTAACAACAATAAAACAATTTTCTATTCGCTCTGACAGAGAACTAAAACGAAAGCTGATCGATATAAAATAATGTTTGAATCTGTATTTAAATTGTATGTCAAGCATATTATATATTTTAATACGAAATAAAGAATTATCTATCTCTCCACAATAAAAAGAAATGCTATTCACTGACGGAGAACTAAAACGAAAGCGTCAATTACCCATTTTTACCGTTTACCAGGCTGTCGATACGACTCTTGGATATACAGTCATTGAATACCCGTCTCCTCAATGAGTTCCACCTCTTGTTTGATCCTTGTTTCCTTCGAATTAACGCAATCCTCTACACGACCGATTTCCGTTTCTAGTCGTTTCTTCTGTTCGTGCTCCGATGACTTATCCAATTCATTTCCAGTGAGGTGCTGAGCTACGTGTTGTAGTGTAACAACATACGCACGACATGACCACAGACAATAATATCAAATGCATTAATTGCCCGTGTCACAATTTCCGAATATCAAATAACCAGCATTCGTTGTTGACCACAAATTCAAGGTCAACTCATTTTCGTTTTCATAAACAAACGAACAACTCCGGTTACGAAGAAACGTTTATAAATTTATCATTGGTAAGCAATTAATGAATTAATTGGGTCAATTTATATCGTGGTTCTTGCATTACACACTTAATTGGTTCTAAGGAATGAAATAGCTTAAGTAAACAAAATTTGTATGAGTGAAGTTAGTATTAAGAACAGAATAGCATATTAAGCAATATTTATATGAGTGTACAATAAGAATTGTAAATAATTGAGCGATTGATTGGGAGTATAAATACCCCAGCATTTTTGGAAATAAATTAATCATTAACCATACGTTTCTGATTCAATATCACTGCGGCGCATTTCGCCACAAATTTGTGGCGTGCTGCGCTTTAAACAGCGACAATAGGGCAACCACATCTTAGGAAATTTTCAGTCCAAATTTATTCCAAAAAAATGTTAACTGGCAACAAAACCTCCCTTACATAGCGATCCTAGCATTTTAATACAAACCCCTTACAGTGTCTTTGAAAATGCACCATTTTGGTGAATTCTTTACCGCATTTTTTGCAACTGAAATTATTTTCGCCATTATGGATTTGAAGACGATTGCTCAGGCTTTGAGAATATCCAAAGCTCTTCACAAGAAGGACATTATTAAGGCTTTTCACCAGTATGTACTCTCATATGGCGCCCTAAATCCACACTACTCACAAGGTTTTATCACAATGATCGTAACTGAAAGGTCGAATATTGTTGTGGCGTCTCATATGCTTATCGAGTATACTTTTTTTTCTTAAAATCGTGATTACATATCTCACAAACCGTCAATGATACTCTCGTTGATTGCTTCGGTCCGACTGTAGGGTGCTTTGGGATTTCGCCTTTCGACTGCTGTACAATGTCTCCATTTGTGGCTTCAGAAACTGGACCGTTATATACGTCAATACAGGGTGTGCTCCCGTTGTCCTAGTTATCGCCGATTAAATCATCCTCTACAATTTCATGTTTGATGATAATTTCGTTTGAGTTCGTGTTTTCCTGTATTTCGAAGATTTCTTTTTCTAGTGACTTCTTTTGTGTGTTCCGATGATTTATTCAGTTCAACTCGATTTAGATGACGGTTTGCGTTTTTGAAAAACCTTCTCTCTCCTGAATTTTTTGCTGGTGGTTTTATTATGGATTTGAAGATGCCTCAACAGGCCATTTGAATATCCATAGCTCTTGTCCCAAGTCGGACATTTAAAGGTTTCTGTTGTTGTTGTTGAATAACGTATTTATTGTACAATAATTTAACAAATGTTGACTTAGGACTAAAATGCTAAATCCTATTTTACAATTTTTTCTTATTCTTAAAATAATTTACTGCCTCTACACGAGCACTCTAAATTACACGATACAATTTTGTCTAATGCCTTTCGGCGTACATTAATATTTTTATATATTTCCTATTACCCGGATATTTTATAAGAAAGGGTTCTCTCTCTGTATTTATTTATATATTTGAAGGGATTTTCACCAGTATGTACTCTCAAATGGCGCCTTAATTCGACACGAGTCACAAAGGTTTTATCACAATGATCGCAACTGAAAGGTCGCACATTGTTGTGGCGTCTCATATGAACATTGAGTTCATATTGAGTCGAAAAATCGCGTTTACATATCTCACAAATCTTTAATGATACTCCCATCGATGGCTGGATTCGAAGATGTGACTCTAGGCCTTTAGAATATCCAAAACTCTTGTCACAAGTCGGACATTTAAATGGTTCTTCACCCGGGTGCTTCCGTCTGTCGCCGATCCAAGAGAACCGAAGCTCACAGTACTGACATTTGTACGGCTTTTCACCAGTATGTACTCTCACATGGCGCCGTAATTCGTTACGAATCACAAACGCTTTGCCACAATGATCGCAGCTGAAAGGTCGCACATTATTGTGGCGTCTCATATGAACATTGAGTGCATTTTGAGTCGTAAAATCGCGTTTACATATCTCACAAATCTTTAATGAGACTCCCGTTGATGGCTTCGGGATTTCGCCATTTGTGGCTTCAGAAACGGCACCATTTTCTTCGCCAATACAGGATGTGCTCCCGATGATGCAATTATCGCCGATTAAATTACCCTCTACAATTTCATGTTTGATGTGAATTTCGTTTGAGTTCGTGTTTTCCTGTATTTGGAAGATTTCTTTATCCAGCGATTTCGTTTGGTCGCACTCGTGGCTCTTTTTGAGCACGTTGGTAGAGAACCGATGATCACAGTATTGACAGTTGTAAGGCTTTTCACCAGTATGTACTCTCACATGGATCCGTAATTCCTTACGAGTCACAAACGCTTTGTCACAAGAATCGCAACTGAAAGGTCGCACATTGTTGTGGCGTCTCATATGAATATTGAGTTCATATTGAGTCGAAAACCCGCGATTACATATCTCACAAATCTTTAATGATACTCTCGTCGATGGATGGATTCGAAGATGCGACTCTAGGCCTTTAGAATATCCAAAGCTCTTGTAACAAGTCGGACATTTGAAGGGTTTTTCACCCGGGTGCTTGCTCTCATGCTTCCGTCTGTCGTCGATCCGAGAGAAACGAAGCTCACAGTACTGACATTTGTACGGCTTTTCACCAGTATGTACTCTCACATGGCGCCGTAATTCGTTACGAATCACAAACGCTTTGCCACAATGATCGCAGCTGAAAGGTCGCACATTATTGTGGCGTCTCATATGAATATTGAGTGTATTTTGAGTCGTAAAATCGCGTTTACATATCTCACAAATCTTTAATGATACTCCGGTCGATGGCTTCGGGATTTCTCCATTTGTGGCTTCAGAAACGGCACCATTTTCTTCGCCAATACAGGATGTGCTCCCGATGATGCAATTATCGCCGATTAAATTACCCCCTACAATTTCATGTTTGATGTGAATTTCGTTTGAGTTCGTGTTTTCCTGTATTTGGAAGATTTCTTTATCCAGCGATTTCGTTTGGTCGCACTCGTGGCTCTTTTTGAGCACGTTGGTAGAGAACCGATGATCACAGTATTGACAGTTGTAAGGCTTTTCACCAGTATGTACTCTCACATGGATCCGTAATTCCTTACGAGTCACAAACGCTTTGTCACAAGAATCGGAACTGAAAGGTCGCACATTGTTGTGGCGTCTCATATGAATATTGAGTTCATATTGAGTCGAAAACTCGCGATTACATATCTCACAAATCTTTAATGATACTCTCGTCGATGGATGGATTCGAAGATGCGACTCTAGGCCTTTAGAATATCCAAAGCTCTTGTAACAAGTCGGACATTTGAAGGGTTTTTCACCCGGGTGCTTGCTCTCATGCTTCCGTCTGTCGTCGATCCGAGAGAAACGAAGCTCACAGTACTGACATTTCTAAGGCTTTTCACCAGTATGTACTCTCACATGGCGCTGTAATTCCTTACGAATCACAAACGCTTTGCCACAGTGATCGCAGCTGAAAGGTCGCACATTATTGTGGCGTCTCATATGAACATTGAGTGCATTTTGAGTCGTAAAATCGCGATTACATATCTAACAAATCTCTAATGAGACTCTCGTCGATGGCTTTGGGATTTCGCCATTTGTGGCTTCAGAAACAGTACCGTTTTCTTCAATACAAGATGTGCTCCCGATGATGCAATTATCGCCGATTAAATTATCATCTACAATTTCATGTTTGATGTGAATTTCGTTTGAGTTCGTGTTTTCCTGTATTTGGAAAATTTCTTTATCCAGTGATTTCGTTTGGTCGCACTCGTGGTTCTTTTTGAGCACGTTGGTAGAGAATCTATGATCACAGTATTGACATTTGTAAGGCTTTCCACCTGTATGTACTCTCACATGGCGCACTAAAGCGCCACTAGTCACAAAGGTTTTATCACAATGATCGCAACTGAAAGGTCGCTCATTGTTGTGGCGTCTCATATGAATATCGAGTGCACTTTGGTACTTAAAATCGTGATTACATATCTCACAAATCGTTAATGAGACTCCCGTCGATTGCTTCGGTCGGACTCTAGGATGCTTCAGGGGTCTTTTATAATCAGACGTGAAGCTTGATTCTTCATTTAATATTTTTTGCCGACCTCTGGATCGCTTTGGCATTTCATGTTTGCTGTGAATTTCGTTTGAGTTCGTGTTTTCCTGTATTTGGAAAATTTCTTTATCCAGCGATTTCGTTTGGTCGCACTCGTGGTTCTTTTTGAGCACGTTGGTTGAGAACCGATGATCACAGTATTGACAGTTGTAAGGCTTTTCACCAGTATGTACTCTCACATGGCGCACTAAATCCCCACTACTCACAAAGGTTTTATCACAATGATCGCAACTGAAAGGTCGCACATTGTTGTGGCGTCTCATATGAATATCGAGTGCACTTTGATACATAAAATCGTGATTACATATCTCACAAATCGTTAATGAGACTCCCGTCGATTGCTTCGGTCGGACTCTAGGGTGCTTCAGGGGTCTTTTATAATCAGACGTGAAGCTTGATTCTTCACTTAATATTTTTTGCCGACCTCTGGATCGCTTTGGCATTTCATGTTTGAGGTGAATTTCGTTTGAGTTCGTGTTTTCCTGTATTTGGAAGATTTCTTTTTCTAGTGGTTTCTTCTGGTTGCGTTCCGATGAATTATTCACTTCAACTTGATTTAGATGACGGTTTGCGTGTTTTTGAAAAACCTTCTCTCTCCTGAATTCTTTGCAAGTAAATTTATTATGGGTTCGAAGATGCGAGTTCAGCCCTTGAGGATATCCAAAGCTCTTGTCACAAATCGGACATTTGAAGGGTTTTTCACCCGTGTGGTTGTTCTCGTGCATCCGTCTGTAGTCGATCCGAGAGAACCGAAGCTCACAGTACTGACATTTGTACGGCTTTTCACCAGTATGTACTCTCACATGGCGCCGTAATTCGTTACGAATCACAAACGCTTTGCCACAATGATCGCAGCTGAAAGGTCGCACATTATTGTGGCGTCTCATATGAATATTGAGTGTATTTTGAGTCGTAAAATCGCGTTTACATATCTCACAAATCTTTAATGATACTCCGGTCGATGGCTTCGGGATTTCGCCATTTGTGGGTTCAGGAACGGCACCATTTTCTTCGCCAATACAGGATGTGCTCCCGATGATGCAATTATCGCCGATTAAATTACCCTCTACAATTTCATGTTTGATGAGAATTTCGTTTGAGTTCGTGTTTTCCTGTATTTGGAAGATTTCTTTATCCAGCGATTTCGTTTGGTCGCATTCGTGGTTCTTTTTGAGCACGTTGGTAGAGAATCTATGATCACAGTATTGACATTTGTAAGGCTTTCCACCTGTATGTACTCTCACATGGCGCACTAAAGCGCCACTAGTCACAAAGGTTTTATCACAATGATCGCAACTGAAAGGTCGCTCATTGTTGTGGCGTCTCATATGAATATCGAGTGCACTTTGGTACTTAAAATCGTGATTACATATCTCACAAATCGTTAATGATACTCCCGTCGATTGCTTCGGTCGGACTCTAGGATGCTTCAGGGGTCTTTTATAATCAGACGTGAAGCTTGATTCTTCATTTAATATTTTTTGCCGACCTCTGGATCGCTTTGGCATTTCATGTTTGATGTGAATTTTGTTTGAGTTCGTGTTTTCCTGTATTTGGAAGATTTCTTTATCCAGCGATTTCGTTTGGTCGCACTCGTGGTTCTTTTTGAGCACGTTGGTTGAGAACCGATGATCACAGTATTGACATTTGTAAGGATTTTCACCAGTATGTACTCTCACATGGCGCACTAAATCCCCACTAGTCACAAAGGTTTTATCACAATGATCGCAAGTGAAAGGTCGCACATTGTTGTGGCGTCTCATATGAATATCGAATGCACTTTGAGACTTAAAATCGTGATTACATATCTCACAAATCGTTAATGAGACTCCCGTCGATTGCTTCGGTCGGACTCTACGGTGCTTCAGGGGTCTTTTATAATCAGACGTGAAGCTTGATTCTTCACTTAATATTTTTTGCCGACCTCTGGATCGCTTTGGCATTTTATAATTTATCTTCTGTCTCGATTTATTATTTGGTTCCGTAGTGTTACTATCGACATAGGAATCGGCACGATCTTCCACAATAGGTTTGGATTCAGTACCAGCAGTGTGTTCCAAGGTAAGACAGGGTGTGTTCTCACAACTATCATCAAATTCAGTGTTGTCCATAAATTCATCCTTAATGCAGATGCCAAGAATTGGGCTTAATGCGGTTGAACTCGTTTCCCATAAGTCTTTTATTTGAAACTCTTGGTGATTTGTATTTAGCAGTGCTTTGATTATCGATTCCGATTGCTCATAGTTTCGATGGAATTTGGAGGCAACGTTAAGGTCGTCGAGGCATTGCAAGCAAATGCTTTTTAATTGATTTGTATCTCTCTTAATCAAAACATCCGAGTATTTCATTATTTTATCGGCAATCACGATTGAATCGTTATCTTTTACGAAAATACAACGATTTTCACCTTTTTGTAAACAAACTAAACATACTCTTTTCCACTCAATTAAACGTGACATGTTTCAAAATCCGATGTTTTACTTTTAAACAATAACTCACAACAATTCTATTTACTTTATATGAGATTGAGTTAGTTTATTTGACATTTGCATTGCAGTGAATTTCCTTTGCTTTTTTTGCAGTTAATGAGCTGTTCGATTTGTGTACAGAAATAAACAGTTTATGCTGTTTTATTAAGATTTGGATGTTGTTAAAAATCTGCAGTAATATACTTTAATGTTAGATGTGTTTTCTAGCTGAGTCTTATAATAGCTTTTATACTGCATAATTGATTTTCTAAGTCGAGAGTGAGTTACACGACTAACTATCGGCAGAGCAAATGTTCTTCTATACTTTTAATTAGATATATTTCTGGTGGTGTGTTCCGAACATTGGGATTGGTCGACGTGGAGAGACACAACTTTTAATCCAGCATCCCAAATGAGAAGGAGATATCCGCGATATAGCAGTCATCTGAAAAACACGAAATTTATGGCGTTTGTTACAGATTCACACACAACACGCAAACGAATACTGAAGAACAGTTTGGAAAGAAATTCAAAGTATATCCATATACCATAGTAATTAATATAACAATCCCTCATCAGTTGAGTTTATTTGAGAATAACGATCAAATTCGTTCTCACGGCAGCTTTCAAATGTGTATGCTTTGGTTTGAATCGCATGCTTTTCACTACCATCGCAAAACACTATAAATTCCCCTATATAATGTAGATCCCACCAGCGCAGAATATATTGTGACGCATATGACAATCAGTACTACAATATTCTAGAAAGTCCGAAACAAACTACTAGAATATTCTAGAAAGTACTGGTAAACTGGAGACTATGAGCAATAGAAAATTCGAGACTATGGAACGGAAAACGAAACACCGAATCAGAAGGAGAAAAAACGGTACAAATACGTCGCACGCAGATCGGGAAGTAAATAAAAAGTAAGAAGTAAGCAGTCAAAGACGCGATAAGTCAAGAAATCGTTAAGTATACGGTAAAAGTAACGGTTGTTGTTAACGGGCTAATAAAGTGTTAGATTAATTTAAAATCGATTTAACGGCTCCTATTTATTAAAAATAATTAATCCAGCGAACCCTAAGCTCGCTACAATATTTTACCTATGCTTGTTGGGGTGGTGGTATAAATCAGCCTTCAGCCCTGTGAGTAGGGTGTTAGAATATACTCAGAACTAGGCCGGTTTGCCTTAAAAGCTGACTAAAGGCCGCGTGGCAGCCGGGGTCCCAACGCCCTGTGCGTCCGGCGAAGTACCACCCCATCAAGCTTTAGGCACCGTGAAATGGTCGGAAGAAATCCTTGGCCATCTTTCGGAGCTTGGCTAATGGACCGGTTCGAGAAAAGGTTGGTTAGATGGTAGTCGGTCCCAAGGTGAGATACCACCCCGTCACGCGAGAAATCTTCGACGGTGTTTCAGATGTGTGGCTGATGGCCCGGACTGACACGGAGATAAGTCATGTTGGTGTGGGGTTTCTTCAAGGCGCCGAAGAACCACCCATTGCTTTAACCCCACCTAACCTTCCCCTACTTTTACAAGACCATGGTACTTACCTGCAATCAGGCAGCATTAAGCTACCCTTCTATCATCTTAAGTACCTGTAAAGCATCCCATGGCAGTATCATCACCTTGCCACAGCATCAACCACATCGCCGTATTCCTGAAAACATATTTGTTTCCTCTGGTCGGCACCCATGTCCATTGCAAACCATTAGGAAATCTTCCTTGGTCCCCTCGTCGGTATTCATGCCTACCATTTTAACAGCAATCTCACTGTGTTTGCTTTTCTCAAGCAACCGCTGTTCCCACGACCAAGACATGCAAATCGCCAGCTAATACAGCTGCAACCAATTATCTTAGATCGGTTGCATAGGCGATAAACACGCAAATAATTGGATGCGATCCTAATGTGTTTGCATTAACCAATCCAAACAAATGCGCATCTTAGCGCTTGCCCTATTAGATGGCAATACGGTATATACAATATACCCTCTATCGTTTATGATAGAAAGGTTTTCGGCCTATGCACGTTCATTGTTTGAACAGCTGCATGTTTGCTTTATTTTCTTTCTTCAACGCGCGTTTCGTTTGTCCTTCCTTCCAAGAGGAAGACATTCATTCCAATCTTAACGATATCTTTGAAGAACCTTCCAATGGGACGCGGATCGGTTTCTCATTGATCGCAGCGGGACGGAAGGATTGTTTCCCCTGCGATGGGGTGCGTCGAAACCCATCGCATTCCCCGAGGCTGGGTCAATGTCGCCCAGCATCGAAGAGTCAGGTTCCTATTACCTCAGCGGACAGTCGCATCCGCTTAGAGTTCGGCCTTTTACCAGCCCCGCTACCAAGTAGCCAGTTTCGTTTTCCACCGATATACGGAATTGAGTCGGAGTTAAGTGACGTTTTTGTCGTGTACGTGTACTAAGCAATGTCGAGCTAGTGTCGGGTTACGTCCTATTTTGCGCGAGTCCTTTAATATAGCGACATATTTGCCATCGATCGATAGAGACACAGTGTTCATGTAAAATCAACCAGAATCAATTATTAATTGTAAAGGACACGGTGTAATGTGGAATTGAATTTAAAGAATGTTAAATAACTAAAACCAATCGACTTTTTTTTTTTTAATTGACTTTTGGTGGTCAATCACTTTGTGCAGCAGACGGTGGAAGGTTAAGTGAATCCGTGTCATACTAGGCACCTACTTAAAACCTTACCCACATTGATGACCCGCGACGGTTTTTTTTTATTGATATAAAAAAACTGAACACGCGACTTCTGTGAGAACTCAAGTGAACAATAACAACCCACAGTGGTGACCTCAAGTAAAAATCACGCCACCTTTTGAACCTTTTAAATCGATAGACAGTCGGTCTAAATAGTGCTTTTAAAACAGTGCTCGGGCAAAAAACATAAAAAATACTATGAAAGGGCAAGTAGAGCCCCACCGCACCTTTAACCATCTCTAATCAGTGCAAGTGTGAGTGCAAATCACCAGCCATGTCCGCCGAATAGCAGCCTGGCGCCGCAACAGGAAACTAGGTTTCCCAACATCATCAACTCGTATAGCAGCCATAGTTCATCAACAGCTACGCAGGCACCGCCGAACTCCAGGTTTTTTTTCCATTTTTCTTTTTATTATTATTTTTTATAGTTTTGTCTTTTCTAAAAGTGGTTATTTGCTGTAAGGTGAGCTCCTTCTGAGCCGCCAAACACCCAATTTTAATTATTTAAACAATCGAGTCTTTCTTGCTAAACCAACTCCTTGTCAAAAACATTTATAGTTCAGTTACAAACCGAAAGCCACTTGATATTTTCAATTATGAACCAGATTAGATCAAAAAGAGATGTGTTAAGTTTTCTTACACATGTTATACCTTTTTTTTTATCAAATTACTATATTTTGGTCAAATAACAATTATTAAATTTACGAAAATTAAACTATTAAGTGTAAAAAAGGCAAGTGATTGCAGAAAAATCGAACGAAGTCCGAAAGTGAATTTAGGGCGAACATTGCAAACCAACCCATTTATTTGATTTATTTCAACCAAAAGTGAATTAAGAAATTAAAAGCATCTGATTGTCGAATCGTTTGAATAATTACTGAAATTCAAAATCAAATTAGTCTTTTCATTTAAGAATTTTTAACCACAATTTTAAACTTCCCAAGAATATCTATTTATCGAGAATTAGACCGAATCAAGACAAATAACTATTCTTTTGTTACTATAATTAAAAAAAAATTAAATATTGTAAACCCTTTCGGGTACATCGTTACACGAAACCAGTGTTTGGCACTTCATAAACACACACCCCCAGACACACACATATATTCAGCGGGTCCACCTACAGTCTCCTTTTATTTCCTTCTGATCATGGTTCCCTTCACACCACGATCCAAATCCCCTCTTTCGATCCACTATACTCGTCAAACCCTGTCCCAAACTTCACCACAACAAATTGGAGAAAAGTCAATAGGGACATAGCGATAAGTTTCTCTGACTTGTATATCCCTGAAGCATCTAACTTACTCCCTACTGAAATCGATAAAGCATCTTTAAGAATAGAGCAAATTCTTAAGGAGGCTCTCAGCAAAAACACCCCGACAACCATTCCTCATAACTATTTAGGAAAGCCTTTGCCCAGCATCCTAACCAAATTATTGCGCCTTAAAAAGCAGCTCCGCCGTAAACTTCATACAAGATACTGCTCCTTTATTAAAAGCCAAATCCAACTCCTAAACACTCTAATAAATGAGCAGTTGAAAAAATTCGCAGATGAAAACTACATCTCCACACTTAAAAATATCAAACCAAATCGGGGTCTTTTCAAAAACATCAATCAATTAACTGGTCGTAAATATAAACCCCGAATTGACCATCTCATTAACCCGATCAGCAATAATATTGCCCAGTCCGATACGGACATAGCAAATTGCCTCGCAGAACACTTTGCAAAGATTCATGAGCAAAATAATTCTCTATCAACTCCTGGCTTCGAGAACACAGTAAACGAATACATCTCTAACAGATTATTCCCATCTTTTACTCCTTTCATCGGTGAATTTAACAACACAAACATAGCTTCACACCCCTTAGACACTGCAAATTTTCTAACTGCGGACGAATTATCCAAGATCGTAAGATCAGGAAATAACAAAAAGTCAACTGGATTAGATGGAATCCCACGTCTTCTATTTAAAAGGCTACGCCCACCGAATCTACTTCCCATCCTCATACTTCTTAATCATATAATTAATGCATCGCACTTCCCAGAGAACTGGAAAACTGCGGTAGTAATTCCTATTAAGAAGCCCGGTAGTAGTAATAGCCCTTGCAATTATCGTCCAATATCCTTATTAAGTACACTAAGTAAGATATTGGAACGCAAGATCTACCAAAATCTTCTCTCATTTGCCAATGAGAATGCCCTCAACTGTCAGTTCGGATTTCGTAAGCGACAATCCACATGTCATGCTCTACTAAAACTTACACACGATGTTACAACAGGTCTCCAAAACCAAAGCCATACTGTGTGTATATCTCTCGATATTTCTAAGGCGTTTGATTGCGTCTGGATCTCAGGGCTTCTGTACAAACTGCACTCCATATTTAATCTAAACTCTCACACAACAAAGCTCTTAGCCTCTTATCTTTCTGCCAGAAAATTCGTTGTGAGAATAAATTCTTCTGTCTCAGAAACCCACACCATAACCGCGGGTGTTCCCCAAGGCTCCATTTTAGGGCCAATTTTATATCTGTTATATACCTCAGATATTCCTCAACCCGTATCTCCTAATGTTGTGATGCTGAATTATGCTGATGATACATTAATTTAGTCTAGCAGCAAATTTGTTAATTAACACCTTCCTCCCTAACCTATCAACATACTTTAATAAGTGGAAAATTCACCTTAATCCAAATAAAACGCAGCTCATAGTGTTCAAGGGCAAAAACGAGCACTGTACAAACAACACTAGACGCTGCCACAACAAAATTAAGATTCAACTGAACAACACTCTGATAAAGCCCTCCAAAACCCTAAAATATCTGGGAATCACTTTTTCTAATAATTGATCTTTTTCCTCCCATATTAAAAATTCCCTTCAAAAAGCCACAATTCAGCTTAATCTCTGTAGAAGAGTAATGTGGAAACCTAATAGTCTCTCTCACAAAGTCAAACTGCTCATTTACAAACAAATCATCAGGCCCACACTCACGTACGCGTGCCCATTGTGGTACCATATCACTCCCTCCCAAATGGAGAAATTACGAGTATTCGAAAGAAAATGCTTTAGGTATGTCTCTGGGTTACATCGTCTTCCTAACTCCTATAAGTACTATAGTAACGTCGAACTCTACAATACCGCTGGTATCGAGCGCCTCGATAGACGATTCCTCGAACTGTCTATCAAATTTATCGAAAACCTACAAAATAATCCCAATCCCATAATAACCTCGCTCTTAGAGAACCCTCTAGATATCAGAACTAACTACCCCAACAGTCGCCACACCAGAGCTATCTTCGCCTCAGGCAGACTGGTAAATGATTCAAATGAGATCATATACCACAACACCGAAGTTACCCCTAACCAGTTCAAATACTGTAACGTCCAACCATTTTCCAATACTCTACCTCTAACCCATAACTGACCTCATTCCACATCCTTTAATTCAAATATCCCATTAATTATAAAACTTTGTTTATGGCTTTATGAAAATCATACTGTAATCAGGCTAAATTAGGTTAAGTTATTTATATAATTAGGATTAAGTTTAGATTAAGTAAAGTTGAAAAAACAAATTCCTGGTTTTCTGACCTTTTCAACGAAGATAATACCATTAAATTTATAAACACGCATCTATCTTATATCTCATAAAATATTGTTTGGAAAATGTATATATTATTATAATAATTACATGTAAGCAATTGTTACAAAATTAATTTTAAGTCACTGTATTACTTAAATGTACGAATTCTAATTATGGTTAATAAATACAGGTTTGAAAAAAAAAACACACATATACGCGTGATTACACATTTATATTTCTTTTCTTTTTGCTGTGGTTAAGTTTGTTTTTTTTTATCTCCCTTTTTTTGTGGTTTCTATCCAAAAATTAAACGGACTTAGAATAAGATACACATTGAAATAACACGGTAATAACCACGCACATTTAAAACATAAACATATCCACCTGTTTGTGCGTTTCGCAATATTTTCGTTTTCTTTCTTTTCTTTTATATTTTTATTTACTTAATACCGGCGCATTAAACAAACCTTAATCACACAAATTTGAAATCGAAAACAATTTTACTAATTATATATACGAATACAAATCAAATTAATTCAATAATTTCAATAAGCGTAACTCAACCATCGAAACCAGCTAAGTTACGGTTTTTTAATTTGCTTCCTTTCAACAGCATTCTTTTTATTATTGTTATTATTATAATTTCTGAGGCACATTTTAATTTATTTACATTTTTACATAAGGTTATTGTTGTGGAATGGCCCTAAGCTGCGTGCTCTATGCGATTGCAGCGCCGGACCAAGCGTTGCGAGCGATCGGAGAACGAACGCACGAGTACTTCTGACAGAAGAACAGAAGCAGTAACGTGGGACGGCGCTTAAGATTGTCTTTACCGCTTTATAACTACCATGTACAGTTTTCCCATTATAATAAATAATCCATTTCCGGCGAGGAGCCGCCACTTTTCTTAACACACGGCTACAACAGGTTATGGGCCCAGGACAAGACAACGGGGAAAACACACTGGAAAGCACACAGGAAAACATAACCTCACTGTAGACAAAATGGACGGCCAAAGTTCAAGTGCAATGCGCATACAAATGCTAACAAGGGAGAACTATGACACCTGGAAACTTAGAATGCAGGCCCTTATGACCAAGAACAAAACGTGGGCTCACGCAAGTGGTGAACGACCGAAACCAGAAGCTGCTGAGGAATTACCAGCGTGGAAAGACGAGGACGCAAAGGCAAAAGCCGACTTATATCTCGCCGTTGGGGACGCCGAACTCAGGCAAATCAGACACTGTGAAACAGCCCGGGAAATTTGGCTGAAGTTGGAAGTAATCTTCGAATCAAAAGGACCGGCGAAGAAGGTATCTTTGTGGAAACGCCTGATAGGTCATCGTCTCAACGAAGGCGGAGACGTACGACGGCACGTGGACGAATTCTCCGACATGGTCGACAAAATGTCCGAACTATCCGTGTAGGTCAGCACCGAACTACGATCCATCATGCTTCTACACAGCCTGCCGAGAGCTTCGAAAATTTTAGATGCGCCATCGAGTCGAGAGACGAATTACCCTCGCCAGAAAACCCAAAAATCAAAATCCTCGACGAAAGTGCGACGAGAAGACAACGCAGCCAAGCCGATGACCAGGCAATGTTGGCGAGAAAAGGGACGCCGTACAGGAAAAGAACCACAAAGAAAGCGTCGAACAAGCCCGTCGAAAAATTGGACGACCAACGTACCGGCGGAACATTCAGGTACAAATGCCACAGATGTCGCCAAATCGGCCACAGGGCCATAAATTGCCGGGAGAAGGCCGAACGAGGCGCGAAACATCCCGTTAACAAAGAAAAAGCCGCCATCGGCGAAGACATCTCCTTTATGATCTCCCATACAAATGCGGACTCTGACTTCGCAGGGAACGCTCAGAAAAACGACACGTGGTGTCTCGACAGTGGATGTACTTCACATCTGTGCCACGACAAGGACGCATTCGAGCAAACAGCAAGTGATGGAAACCTGAGAATTAATCTGGCAAATCACGGTTCCACCGACGTTAAGGCAAAAGGAACCGTTAAAATCGCAGCATCTGACGGAGACACGACTCGGCTCATGCGTCTGGAAAACGGACTACACGTACCCGACCTGCGAAACAACCTCATCTCGGTCGCAAAGATCACGGACGCCGGAAACAGCGTGACGTTCACGCAAGAAGGAGCCCAAATCAAAAACAGCCACGGATCTGCGATCGCTGTAGCGGATCGAAAAGGAGACCTCTACTTCCTCCGCAAGCCCGGAAAAGAATCGGTCTGCGCCCTGGCGACGGGGACACGCAAGTCCACAATAACCGCTTGGCACGAGAGATTCGGCCACCTGAACTGGCGCGATCTCTTGGAAATGAGCAAAGAGGGGATAGTGTCCGGGTTCGACCTTGAAGACGACGGAACCAGGAATGCGTGCGAGATCTGTTCGGAAGCGAAGATGAGGGCGCAGCCCTTCGTTCAGAAGTCGCACCGAAGCGGAAATTTACTGGATATCGTCGATGTCGACGTGTGCGGACCGATGGGAGACGAATCAAGGGCAAAGCCGGATACTTCCTCGCGCTAACCGACGACTACTCTCGTTGGACAGAAGTAAGGTTCCTACAAAGGAAAAGCGACGCCCCTTAAGTTCTTCAAGGAATTCAAGGCTCTCGTCGAAAATCAACCAGGACGAAAGATTAAATGCGTGCAATCCGACAACGGACGAGATCTCTGTAACGAGGAATTCGACAAGGTTTTGAAGCGAGGGGGGATTGCGCGAAAGCTCACGTTGCCGTACACCCCCCAGCTAAATGGAGTAGCGGAGAGGAAAAACCACACGCTCATGGAAATGGTGCGTTGCATGTTGGTGCAGTCGGGGCTCCCAACTTCGTTTTGGGCGGAAGCGATCGCCACGCCGAACTTCGTGAGGAACCGATGCATTACGAGGACGCTAGGGGACAAGGCCACTTACGAGCTGTGGCATGGAAGACGCCCGAATGTGAGGAGCATGCGAACCTTCGGAGAGACCGGATGTATGTTTGACAAAACTCCCGGGAGGTGAGAGCTGGAGCCGCGAGGCGTGAAACGTGTTTTTCTCGGATACGACGAGTCGACTTGGTACCCATACTCGATACCCTGAGTATGGGTACCAAGCAGACAAAAGGTAACCACGACACGAGACATCAGACTCATCGACACCGATGTAAGAACGGGAATGCACGACAAATCGCCGTCGTCTCCGCCAAATCCAAATCGAGATTTGAATCACAATCCCGAGGGAACATCACTGCCGAATTTCTTTGAACCTCACCCGGGTGGGGACCACGACGAGGAATTGAGAAACGAGTCGCAGGAACACGACGACCTGACAGGGGAAGGAGACGAGCCCACCGAAGCGATCAGAAGAGCTCCGGGCAGGCCTAGACGGATTCTCACCGGACGACCCGGTCGCCCGCGAAAGCAGTACCAGATCGCGCTGGAGGACGAGGACCCCCGCGGATCGATAAGGGACTCGTCCGACCGGATCGTCGACGACGAGGAGTCGAACATCTCGGACGCCCTGGAGGCAAATCTGGCCAGCCTTCACTCGGGGGTCCAGTACCGGCAAGTATTGAACGGACCGGACAAAGAAGAATGGGTGGGCGCCATCGTCGAGGAAGTCAAATGCCTAATCAAGAACGACACATGGCTGATCGTGAATCGACCCAAGAACCGAAGCGTGGTCGGATGTCGAATGATCCTCAGGAACAAGTGCGACTCGGACGGCAATGTCGAGAGAAGGAAGGCACGACTCGGGGCAAGGGGATTCGTGCATCGACCCGGGATCGACTTTCACGATACTTACGCTCCCGTTGCTCGCCTGGGATTTATGCGCTTGCTGCTCACGCTGGCGGTCGAGTACGACCTCAAGGTGCATCAGGTGGACATCACGACCGCATACCTGAACAGCACGATCGAGGAGGAGACGTACATGGAACTGCCCGATTCACTAGTGGAATGTTTGAAGGAAATCGTCGCGACACAAGACAAATCCGGTGTCGGGAGCTGCGCCAAGGAAATGCTGAAACAACTTCAGGGTGGCGAGAGGGTTTGCCGTTTGAGGAAGGCCTTGTACGGCCTCAAACAGGCCGGTTGACAATGGCACAAGAAACTGAGCGGAAAGCTCGAAGAACTGAACATGACGCCAACGAGCGCGGATCCGTGCGTTTATCGCCTCAGGCGAGGGGGAGAACCGCTGATAATACTGGTCTACGTCGACGACATTTTAATATTTTATCGGGATCAGGAGGACCTCGACTTCACCCGACGAGGCTTGTCACAGGAATTCGAGGCAAGAGATATGGGGACAGCTCGCTATTGTCTGGGGATCGAAATCGCCAGAAGCGGAAATCAGATTACCATTTCTCAACCGAATTACATTCGGGAACTACTCTCTCGATTTGGGATGGAGGACTGTAACACCGCCAGTACTCCCGTTGAATCGGGTTCGAGGGTCGAGAAGGACGTTGAAGAAGAAGGATCACCAGGAGCTCTGAATTACTTGGCGATCGCCACAAGACCGAATATTTCGCATATTGTCAGTTGTCTCAGTCAATTCAACACTTGCCACGGCGAGGCGCACTGGAAGGCGGCGAAACGCGTCCTGAGATATCTGAAGGGGACCGCCGACTTCGGAATCACGTACACGAAGAGCACGAAAACCTTGGAAGGGTTTGTTGACGCCGATTGGGCCGGGTGCCCGGTAGATCGGAGGTCGTACACCGGATACGTCTTCACCCTGAGCGGCGCCGCCATCAGCCGGGAATCGAGAAAACAGCGTACCGTCGCGCTTTCGTCCACTGAGGCAAAGTACATGGCGCTAACTGAGGCCGCGAGAGAGGCCATATACATACGGGGATTCCTGTCGGAGTGCAAGCTGTGCGAGTGCGAGAGAGTTTCGGCGATGAACGACAACCGAGGGGCACAGCTGCTGGCCCGGAACCACACATCGACATCAGACATCATTTCGTCAGGGACGTTTTGCGCGACGGTCGACTGGACACCAAACACCTTCCCTCGGATGAGATGCCTGCGGACTTCCTCACGAAGGGACTGACGAAAGACAAACATCAGAGGTGCCTGTATCTGATCGGATTCGGGGGTCCCCCGGGGGATCGACCCGACGCTACAATCGAAGGGGAGTGTTTTGGAATGGCCCTAAGCTGCGTGCTCTATGCGATTGCAACGCCGGACCAAGCGTTGCGAGCGATAGGAGAACGAACGCACGAGTACTTCTGACAGAAGAAAATAAGCAGCAACGTGAGACGGCGCTTAAGATTGTCGTTACCGATTTATAAATACTTTGTACAGTTTCCCATTATAATAAATAATCCATTTCAGGCGAGAAGCCGCCACTTTGCTTAACACACTGCTACAACAGTTATTATACAAATAAATATAAATATTTTCGAACTAATTTTAACGGCTCACGGTCCAATCCCAGAGGCACTTCGGGCAGCAGAACTACTTAACGTTCTCGGCCCCAACCAGCTACTGCACGTGGCACATATTATCCGTTCGCCAGGTTTCACACCCTACACAGATATTAAGACCTCTCTTCTGAGAGCTCTTAATGTTCCACAAGCGACTAGGCAACAGCAGTTGGCTCGGGAAACCAACATTACTGGCCTAAGGCCCACACATTACCTCGCACACTTACGCTCCATAGCGGGCCCGGAAATGCAAGACGACCAGATTAGGCCGCTTTTCCTCAGGTCCTTCCCCGGCTCGAGTCAGGCCACCTTGACGGTCCTAACGGACCAAAGTCTGAGTCAAGAGGACCGTTCCAACGACGCCTTTCCGAGAAACCTTCCTGCCCAAGTCACCACGCTTGACCTTCGGGCACCCCAGACCTCGCCCCATCGCGAGTTGAACCAAATGCGCGAGGAGATGAGAAGCGCTTAACGAAGCGCCCAAAATCGAGCCCTGCCGAGCCGCCCTTTCAATCGGCAACAATCTTCACGAAATGCCCCTCAGCAGGCCAATTCCCACCGAGCACCGCCTCGACCTCCCCGAAATGGCAATACCAGTAGGCAAAATACGTCCAACAATGCCGCCCCTCTCACTTGGTGCGCCAATCACCAACGATACGGTGATCACGCATTTAACGGCAAGGCGCCCTGTGGTGGACACAACCAGCCACCAATTAGGGACGACCTTTAAACTAATTTCGCCGGTCGATACCCTCGCGCAACCGGCCGGCACCCCTGATATAAGTCGCCTAACCATCCGAGACCCCAAACTGAATATCGTTTTTACTGTCGATACCGGCGCCGATATCTCAGTCCTCCCGCGATCGTTCGCCCCGCGCAACCATGTGCCCGCCGCCCTAAAACTGTTAGCAGCCAATAATTCACCGTTACTTACGTACGGTCGAAGACAACTGACACTACACCTGGGTCTACAACATCCCATCACATGGCGCTTCGTCATAGTGGATGTTAATAAACCCCTAATAGGTTCCGACCTATTAGGCGCACACAACCTGTTGGTCGATACGATCCGCAACAGGCTTGTGGCTCCAACCACACCCCCTTGCCTCTGCCGGCATCATCAGCGGTAACATCCAGGGCCACAAAGACTACAGACCCGATTCAGGCCATGGTACACGAATTTGGCCGTACAACAATCCCTCTACCTAATCAGCGCCGCCACAAAGCTACCGTGTTTTATCACATAGAAACACGAAGTCCCCCGGTAAGCCAGCGCCCTCAACGACTGGCTCCCGAGAAATTACGCGCGGCACGCGCAGAATTCGATCATATGATCGAACTAGGTATCTGTCAATCGTCGCACAGCCCCTGGGCAAGACCACTCCACTTGGTGAAGAAATGTTCAGGTGAGTGGTGCCCATGCGGCGACTATAGACAGCTGAACGCTGCAACAGTTCCAGACAGATACCCCATAGCACACCTCTACGATTTTTCGTATAAACTACGAGGTTGCAACGTCTTCACTACCCTGGATCTCACCAGGGCTTACCACCTAATTCCGGTGGCACCAGAAGACATTCCCAAGACCGCAGTCATCACACCTTTCGGAGTCTTCGAGTTCAAAGTGATGACTTTCGGCCTCAGGTATGCCGCACAGACATTCCAGCGTTATATCGACTCGGCATTACGTGGTCTAAATTGCTGCCACGCATATCTTGATGACATTCTCATCGCCTCCAAAGACCACGCCGAACACAAACGCCACTAACGTCAAGTCCTCGAGCGCCTCCGCGAATTCGGTCTTGTCATCAACCCAGATATGTTAAGTGTCAATACGCCAAGGAGCAAATAACTTATCTGGGTTATGTCGTTGACAACCAGGGCATTCGCCCACTGCCAGACCGTGTGCAGGCCCTCATGAAATATCCCCGTCCCACTAACGTAAGTGAACTCCAACGATTCCTGGGCATGCCGAACTTCTACCGTCCAACTCTAAAGAACGCTGCCCAGATACAAGCTCCCCTCAATGAGTTCTTAAAAGGAGCTAGGCGCAATGACATGTGCAATCCCCTGGACAGAAGCTTCGGATCGAGCTTTCTAACTGTCCGAAGACCAATTGGCAATGTTATGTATGTTTAACAATTATTATATTTTATAATATAGGTAATTATATTATATTTGTAATAAAAAGGGGACTTACTGTGGGGTTGACCGTTGGGCGGTCGTTGGAGAAGCTGCTTGTGAGCAGTTGGTGGTTCTGATGCTGTCTGAGACTGGTTGCAAGGGGCGTTGATGGCTGCTCCCCTGTTCAGCTTTCGGTTGATGATTGATTTTATTTAATTTACTCTGGTTTCGATGGTTTTACTTCGAATTTCGAATGTCGAATTAATTATTTATTTTTTTCGCCGTTGGCGTTTTATTTTATTATTCGACGCCAACACCGGTTTTTATTATTTTCTCTGCCAAGTAGAATTTGCATAAAGTGGTTTATGCAAATTAACTACTTGGCGATTTATTCTCTGTTTAAAGGTAAAGAGGGGAACCTAACGAAGGGGATTAGTGGATGTTGGGGGGACCTGGACTCAAGGTCGGTCCGTAACAATACCTTCCCCCCTTAAATAGTGATTGCTTCATTCTTAGAAGAGGAATGAAGCTTGGCTACAAAGTATAAAACTGTAGCGTTGATCCCTACACCGTCTGTGGTGTGTTATCTTCCCTTGTTTGTCGTGGTCTTGTCTGCTTTTGGCTTCCTCTATTCGTAATAGGGTTTCAGCCTATTATTGTGCACCACCACATTTCTTCTCCCTACCTTAACCACGCTGTTTACCGGACTATTTATTTGCACTACCTTATAGGGACCCCTCCATATGGGAGCTAATTCTCCTAGCATTTGGGCATTGCGTATTAAAACTTTGTCGCCCACATGGAACGTGAAAGGGCGTGTCTTACGGTCGTAGTACTCTTTCGACTTCTTCTTGGAAGTTAACAGGTTACGCCTTGCTATTTCGTACGTATGTTGAAGTTTGTACTTCAATAGCTTATGGTAACTGTCATGGTTGTATACCGGTTCCGGAGGTTGCTTTATGCTCGTCGGTACCTCCGGGGTGAACCCAAATAGACAATCCATTGGCGTAAGCTTAGTACCTTCGTGTACATTGGTGTTGTATACGAATGTTGCCGTTCTCAGGTACTGGTCCCATGATTGGGAATTTCCATCCACAATGCTTCGCAGGTAATCTACGAGTGGACGATGGGCTCTTTCTAAGGCTCCATTCGATTGTGGATGGTACGCTGAGGTTTGCAGTTTTTTAATACGGAGCAGTTTCCACACGCTTTTAAACAAACTGCTTAGGAAATTGCTTCCCTGATCGGTGACCAATTGCTTCGGAACACCATACCGAGCAATTATTTGGTCGAAAAAGACTGTTGCCACCGTTTCTGCCTCCGCATCTGGGAGAGCGTAGCAATCTATATACTTTGACAAGTTGTCTTGGAATGTAAGTATATATTGATTGCCGGTTGGAGTGCGATCAAGAGGACCTACTATATCTAAGTATATTTTGTCGAAAGGCCTCTTTGCAATGTCGGTTATTACCATGGGCATGCGTATGTTCGGTGAAGATTTCATAGTTTGACATGTTTTACATACTTTGATGTATTGTTTAATGTCGCGCATCATGTTCTTCCACCAAAAATGTCTACGTATTTTGCGATACGTTTTACTCACTCCTTGGTGTCCAACCAAAGGAGGATCATGGTATTCCCGTAGTAGGAACTGAATGTCTTCAGGATTGGTTATCTCCATTCCTTTTTCCGTATAGGCCGGAATGGGATCCTCGTTAAGAGAGGACTTATCGTCATTTGGACTATCCTGAGTTCGTTCGCTTGCCCTTAACTTTTTAGCTTGGGCGCGTGTTAGTACATTGCACCTTGGTAGTGTGGGAGTCTCATCACAAATTTGCGGGATACGACTCAAAGTATCCGCATTAGTGTTGTATTTACCGGGTTTATACCCGATTTGGTAGTCGAACTCCAGTAGTTTGCGATGGAACCTTAGTAAACGTGACGTGGGGTCTTTCACGTTGAATACTCCCATTAACGGTTTGTGATCCGTGTATATATTAAATTTTCTCCCTTGTAAATAACAACGGAAATTCTTAGCCGCCCAAACAATGGCTAGTAACTCTTTCTCGATTGTAGAGTAGTTCTTTTCCGCCCTATTAAAGGTTCGACTGGCATATGCGACTGGCTGGTCCTTACCGATTTCGCCTTGCGACAGTACGGCACCCAGTGCTTCGTTGCTCGCATCCGTGGTCAGATTAAAGGGTTTGGTAAAATCTGGATAGATTAACAGTGGCGGCGAGACAGATACCTCCTTTATGTTATCAAATGCTTGTTGGCATTTGTCTGACCAGGTGAATTTGACGTCCTTCCTTAACAAATTTGTTAAAGGGCGTACTATCTTCGAAAAATTTTGAACAAATATTCGATAGTAGTTCGCCAAACCTAGGAACGATTGGACGTGCTTTACCGTTTTGGGAATGGGGAAATCCCTGGCACTAGCTGTCGTGTCTGGATTTGGCATTGCCCCCTTTTCGGAACAAACATGTCCCAGATATACTACTTCCTTCTGGAGGAACTTGCATTTCTCCGGTTGCAACATGAGGTTGTGGTGTCTAATTTGATCGAATACTTTCCGGAGTTTGTCATTATGGTGTTCTAGGTTTTTCCCATATATGACCACATCGTCCAGATAAACAAAGCATTCGATTCCTTGCAACCCGGTTAGGACATGGTTCATGAGTCTCTGAAACGTAGCTGGTGCTCCCTTCAGACCAAATGACATACGTTTGAACTCATAGTGCCCGTAATTTGTGCTGAACGCTGTCTTACTTTGATCCTTCGGATCTACTAAGACTTGGTGGTAGCCGCTGGCTAAATCGAGCGTGGAAAAATAGCGTGAGTGACCGAGCTGGTCTAATATGTCCTCTATTCGAGGGAGACGGCACGCATCACCGATGGTTTTGTCGTTCAGTTTTCTGAAATCGACCACAACTCTCCATCGGGTTTTTCCATCGGGGCCCGCTTTCTTAGGAACTACCAAGAGTGGTGAGTTCCACGGACTTTTGCTTGGTTGAATGATATCATTCTCCAACATATCCCGTACTTGCTCGTTAATCACCTCTTTCTTGCACTCAGGCAGACGGTACATTCTTTGATTTATCGGTGCTTGATCCTGTATCACCGGTATCTCATGCGTTATTGCACTGGTATATGTTAGGAGGTCACCTTT
The DNA here is from genome assembly GCA_963931805.1 of Microdon myrmicae. NCBI lineage: Eukaryota > Metazoa > Arthropoda > Insecta > Diptera > Syrphidae > Microdon > Microdon myrmicae. Next base: position 11,232,943 of record OZ007502.1, read on the forward strand.
AAGGTGGAAAATATCGTTGAACTCCTCACATATTTCCACTATGGATTGACACTCTTGAGGACTTAGGTTTTTACCTAAGTGGAGTTCCTCGTGTAGTTGTGTCAACCTAGGATCTTTTGGTAATTCCTCCTCTGAGAATAAATGTCGGATATACTGGAGGTTTTCTCCCTTTGAAGGTTTTTTATCCGCATTGTAGTCCGTAGAATGGTTGTCTTCATTTCCCAGCGGAAAGGTGGAAAATTCCTTCATTGGATGTAACTCCACCATGATTCGGTCTATGGTTTGGAGGTAGTTTGCGATATTGACTACCTCTACTTGGGCACTCTTCGCTTTCCCTACAATACAATTGGATATGAAAATCCCTGATTGCATTGGTTTAGGTACTAGAATTACCTCTTCCCGAATTTCTATGGGATGTCTCAGCATTTTTCGTGAACGTGCCGGTATTATTGCCGGTTTGTTCAGAAAAATGTCTACCTCCGAAGCGTTTGGCAGTGAGTGTTCCACCACTGTTACTTCTTTGTTAGCTTTCTTTTGTTTGTCAGCTATTAAAGTGGGGTTGGGATGTTTGGAGCCTGGCAAATTTTCGCCGTCTTTCCCCTATTTGGGTGAGGTATCCGGTGTACTTCCGGCCGCGGTCTGGACCTCTATGGATCCCCTTGGCACGGGTTCCCGACTGGTTGCCTTATGTCTTGGCGTCCGTTTCCTATCTTTTGTAAATTCAACGGAAAAACTTACGGGATTTCCATTACTTTGGGAGAATTCCAAACAATTCCCGGGTCCGTTGATTTTACAATTCCTAGCTAGGAAGTCGTTTCCTAACAACCCATCTTCTGACAATCCCGGTAGGGAGTCCATTACCTGAAAGTTACAGGAGATTGGTTGGGGCAGTTTGAATATTCCCTTACAAAATCCCCTAGACTTTCCCTTTCCAAAAAGCGTTTGGAGAGTAGTGTCCTTTTTGGTATCCAGTGTTGTTCCATTTTGGAGTGCCTTCAGCTTAAGAAGGCTGATTTCCGCACCTGTGTCCACTATTAGACATGTAGTGTTTCTACATCGAATGTCTAATGGGAGCTGGACTATTGGAACTTTTGTTGGCGGTTGAGGACAGTTTTCTTTATTTGGCGGCTTTAATTTGGTCGGGTTGGGGAATTCCGGCCCGACCTCTGGGAGTTTTCCGACTTCTCCCATTGTGCTTTTTGTCGACACACTGTCGCCATGTGTCTGTGTCGCTTGCAAAATGTGCACCATTCTCCGTTCTTCTGTCGCCTATGCCCCTTTTTTGGCGTCTCTGACGCGTCCGTAGCAGTTGAATTCGACTGGCTACGGTTCGATTCGGGTCGATGGCGTTGTAATCGGTGTTGGTGTTGTTTTATTTTTCCTCCGAGTGTTTAGTACTGCTCATACTAGTACTACTCTTGGCTCGAGTCTGTTTATCGCCTTTGTCGCGTGGCTGTTTGTTGACCTTTGAATTTTTTCTTTTTTGGACTGTTTGCCATTCTGTGTTGACCGTGCAGGTCTGTGGGGTTTGGTCGCTAAGTACAGACTTAACCACATTGGTTGTGTCTGTTGGCTTTCGGCCACAAAACTCACAACAACATCGAATGCTGTACACTCTACGATTCGATGTAGTTGCTTGTTTCGAAGTACATGGTCGTTCCTGCCCTTGATTTGAGGTATTCACAGGTGACTTCCTTTGGTTCTGCGACTTTATTGGTGTAGGTTCAGGATTATCCGCCTTCCTTTGTGTACTAAGTGTCCGACAATCCTGGACATCGTGCCCATATCGATCACACTTTGTACACTTTGTAGTGTTTCGGCGTCGAAGGCATTCGTCGTATACATGCCCTTTCCTATTGCAGAAGCTGCAAGTCATGCGTGTAACCCATGGGTTTGGTGTACGTTTGTCCCTACCTTGACTAGAGGAGTCACTGAGATAGTCACCTCCGCCTCTTTGAAGGTGTCGTGGTACCCCGGGCTTCTTTGGCTCAGACCCTGTTGGTCTTCTACTAGATGTTTGTGGTGACGTATCCGACCTAAACGGGTTTTTCCCAGGTTGTGGGCGTGTAACGGGGTAAGATCGTTCTGGGAATCTAGTGTTAGAGTTCCTATTCTGTGTCTCTACTACCCGAGACGCATCGGATCTAGGCTTATTCTGCCTTTGTCTCAATTCCTGGGGGTTTGGTCGAGTATCGCCGTAGGTCCTATCTAAAACCCTATTTGTTTGCTCCGGGGGATCTTGTTCATCCTCCCAATTGTAGAATGGATTATTCCTTAACATTGGTTGTCTATTTGGTGAGATGGGGGCATGGTATTCGTCGTTCCTTTC